>WAAD01030622.1:3115-221694 GCA_013389945.1 Fregata magnificens
AGCAGAAGTGATACTTTTTCTTTTGTTTTCCTAATCTATGTTGAGCAACCCGTGGGATATAGGAAGCAGAAGTCTCCTAAGTCGATGATGTGCTGTGGAGAAGGAATGGTAGCATTTCAGTTACTCGTAATAGTGAGCTCACCTTTTGTTTGGAACAATACCTTGAGTCAAGAATATAAACTAATAATTGATTATATTTCTTTTCTTGTTTTAGGGTATTATTGACTACATCTTCTACTCTAAACCTCAGCTAAACATACTTGGCATTCTTGGACCTTTGGATCATCATTGGTTAATAGAGAACAATATAAGTGGTTGTCCGCATCCACTCATCCCTTCTGACCACTTCTCACTTTTTGCACAACTGGAGCTTTTGCTGCCTTTCCTGCCTCCTGTAAATGGAATCCATCTCCCTGGCAGGAGGTAGTCAAGTACATTTTAGAGGGCAACCTCAATCTAACTTGTACAATTGTAAAATCTGAATATAGAGGAGTGAGGTATGGCCAACAGGGATTTTTTTTCTTAATAATCTTAATCTTAAATCTAATTATTTGCTAAAGACATAGTAAAAGCCAGGTGCTATCAACAGACACAATTCTGAGCCCAATATACTTTGTATACTGTTCGACAGCGATCGGTGCATTTGCACCTTTCTTTAATACGTTACGATTAACCTTCCTGTTTCTTTTATCCAACGTGACATTTTCATGCCTTGAAATAGGGAATTGTTATACAGTATATTCTCTTTGCACAGTTATCTGTAGCACTACTTTTTGAGGCCAGTAGGAACATCCACAGAACATTCTTCCGTACTTCACTCCCTCCTTTTTCAGACTTGTTTGTAAAATATAGAATTTGAATTTAGCCTTTATTGATTGTATATGAACAACAGAAAACCTGATTTATGAGATTTTGTACTTTAAAAAAAGAAAAATCAGATTTGGAAAATGATTGTATTGTAAACTAAGGCTAAATTTTTATCTGTTTTCATGTGTTATAAAGGCCAGCTTGTAAAAGAGGTTGTCACAGGTTTTCTCTGCTAATGATTTGCACTGTTAGGGTTTCGTTAGCCCTTTTGTACTACTTTTTATGTTAAATTGAGAACGTTGCTTTTAAAATCCAAACCTATAAAATCTTAATATCTTACAGAGATAACTAAATACATTCTGTCTCTTTCTGATTTAAAAAAAAAAGAGAGAAGCATAGAGTTCTCGCAGAACAGATAAGCTAAGCAGTGAATATAAGTAGACCTGTATGGATTGATTATTGCTGACGTGTATACACTCAGATATTTTTCTCTTCTCTAACTTTTGAAGTAAAATTTAGGGATACTTGTGTACAGCTTCTTCATTTCTGTTTTAAATACTTGTCCTATCTCCACTGTGCCTGCTTAAATTTGTTCTCAACTAGCACTGCCTGTGCATGCAGAGAGATCCTGTGCATCCTCTTTTATTTTTTTAAATAATGTTAACACTTGTGAAAATTTTATGAAGATACTTTTGTATAAGCTGTGGCATCTTTTTTTCCTTCGTGAAGCATTGAATATCACACTTTTTGAACATGTTCAGGTTATGGGTACACAGTTTCTAGCTTCTAATACCCATGCACTGCTTCTTTCAGTGTCATTGCACAGTGCCGTTTTTCCCACTAAGAATTACTATCATGTGAATTCTTTTTCGTTTAAGTGTGTTCCTCAGTTTCAGAAAGTATAATTCCTTGAAGAAAAAAAACCCCAATCCTACATTTTCTATTGATGAAGCAGTGTAAAATAAATGCATTTTCAATACAGGTCCCAAAGACAATTCTTCAGATCATTTTTTTTTTTAAAGTGACCAAGTCTTATTTTAAAGTGTCAAGCAAGACTAAAGTTATAGTGTACCCTCAGTGCCATTTGTGTCATGAAGCCAAGTATATAACAGCTTACAAATTTAGCTTGTCTATTTGTATCCTAAAAGGGAGAATTTATCATCTCCTTAAACTAATACAACTTGAATGATCAATGTTTAAAAAAAAAAAAAAAAGGAGATAGAGAGCTTGGTCTTAAACAGCTTTTGTTTCAGCTGCGGGCAGGGAAGCAAAAGGACACTGAGCATTAAGAGAAAACTTTCTAAATATTGTGAATTTTTATATATAAGAGAGTGGATTGGTAATAATGATTCAAAATTTTATTGAAAAGTAGTCGGCACATAAGTGTGCTCAAACCGTTCTGTTTTAAGCTGAAAGTAAAAATTACAAACAGTTCGGGTATGTAAAATGTACATTTTAAAAATTTCAATAGGAGAAATTTTGATCTTGAATCCTTGTCTGGGACCTGATCTCTTGGGGTTATTTTGTTTTGGTTTTAGTTGTGAAAACACCAAACATGTCCAGTTTATAATCAGTACATTGAAATGCTGGTAGTATTGCTGTAGTAGACTTAATGCGTAGTGTTATTTTTTTTCTGTTTGTTTTTTTGGGTTTTTTTGTAAAGTGTGAATAAAAGGTGTTTTACTCATGTTTCCTTAATGATGTCTTGGTAATGTACATCATGACAATTTCCAGTGATGATGAGCCAATTTAGCTTGTCAAACTGAGCAAACTATTTTTCTTTTCTGATTATCTGGATTGTGTAATGAGTCCAGAAAGCTTTACAGAAGGGGAAGGGAAGCACTTACTCATTTTGTATTTCTTAGAGGGGGATAATTTACTTTAATAGATGCTGGAGCTTGAGTGCACTTGTTAGATTCTAAAGGTTTGAGCTTTATCCAATATGTGTTCTCCTGTATTGCTTAGTTTTAACAAATATTTGAACTTATGACAGCATGTTAAAATATGGCCCCTTGTGCTTTTGGAGACACAACTGTTCCTGCTTAGTCACCTTACAGTCTAAGGGTCCATTTAAATAACCATTTCCTCCAGCTTTTGTACTAGTCCTTCAGGTCCCAATCAAAAACCCACTGAATACACTGAAGACACTCCTTTGACTTCACTGGGTTTTAACTGGACTGCAGCTGTGACTCGGGGGCTGAAGGAAGGAGAAATATTTTGAATATAGGGAAAGACCAGGTGGCACCAAAACAGAGCTGAGATAAACTTTCTCAAACAATCTTTCAAAGAAAATATATTCCTGTGTCAAACAAATCTAACTCAAAAGTCTCAATTTCCAGCTATAACATAGAATAAGGCAATAAACCGTGTCTTCACAAAATCAAAATGTTTGCTTCATAGTTTTTAACATAAAATGGTTATTTGCAATATTTTTATTCAAGGTGGTCTGGGGTGTTGCCATAACGTACCTTCAGTGTTCTTGTTGTAAAAGCACATATAGCAAAAGTCACAGAACATCCCTGGGGTTGAAAGGATTTATTTAGGTTAGACCAGGCTTTTTTCCCCACTTATAGTCAGCCATATTTTGTCTAGTTTTATTTACATTTACCAAGAATTCTGGGTGTCAAAATGTAAATTGAAATATACCTTTAACTCAAAGAATTGATTGGGGTACAAGACTAGTACCACAAGTTATTGCTTTTTAACATAACACAAGTAGGGGGGGAAAAGAGCATATGAGTCAGTGTGTGTTGTAATTATTTTGTCCTTTTAGCAGCTTTTTAAAAAAAAAAAAAAAAGTAAATTTGGCTAGCATTTGACAAAACTGACTTTAAGAATGTTGTATGTATGCATCTTTGATGTAACTTTAGCAAATCTCTCAAGTTTTTTTTTTTTGGAGCAGACTTAGAAAATAGCTTATGGTTTGTTTTTTCAACCACATAAAACCTGTATGAAAGACAAAATAATTACAACACCATTGGGGGGAAAAAAAACACCTAATTACACTGTAAAACTTAAAAAAATTCAGTTAACCGCTTAAGTAGCAAGCCTTTTTCATCCAGCCAGACACAGTATTTTTTAGTATGTTAACTGCTATTCTTTTCTTTTGGTTGCATAAATTTGTAATACTTAAGTGTCTTGGTATGTTTAAGTAGTGTCTAAAATAATAGAATATCTTAGTCTTTATTCACAGTACTTCTGTATAATGTGTAATGCACTGGACTAACTCTTGTTTACCATTCATGTAACAAAAAACCAGCACATTATCTGCACTAAGCTCAAAGAATGTTGCATTTGTCTATAGGCAGCTCTTCAATAAGATAAATGGGAAACTGAATATGGTCTGATGGTAAACAAGGGCTTTTACTGTTCTCTTCAGTGGAACTTTCTTCTTGGTCAAATTTTAACTAGTTAGTATTATATTTATATACAGGGTCTTCTTTTTCTTTACCAATGTATTTTCCTACTCATAGCTGACCAATAAATCCAATATCTGTTTCAAACCTTCTTGAAGTCTAATTCATATTTTAACTTAATCCCTAATGCTTTTCCTGAGGAGTTGCACATACAGCCAAGTGAGTGAGGTGAGTTAAGGGTAAAATGGAAGCATGTAAGAAACTTCATAATCCCAGAAAGACTTTTCTGTACTTTCTGTAACTTTCTAGATCTGCAGACCAGAAAGCTACTTGAATCAGTTGGGTTTGGATTGCAAAGTGAAGACCTGGTTAGTAATGCCTCCGGAGTTTGTGGAAAACCTGTGTCTGAACCTACTCAGATCTCAGTCAGCCAGTAAGGTCAGTTTGTGCAGTGTAGGGTCCACAGGGTTTGTCTGTGTCTAGTAGACTCCCCTCCTTCCTTCTTCCCTCCCCACCCCAGAAAGCCCAAAGTAGACTTGGGGTCTGGCAGTGGGAAGGGATTCAAAGATTCCATTAATTTACCATAGAAGGGGAACAAAGTGAAGATTCATTGCATTCCCCCCCCCCCCCCCNTAGCAGAGTCTGTGCATAGCAATGCAGACTCTTATATGATGTTCCTATCACTAGCAGCAGAAAACAAAATATCTGAGCACACTCGCTGTGTAAAGCACTGAAGCACACAAAACATCTCACTGGCACCCCGCATCTCTTCAGAACTCACATTTGGTATGTTGGCAATGCTTTGCTTTGAAATAAATGATCTAGTTCAGTGTTTCCATGAATACCACCCGCCCCAGAGTGTTCAGCTTGTTTGTAGTTTCAAAATTTGTCTGTCTTGAAGCATCTTTAAGTCCCCAACAGAGTGATAAATCTATTCCAGACGTCAGCAATGATTTATTTTTGGTTCTGTCTGGTAGGTGAGATTTTAATTCCCACTATCGCATTTGCAGTCTTGCCACTAGATGGTGTGTGTAACACAGGCTTTGTGTGCACAGAGAGTTAGCGTGAACATATTTGAGAGAGCCACCCAGAAAGCAGGGCTTGTAGAATTATTCTTGAGAGTATTTGTGGGAATTCAGGCCCAGGAATGAACTTTTTCCAGTGGCAGCAGTTGGTTCGGTAACATCCATGCCAATTAAATATTGGCTTTATAAATCCAGCTGTCATGATGGGAATGAAAATGACCTACTTGGTCCTCAATGTTAAAATCATTCTAGGGCCTTCGCTTGCTGCATTTAGTCTACTTAATGTTACGTTTTGAGTATAGTTGTTCCATGGTTCCAAACTGGAGTTTTTTGAGCTCTTAAATAATGTCTGCTAACCTGGCATGTAAGTATTGGGATGTCTATCTGTAGGGAAACTATGCCAAAATTCATGGAGAGCCTGGTGTCCTGTCCAGAGAGAGTATATGGAAAACAGCATCTCTCACTTGAAGATGTGAGTTGAGCTTGTGTCCTGTGGTACTAAGCCAGGTAGGATAAAATTTGTCTTTCCTTAACTTGCAGTAAAATAACTACAGCTATTTTAATATAACTGAATACAAAATCACTCTGGCCAGACTCCTGGTTACTGTTCTTTCATACGCCATGTCCACCAGCTCTTACAAAGTTGAGTTTGTGCCTTATAGGGTGGGAATGTCCCAAATTGATGCAGGTGACTGCATGGCATTTCTTTTCCACTGACATGGGTAGAGCAGAGGAGCCTTAAAACATCTGGAATTGAGTCCGAAGAGAGAGAGAGGGAAGGAGGAGAAACTGAGAAAGTGGTAAGTGGAAAGGGCAAGAATATGCAGGTACATCGGGTGACATTTTGGGAGAAGCCGTACTTCATTAAAGGTGAGCGTTCTGGTTACTTTCTTGCTTTTCATCTTCCCCTCCTAACCCAGAGGCACTAATTGTTCGCTTTCTAAATGTTCACTTACTCTGTTTGCATGGAAAGTAGTAAAGCTAATTAAGCTATAGGGACCTTTGGTGCATTTGAATATTTTCTTATTCCAAAATAAGCCTGGTATTCTCACAGATTATCAATTTTTAAAAGATGGGAGGGTTCTGATTAAATTTTCCCGCTGTGTGAGTGGACAGTATTCATTTCTTTTTAAAATGCTAAATGTTTATTGTAAAAAAATATACATTACAGAAAATAAAACCGTATACACCTTCCTGCTGAGTTTTAATGACCACAAAGATTTGAGCTTCAGCTAATTGTTCATAGCACGCTTTTTTTTTTCTAGTTAATTAGTTTAGTTTAGTTTTTTCCTAGTTTTTTCCAGTTTTTTTCTAATTTTTTCTAGTTCAAGGCACAGACTGTTCCCTTTGGGTGCCAGTAGCGAATTAATGGCAGTTTCTCCACTGTGGCTAACGGTATTGATAGCTCTTCAGAGGCTGGATTTATTGATTTTATTTCCCTTCATCCTTTTCAAAAAAGAGCATACCAGTTAATAGCCTGCTTTTTGGCCAAGAGGGCTAAGATCTGTTTTATCTGAAGACCTGAACTACGCTATGTGCTGGTTTTGCTGACCCTGGCAGCAAGACACCACCAAGACACAGATTAGATGGGGGAAAGCCTAGAGATGCACAAGGATTTCTTTTAACTATCTCCTCTCCTCCCACCTCTCCCAGATAAAACAGTGGGAGAGGAGAGCATTAGGAATTGCATACAAGCGGCTCTCGTGAGCAGCATGGGGTGAAGGGAAGCGTCCTGCCTGACGTCGTGTCTGGCACCGTGGTATCCCCCGGGACAGGGCTGTTTCTTCTAACACATCAGTCACTTGACGAGGCTACACCTTTTTTTCTCGTTTAGTTGTTCTCTGCAGTTTTCTGGGCTCTGTGGGACATGAGCCAGGCTCCAGCAGCACGTGAGAGTGCTTCACAGTCGGCGTGGTTGTGTGGCGTTGGGATGCTGCAAACCCAGTTTTTGTTAGTCGGACTTGTGGACTCACACAGGTCGTGGGGCATATGTTGCCATCCATGGAAGAGCTGCTGCTGAAATCTCAGAAATATGAATTACAGGTTACCATGCAAAGGAAGCGAATGGAGATATTTAATATCTGTCTTGGTTCACACCTCTAAAGACTGAGCTTCCTTTGTCTCGGTGTGGTCGTGAGTTTTCCAGTGACTAATAGCTGCTATATTCAGGAAGAAGCCTAGGTGCAGTGCCCAGTGAGAGAGGAGCCAGCCAAATATGCTTACCCTTCAAAGTGCATTTTGGTTTTCTGTTTCTCAATTCATAAGTATTTTCATTCCCTTTGCAGTGTTTTAAGACTGTGTAAAACAGGTGAAGGTTTATACTTCCTTAGCTGCTCTCTGAGAGACTGTGTTAGTGTGGGCTGTTCCTGCAAACACTTGCACTTATTAAACTAGAAGTATTTCTGCTATAAGTTTAGGTAATAGACTACAGGAAGGGCTGGGATTACTATGGGTAACATTTTCTCCCTTAGGTGGAATCCTTCATCCAGGGACCAGGGAGGGAGGAGGGAGATGAACAAAAGGTAGAAATTTGGGTCTTGGCCCAAGACGGCCAACAGGAAATTTTCCATTAACTCCACTGGGCTTTCACTGGGAAAACATATTCCAGGAGTACGAAAAATGAAGTTACCACATGTGCATGTAGAATGGACTGTCTTCCCTGAGATCTGTCCTAACTCACTGAAAGACTGCAGGCGGGGAGGGCGAGTGTCTGACCTGCAGCACCAAACACAGGAATTCCCATTCCACTGAACTGGGTTTACATTTTTTGCTGCATCCAGTCCTGAGCCTTTGGTATGGCTGTACAGTTTAATTAAACTTTCACATTTGACAGTGTGAAAACTGCGGTTTCATCTAGTTACATCATCTTCAGTAGATAGCCAGCCTTGTTGTTACTTTTGTCTTTGTATTACTCATGTCCTATAGGAACTATTGAAATGAACAAAGAGAAAGAACCCACCCAGCGCTGCAGCATGTGCTCCTCTTTTACCACTGCAGTTTTTTGCTGGCTATGAAAAAACTGTTTCTATATAATTATTTTTCTTATAGGTTTGGCTGATCTTACAAATCCTCCTTCTTCCTCTAAGTAAGAATTATTCCCATTCTACAGAATGCAAAAATAACTCAAAAAGCCAGCAGCTTGCTGAAGGTCCTGGGTGTCCAGACTGCGGAGCGGATGACGCCTGCGGTCCCCAGCTCAGGCTCCGTGGTCATTTCTGCTCCCTCGTGTCCTGCGGGTGAGCATCACCTCCCGTGAGGCAAAGCGTTCAGAGGGAGCATCATGAGGGTGCAGTTGCTCTGCATTCAGGTAGATTAAAGGGTATGAGAAGAGGACAGACCTGTGGCCGTGTCCTGCCTGGAGTACCTCTCACAGCAGGTTGAGCAGCGTGCCCTCAGTCTGTCAGGTGGGTTGGTTCCCTTCTCTGTCCCCAGTGGGAGAAATGTGTGTGGTGCAGCACTTTGTTTTCATAGTGATTTTAAAAATACTCTAAGATTCTGAAAGCAGTGGCTCCTTTGCCGTCTGCAAAGGCCCTGATCCATAAAGATACGTAAGTCTGTGTTGTCTGTTGAAGTATAACGGAGCTGAAATAACTTGGGAGCTAGTGCGGATCAGGATGGAAGTGCTTGTACCAGGAGCAGTAAAATCTTACAGTCCAACTGTTTTATTATGATCCAAGCAAGAAACACTTCTCTAGGGGAAAAAAAAAAAAAAATACGTGTGACAAACTGCCGTGTAGCCCTTGATACTCTTAATGAGAAAGGAAAGATTCTAATAAATCCTTATTAGAGAGTTCTGTCTGGTAGCTGGGTCCTCACGGCCCCGCCGTGTCTCAGAGTCTGACAAAGTTGTAACAGATAGTATTAAGCGTTGCTATTCCTGGAAGAGCAGGAAGTAAGGAAAATGGAAAACACAATACAATTTTGCAAAACAGTTTGACCTTCGTTTTGAAATGAAATCACTAGAATTGACCAAACGGCATTGGATGCAACAGAATGTGGTGGGGAGGGTTTGTTTCCTTGGCAATTTTGGCAGCAGTTGTTTTCCTCCGTATTTTCAAATACCAAAATTTCGAAGGCAATGGGCATCCCAAATTTCTGCCAGGCCTAATGGGGTGATATTTAAACGTTGACATGTTTTCCTTTCTATCCTGTATCGTTTGCAATGGACTGTAGGAAGAAGGTTTTTGTCTTTGGGCACGGAATCCAAAGATTTCCACTGCTGGACTGAGATTACCAGGTAATTTTCTGCTGCCAGCATTACGCTTAGCAAGACATTTCTCTCAGAATCCTTTTGTTGAAGATAGTGAAATTTAATCAAGTGAACTGATGAGCTTGGAGTGGGTTTTACCACCCTTGCTGTCACATGCAGTGCTCCATGCCTTCTGGCATATTGTGCCAGGAGCATTTTTACGGTGTCAGAAAAATGTGCAAAGACTATAGACTTTTGTCAGCATCCTTCTAATGAAAAAGAAAATTTTGGAAATTATTATATTGGGCATCCCAGCTGTCAGCTACTACCTCCATGGTAGCTACCTCTAGGCGCTACCTCCGTGGAGCAGCTAGTGTGTATTTGCCCACCTGAAGAGTGAAGTCCATGTTTCACTGGGGTTTTTGCATTGCTTACCTGCAGCAAGACCCAATTGCTTCTCCTCTCTTTAGTGGTAGAAACCATTGCCCCCTCTACTTCCCTACATTGCTGCTAGTGTTGGCTATTGGATTCAGCTATTAGCCCTGCACGTTTTTCTGGTTGATGCATATAGTTAAATAATTAATTTGGTTAATTATGCTTAGAAAAGGGTTTCAGAGTGGACACCCAACGGGCTCATCTGCAGCCGGATTATTGTGCAGCTCATTCTCTTCTTGATAAGTGATTTGATCTGAAGCATAGAGGCAGCAGAGAAGTTAAAACTTCCATTTCCTATCTTTAAAGTTACAAGGGGAGGGTTTCACCACACGCTGTAGCATGGACCAGTCATCACTGTGGCTCTCGGGGACTTCCTAGAGCAGGCAATGCTTTATTATTCTAAGGAAAGGGAAGAGACTTTGCAATAGATCCTGCTATTTGCTTGTTGCTATAAAAAGATTGGGAAGGGGAGGTGGGGAGGAATGTGTTTTAAATCCAGCTGGTACCAGCTCAGCCCTTCAGGGAAGCACAACGCTTAATTTCTCTTGTATTTCTTTGACCCAGTTAGCATTGCACAAATGGTCCTGATCACGGGACTGTCTAATCCTCTCTTGAATCCTGCTAAATTTTATCTTCTTGATATCCTGCAGCAATTAATTCCAGGAGCTGACCCTGCACAGCAAGAAGGCCTGATGCTTTCTCTCCGAATTTTCTACTTTTCATTTTCTATCTATGTACCCTTGTTCCAACAAACCGGTTTTGAGCAGAGGCAGCACTGAGCATGTACGCAGCAACCAGCGTCTGAGCCCAGAGAGACGGGTTGTGCTGCCGTCCCGTGAGGGCTGGGGGGTGCCTTGCACCCAGCCGCACAGGGAGGAAAGCTGCACCGCTACTGAGCAGCTCAAACGTTAACAGCACCTTGGCCATGCTGCATGTCACCTCGTAGCACCTTGCAGAAGTGGCACTGCCGATGTTTCAGGGAGTGCTGGGGCTGAACCAGGCCTGGGAACAGCAGCAGAGCCCCAGCTGCAGCTTCTCCAGCTCATCTGTACCTGCTCTTCCTGGGCAGGAGTGGAAACTTGTTTTGCCATCGCTACCAAATTGCTGCTAACTGCAGTGTCAGCTGCTCAAACATCCATCTGTCCTTAAATTGGGGTCCTGAGTAGGACCTGGATGTTTCTGGATTCAAAACTGGATATGATCAAGCTTGTGCTTGTATTTGCTTGCCCTAAAGACCAGGAATATTTTTGACTAACAGCACTGTCTCTGCTGTGAGCAAGGACCATGGTTCCTTTGCTCTTCGTGCCAATCAGCCTTAATCTGAAGCACCCAGCTAATCTCACTAATGAGGTTTGAATGGCTCATAGGCTCAGCAAGTTGGCGACGGCTGCTCTCTGTGCATTTGTACAGCACCCAGCTGAAACAGGACCAGGTGGGTAGTTGGCATTACTAAACCACAAAAGCCATCTGTGAGCAAACGTCGCAATTTTTTCTGTGCAGTTTGATGCCTCTGTAGCATGAGCTGAGGGGGAATGTGAAGAGCAAAGTTGCTATTTCTCATGTAATTGCTTTGGAGTCTGGACACTCGAGATGTAACATCTCCCTTTTCTGAAGCTGAGCCAGGTTAGCTCCACCCAATGCTCCATCGAGTGAGTTGGAAAGATATATAACTTGCAGCCCAGCACCGCTGGTATAAACCAGAAGCCATTTTCTCTCCTACATATTTGTGACCAAGGGAAAAATAACAAAACATTCAGCTGACTTGTAGGTGTCATATTCCACCATCAGATGAGATGTGGCAGTCTCCCTGCTGGCTAGTTCCGCTTTCAGCTTGGGTGACCACCCCACTTTGCAGAACAGAGACTTGCTGATCGCAGAGGGGAAAAGTCACTGCAAGTTGTGTGAAGTGCAGGCAGATAAAGCGTTGCTAAGCTTTTTTTTTTTTTTGGCTAAGCTCACAGCAGGCTAATGGGCTTTCAGCTAAATTCATTTAAAAGCAAAAAGACAATAAATGGTTGACAAAACGCTAATACACACAAATAAATAAACTAATAATTTGATTTCCCTTATCAGCTGCTATTAGAAATCTGTGCTTTAAATGCAGCAGAAAATTATTCCCATTACAAGCCCATTCCAAAGCACTTACGGGCTCCCTTTGATTTTAAATGGCATTTGGTCAAACATTATGTAGCAACTAGATGGTATTCCAAAAATGCCCAGTTTTTCTACAGCTCCTCACAACAGTCCTCGGAAGTGTTGCTTCCAGGAGCATTAATTCCAGGAAGGCTGCGATTGCCAGGAACATTATATCTATATTTACACAACGTGTATTTTGCATCAGCTCTAGCTTGTGGCAGGCAAATTAAGTTATACTTGAGAATCCCGGAGCATGGGAAAAGGCCACAAGCCCAAGATGTGGTGCTTCAGGAGTCATCACTGCTGTCAACTGTGGCCCACATAAGTGGTGCCGGTCACAAAAACACATGCGGGCTCTGGTGAGCGAGGCAGGGAGCTGTGTTTGAATGATCTGATTCTTCAAATACAAGAAGAAAAGCTTTCAGCCATCATTTCAAATCTCTTCTGCCCGTGGTTACAGCTGCAAATGCGAAACACTTTGCCATTAATCACGTTGCTGACGGGACATACGAGGTTTTCATTCAAAGCTAAAGGATCCTTGCCTAGTTGCTAAATGCAGTTTAGCTTCGTTGTACACCATTTATCATCACTCTCCACTTAGGAATGTTCAAAGTTAATTAAAATATGCCCTCAGTGAGCAATCCAGTTGCAGGCACTTCAGGGCACGGGGAAAGCCTGATGCACTATCCGCAAAGCCTGTGCTTTAAGTGGAGGGACCCTGCCTTCTGCCTCGGGCTTGGGTCTGATCCCCTTAAATTAGGCCTTTAGGAGCTTTAAGATTTGGATTTTTTCTTCAAAACAAAAATAGCTGCTTTTATCCTCACTTCAGAGCTCACATTTAAAGACCTTTTTAGAAACTGGTTTTGCTAACCTCACTCACGCATCTCCTGCATCTACCTGTTTGTGTGTGGCCCTTAAATCTGCTCCAGCTTGCCTCTGGTCATTACGTTCCCTCACTGAGAGAGACCCGTTGGTGACCTATCCCTGTCTGTAATCATGTTGCACTGCCTTATGTTTTATTTTCTGATCGACATCTGCCTTCCTGGCTGTCCGTGTCGGCACAGAAAGGCCCCTCCTGCGGTGGGTGCGGGTCTCTGTGTGCTGTGGCTGCCAGAAGAGTTTCTGAGCTGCTTCTGCTTTGTACAAGTCTAATCATCAGATCCCATCAGAGAGGCTCACGGAGCCGTTGCTTCCTCGCCTCTGGTTTGAGCTGATGGGTATCTTTTTCATTTAAAAGACAAGCATTTGAGGAAAGAGTGGAACAGTTTTGTATCTACCTCGCCATCCCTGGTTTGTAAATTCTGGTCATGATTTTCTGTGTCCAAATGCATTTACTGTTTGCAGCAGTAAAAGGCTGCATGATCATGCAAGCAAAATTGCACGTTAGGCTGTAGATTGCTTGTGAACTGGTTGTGAAGGCTGAGACTGAAAGCTGCCAGTGGGATTTGGATACCAGTTCCCCACTCAAATTAATCCAAATCCCTTCGGCAGTTCTGATTATCTCAATAAATGAGGTTTTTCTGCCAGTGACTTCAAATGCAGAGGCTGCCATGCGATTGGCCATGGACGCAGCATGGCTTTCATCTCACTCCGTGACCTAAATTCCTAGATAAGGTTTTCTTTCTTGTCTGGGAGCACTTCTGAACAGGCTGTGACTTCTGCAGGTTTATCCCGACTGGTGATTCCTCAACCACCCTTTTGTAGAGAGGAAAAGAGGGAGAGCATTTCCCAGTGGCCCCAGGTGTATGTCCATGGGGCAGTATGGTCACCAAAGGGGGAACAGGGAGAAAAGTGCTCTATAACTACATGCCATGTCTTCCCATCCAAATGCATCCCATTTATTTTCCTCTGGTAGGACTGCAGGCTCCCTCGGCAGCTCTCGGTCACCTTCTGGAGAGCCCTCGGTGGCAGGGGAGCAGCAGGGCTGTTCCAGCAGCTGATGCCAGCAGCAATGGGGCGAAGGGGCTGTCCCACACCTCGGCTCCTCGCTGAGCTGCCCCAGCGCGCATCCATGGGAGGTGGATGGTGTTGTACGGCTGCAAAACTGCCTTATCCCAGGAAATTGCAGCTGTTAATTGCCCAGCGATTTCACAGGGGCTGATGTGCTCGTTCCCAACAAAGGCGATGGTGAAGAAGGTGAGGGCTGTGCTTTTCAAAACAGGATTTATCAGAAACTGAAGGGTGGCTCCCAGCCCCCCGGCATCCCCCTCCTGCTGGGAGCTGCCCTGCTCGCAGCCACCGCCAGCCCCGTGTTTCCCTCCTCTCACCTTGCTGCCTTGTCGCTCCTGTGACCCTAATTTGTCTGTGCCTCTGTCCCCCTCTTTGCTGCATCCCAGCAGCTTTGGCTCCACGCAGGCTGGTTGCTTGAGGAGAACCTAAATTTTCACTAAAGAAAAAGTATGCTCCACAAAAAGCAAATCTACTCTACAGCTTCATTCCTCCAAGCCTTGCTGCACCTAACCCTAAACACCTAGTGCTCAACGGGCATGTAGCAGCCTGCTGCTGAGCAAACCTGGAACTGCTGCCGTGTTTATACGTACCCCCCAGCGCTGAGCCCAGCCCTGCCGTTCGCCCCAGTCCCGCAGACCACAGCGCTGCTCCCTGTCCTGCTTAAGAGGAATTGGGGGCTTTTCCCAGGGTGTCCTGAGTTGCAGCTCTAACCTGCTCCTGCATCTCTTTGCTCTGGGTATTGCAATATTTGCAGAGCCAGGAGCAGCAGGAATGGCTGAGTTGTGAGCCCCATGGCTGGGCTCTCCTCCAGGCAGGGCACGTCGGTGCTCCGGTCCCTGCTCGCGGGTTTTAGATCCCTAGGGAGCTCTGCTGGAAAAGTTGATGGGTCTCAGGGTTTTAGAGACTCGCAGGATTATGTGGCAGCTGAGAAGGAATCACAGTGTTGGGCATCAGCTGCCAAAGGGGTGAGGTGTGAAGGCCCTTTCGTGCCTCTGCCAAGAGGATGAATATTTTAGCTACAGCGCTTGTCCCAGAGGAACCTGCTGGTGCACAGCTTGGCTGGTTTTAAGAAAAGCAATTGCCCGAGTCCTGGGCACGGAAGGCCTGACCTTGACAAGGCAGAAAAGCTCTGCAAGGCACTGAATATGTGGGGAAAGAGCCCGGGAGCCGGCTCTGTCAGTGACTTGGTGGGGTGAGAGGGTGTTTGGGTGGCAAGTCATAAGCTCATGTGCTGTGGACCAGCCGTGCACTGAAAATAATCACCCAGTAATGGAAACAGCAGCTCGATGTAATGGCTTTATTTGCTTGCTCTGTTGAAAGCACTGATACATGCAGTTGACACAAGACTCGCTATGCATAAGTGTCATAAATATTCACATGGAGAGAAATTAATATGTCAGCAGGGCGATGAGGACAAGCTTCACTTAAATCCCAGCGTTAACCTGAGAAGGAAGGGAAAGATGTGGAGGAGGCAGAGGGGGCTGGCACCTTCCTTGATTCAACTCTCTCCATCAGCTCTAATAAAAGCTGGAGCCGCCTTCGCTTTTGTTCTTGCTGTGTTATTAGTTTAAAAACGAAGATGAGAAGCAGTTCAGCTCCATAGCACTAATGAGTTTCAACAGGAGAAAAAATATTTGAGGTAAGAGATGTGAGAATGAGAAGCTTGAATTTGCTCACCTTTTGATCCTCGAGCGTATTTACACTCGTTTCTGATTTAATCTGCTCAAGGGTGGTTTAGAAATTGCTTGTGAGCATTTTTATAATTGCAGCTTTCCGATGGTATTTCTCATCTTAGCTGCAGTTGAACAAACAGCCTGGTCCCTCTGCTCTCCTCTGTACCAAAAGATTTATTCCTAGTAGTAGTAATAATAATTATGCTAGTATTGCTTTGCAGTTTTCTCACCTACTTCTCTCAGCTGGCTATGGAGAGTGCTGTACCAGACATAGGTACGTGAGGTTGCTCTACTGCAGGAGAAAGCACCGATGAGAGATGGTTTCTCTGGACGGAGACGTCTCCGCGCAGCAGCGAGGGACGACCTGACCATGTGCTCACCACACCATGCCGGGATCTCGCAGCAATGTGGGAATGCTTCTCTTCCTACAGACATCCCATGTAGCATTAACATCAACTGAATTGTTTTATGTACGTTATGTGCCGGATGGCCATAACACGCACGTTGTTTTTTTCATGTTTCAGTCTCACAGCACCAGGCAAAGCACAGTCAGCATCGTTAGCATGGTCAGGTAGGCGAGCATACAGAAGCACAGATATGAAGGGAAACGCAGAAATGATTATTTTATATTCAGGTCTGGAACGCCAGCCCAGCATCCCCAGGCTGCCCCTCAGCCAAAGCTGCCTTCTTGTCATGCCGCTGAGCCTGCAGAGCTGCAGGGCTCCTGCAACTGAACAGCAAATTCAGCGGGTGCCCACGGTGCGCAGCCTCTCTGGTGCGCGTGTGACAGGGCAGACACCGGCGTGACATCTGGTTTTTTACAGCTGGCATCGCAGGTTGTTACAGCTCCAGGACAGCCGCAGCACTGGCACAGCAATGCCCACCCAGGGGTCCTAGCTCTCCTCCTGCCAAGGGTGAAGCAAGGAGTAAAGGGAACAGGGTTGTGCCAGGGTAAGCAACAGGAAAATCCCCACCTGGAGGAGCTGTAAGAGTGTCCATGTTGCCCTCTAGCAAATCCTCATAAAAGACTTCTGATGATTTTTAAAAAATATTTATGGTACTGCACTAACAGGTGACCTATCCAGTGGTATTCTGGTGTTGACGCAGTGATCTATAATGGGTCTCCTAGTTAATGTATATGTCAGAGAGAGCACATTTAGTACTGCCCAAGCATCGGTCAAAATGTTCCTTTCAAAATAACTGTACCCAAGTGTGCGCAACAGCTGGCTGTTTGGCATTTGCTGGAAAACACCAGTAGTTTGATGTTCCCACAGATCACGTCTCCTCCAGAACAGATGGGGTTTGTACTCTATCAGCTTTCCTCCGTGCTCAGGACAGTTCTAGGCAATAGGTGTGGGGAGATGCTTTATGAACTGTTGCCTTTCCAAAATGAGAATTAGTTGCTGTTTCCTTGGTGGATGAGACTCTGAATTGTCCCTTTGCCCACTGATGAGGGATATGATGGGTCACAAAAGTCTGCCTGACTTGCATGCACATTCAAGCCATGTTTTCTGTGTAAGGACTCCAGGGAGAGCTTCTAGAGCACAGGGTGGTTATTTCTTGTGAATAAAATTATTCTGAACAGCTACGTCTTCACACTTCAGCAATGGCTGGGAGCAAACAAGCTTTTACCTTTGCTTCTTTCCAGAGGCATCTGTGCTCTGAAATCCAGCTATGGATCATGGCTTTTTTAGCTGCCTGGAAGCACTCAGAGTATCTCTGCTTAGTGGGGACATCACCCATTACATTTTTGTCACTGTGAGAATTTTCTCTCCCTTCTTTTTCATCGGTGCCTGCTGTATTGGACAAACAACTCTGCCTTCTTGTAGAGCAGCGCAAGGCTGGCTTTCCCAGCAGCTTCCCTCTGGCTGAGCATGGCGATAGCTCTTCACCGGTAATGAACACGTGGCCATTTTCTTTCTGACTGTGGTTACTCCCTAGAACTGCTCCCTCATCTCTTCTGAGATACTTCAGCTCTGAGCAGATGGCTTCTTTCTGCACTGGTCTTGGGGAGGGAAGCCTTGGAAAACTGAACGCTCGCAGCAAATTGGGTTTCCCTGTCGCTTTTTCTTTTGTGGTTGGTGGATGAAGTTCACTGTTTGGGGAGGAAGAGTTGCACTGTGAGCAACCCGTGCTGGAGCTTTTGTCATACAAAGATGCCTTGGAGGAGCAGAGTTTTCCTGCGTGGGTGTAAATCTGTGCCAGGGGGTCCTCTCTGGACCAGAAGTCGGCTTCTGCAAGCGTGACTTTTCCCAGCGGCACCACATTTGAGATGAAATTGGTCAATTTACATTTTGATGTTTCCTGCTGCGTCCCCCCAAGGAATGGAGACCGTGACCTGTCTTCCAGGGCCTTCAGGGTCTTTCTGTCCTGAACTTTACGGCTGCTTTCAGGAAGGCCCGGGAAGGTGGGTCTGGCGAGGTGGCAGATGGATTGAATGTAATCATCGCTGGAGTACGAGTCTGGGCTGGCTGCAGTGCTTCCAGTGCGTTTCAGGTTGCTGGTTGAATCTTCCAGCGCTTCCTCGTGGGTTTCGCATATGGTTGGGAGAGGTTTTGAAAGACTCAATCTTATCCGGGGTGCCATGGCTGCAAAGAACAGACCAGACATGATCAGCATGTGAAAGCCAGCTGCGGTAAAGAAATTCTGGGCTTGTTTCTGTAAAGTCCATGCTACCTGAGCCACCTGATGTTTTCTTGTGGCAAACAGTGGTGTTTACAGAAACTGCATTTTAAAAGTTTGCTGGCAGTGCTTTTAATGGCTTCATAAAGAGCCCATATATACAAAAGAAGCCAAGTGATTAAGTGCAGTAGAAAATGAAAGGTTCGTTAAAGAGATCA
The DNA here is from genome assembly GCA_013389945.1 of Fregata magnificens. Classification (NCBI taxonomy): domain Eukaryota; kingdom Metazoa; phylum Chordata; class Aves; order Suliformes; family Fregatidae; genus Fregata; species Fregata magnificens. The sequence goes on from WAAD01030622.1 coordinate 21,527, forward strand.
GCAACGGTGCTCTCTCCTGAAGCAATGCAAGGGGTCAGCAGCTGAAGGAGTGTGCTGCAGGTGCACTAGCTCGTCTCACCGTCCAGGTTGTAGCAGCAAGGGACAAACTACTCTCCTTAATACTCCGCTGGTCTGTTCACTGTAACAGGACTCTGACTTCATGTTGTGTCCAAACAGGCAAGAGCTGATCTCAACAGGAGAGGAACTGACCTACCCCATGGGGAGCATCACGTAAATAAAGTGACATTACAGCTGATCTCTTCTAGAAGCTGTAGGTGATGAAGTACATGTTCATTTTCCTCTCTGCTGGTGGTTCATAAGCGTAGTTATGGAGCGGTAGATCCTTCCCTGAATGCTTATATAGAGTCAAAGGGATTTAATTCATGTTGTTTATATTCAAATAGTTATCCTCAACTCTTTTTAGGATGGATATTCATCAAACTGCTCCCACTAGTCAGGTAAACCTTTTTACAAATATCTCGTGTTGCAGAGTTTGCTAACTGTACTGATATTTTTTTTTTCTCAAAATACTCTCCTGTGTGCTTTGCTTATCTCCCCTTTTGGCAGAAATGACCACATCGCCTGGATCCAATCTCTTTTTTTTTTTTCTACTATCCCCCCCACAATGGAATTTATGTGTGAATAATCTGTTGACACAATATAGCTTTGTTGTATGATTAAACACAAAAGTGCTTTGATAGCTATTTTAATGCCTTGCTTGTCATTGCTGGAAATAAATCTGGCTTTGTTGAACATCTCTGCAAAGCTACAGATCCCATACGGAGCGCAAGTGAGCAGCTCACGCCCAGCCCAGGGTAGAGCTCACAGGGTGTCCATCCCTCCCCCGGGTGCTGCTGGCTTTTACTGGTTTTTATCTCAGATGCTACTGCTAAAGTCAGCCAAGGTGGGATTTGCTGAACTGAGAGCAGCAGATGCTCGTTTTAAACCTTATGGCATTTTATTTCCTTTTCTTTATTCTGTCTGCTCCTTTTTTCTCATTTCTTTAAGCATTAAGAAGGCAGCTCGCTCATCTGCCTCCTCTCCCACCCCCTTCCCCGAGCTCGGCAGTGCCAGGATCTGGGCCTGCTCTGACCCCGGCATCGAGGGGGCAGCCGGATGCTTCAGATAATGGGCAGGGACATGTCGTGTTAACTTACGATAGTGCTAATCATTAACTAAGTCCTGTTAACGTGCCCTTCCTCCGGAAGGAGATTAAATTACTTATTTACAGCAAAACTCTTCCGATGGGATGGATTGGTTCCAGCCCGATGCAATCCCCTTCACCCCAGGCACCATGCCGGTGTGGCCCCACTCCGGTGGAGCCCGGCCGTGCCGAGGTCACCTTCCCGCCCGCCCAACGGCACCCACCATCCTGCCGGCACCCAGCAGCCCCCGGAGAGCACGACCCCCTGCCCTGCAGCTTCCCCTCCCGGCCACGCCTGGAGCATCACCGGCTGCAGCCATCCTGGGTCCTTCCCAGCAATACCCAGGACAGAGCCCACATTCAGACCGCAGCTTTTGCGACACCCTCCCCTTACCTGCGCTACTCCCTGGTGCAGAAGGATGGGCGGCTTTCAGCTCCCCTGGCTCCCGCGTCTCTCCCCGGCTCGCTCCCTCCCTGTTTTCAGTGCAGAATATGTGCTGTGTAAAACCGAACAGTGCATCAGGCTCCCTGCCTCCAGCCGGCTGATTCGGCTGCCTGTTTTGTTGTTGTTGCTAAATATAGCCCGCTGGCTGCCTACCCTGCCAGAGAGCCCGCATTTGACAAATGCCGTGTAGCATGGGGACAGCAAACAAGCACCAGGGAGGCAGGGCCATCCTGTCCCCAACGGGACGGTCCATGACAAATCTCTGCTGCTCTGCTGCCTTATTAGATTTCCCCATGCGGAATGTGAGTGCGGTGCCGTGGTCATGCCGCAGGAGGGGCTGCCTGTGCTCTGAGTTGGGGGGTGTGAAAAGAGGTACCATCGTATTTTACTGCTGAATGGTGAATCTTTAGATTTTGAGCTGCTTTTAGGAGCCTTGTTTCACGAGCAAATTCATGCTACTCCACCAGGTTTGCCCAAGAGAGCGGGGGGTGCTTGCAGCATCGTTATCGCTGCTCTCCTCCCTCCCTGCTCCCAGTTTTGTGCTGAGCCGTGCATCCACTGCGGAGGCACGGCAGCAGCCGGCCCCGCCACAGCACTGGCAGTCCTGTCCCTCCCCAGGCTCCACTTCTCTAACCCCTCTCCCCGCTGCCCCCAGCATCACCCCACTTTGTGTCTCGCTGAGCTGGCACCCGCCGAGCAAGACCACACAAGTGCATTATGGCAAATTGCGTTGCCAGGAGGACTGGCAGCGTCCGACCTTGCAGGTCTCTGGGCAGCAGGGATTTGTCTTCGTTTTCTGGCTTATTAACATGCTGCAAACTGATCGCAGTCCTAGTATAACTCCAGTATCCCTCTCGTAGCCTCTCTTGCAGCATCACGTTGGGGGGGAGGTGAATAGTTATTTTGCAGCAAAATCTTCCTTCTGCTTTTGTTTCCCAATAATACTGTCCTCAGAGGGAGCCTCGATAGCGGCTGTTCATTACTGGGGAATAGCCACGCTGCACAACATCCCTGTGTGACCAAGGCCAGAGAGCAAGACTGTGTGTCTGAACCTTGCTGCTCCCCACACCACCTGTCCTGAGCTGCTGGGAGGGATGAAGAGAAAAACAGAAATCCCAGACTAAAAATCACTGCTTTAGTTTTAATGCAAATATTCTCAGTGTTACCAGCATTCAGGCTGGAATTGGCTTTGACTGCTGATTTGGTTGCCCAAGCCCAGGCTCATCATCCAGGTTCTTTCTTTATCTCCAGTGGAAAGAAATAAGCAGCTCAAAAGACTTGTGCATCCCTTCAGGATATGGTTCAAAGCAGAGATTATTTGCTTTCTAGAAATAGCCGTTGCTTAGTATTTAAATATAAAAGGTGTGGAAGCTTAAGCTGGTTGTCTGGACTTCTGATGCCAAACAACTGAAATTAGCTGAAATGACCCTCAACCTTCACGCATTAAATTTGCTAACAGCAATGATCAGCTGGGGTCATGCTGTAGTAACAACTTAGAGCTTAGATTTCTCCTTCTTGCTTGCAGGCACCATACTTGCCATCAAATGGAAAAAAACCCTCAGACCCCAGCTACTCTAAGCAGCTGCAGTATAAAGCTTGGGGAAGGGAAGCAATTTCATGAGGAAAATCACTGATCTGCAAAAAAAAATGCCACACGTGCAGATGTGCATGGATATGTTATCTTTATAAAACTCTTCAAGATCGTTGTTCCCCCTCCCCGGAAAGTGCCTCCCCCTGGCTGGAGATGTCTCCTCAAAGGCTGCATGGTGTGATGGAGCAAGTAGAACCGGGGCCATGCAAGGCGCCAGGCTGGCCGTGGCCACCCCACCTGGGACGGCTGCGGCTCCGGGAGCCGCTGAATTAGGCTCACGGTTGGGTTATCAGGTGTCTAACAGGGCCAAGGCCCCTCCTAAAGCTTTTCCATATCATCATCCCTGTGTGTGGTTTTGGTGGTGTCCAGTGGGACACGGCAGCCTCCCCTGGGAGGATGGGGCTGTGGAGACCTCGGGCCTTGCACTGAGAAGCTGCCCAAGAGGTCTAAAGTGATCAAGGTCCTCACAAAATGTGGCTAGGTAAGGTGTTTCTTTATGAAACTACACTAAAAATATGGGTTTGCAATAAAAATCCCTTCTGTAGTTGAAATTAGTTTCTTCCAGGCGTCTGGTGTTACTGTAGGAAAATCACATTTATTTGAATCACTGTTATTGGAATTACTCTGATAACCCCAGTATAAATGATTTGTTCTCTATCATCTTTTTTACATTCTTGATGATATGAAGATTAAAATATGAATTTAAAAATACCAGATACAGCTTAAAAAGTAGCTATCGTTAACCAAATATAATTTACGGCAATACCTCTCTTTTTTTTTACCTCGACCACAGCTGTACCGTTTCCTCCTTCATCAAGTGGCTGCTCGAAAAATGTTAATTAAAAAAAAAAGATGCACCTTTGAATGCTTGTTTGTCTCTTCGCAAAACTGCCATAAGTTTCTTCCAAGCACTTCTGAGGACGGCTCTGGTTAAACCATCCCGGTGTCCCGTACTTATACTCCCCTGAGAGAGCGCAGTGAATCAGCATTCCTGAGTGAGTGCATGAAAACCGTAACCAAATGGGATTAATAGCAAAAGAAAACAGCAACAGCAGCGGTGCCCAAGCTGCCAAGGAAAACACGAGTTATTAGTTCTGCAAGGCTTGGTTGAGTGTCTGAGCTCTAAATGCTGTAGAGTTATTTTTTGTTTGGTTTTCTGTTTGTTAGCTTTTTTTTTTCATGCTTCCAGTGCCTCGTATTCAAACAGTTCAGCAGAATTGCACAAGTGTCACAGGCAGCTCTCCTCTGGGCATTTTTGAAACTTGTTGATGTTTGGATAAATAAACAAATTAATCTTTGGGAGCCCTAAATGGACACCAAAGTCAATTCCCATTTTGGGTATTCTGAGGAAAAATACTCTTAATGCCAAACGGGGGCTCTGGGACGGCGGCAGAGCTGCTGGCTAGAGCCCACGCCCACCTGATGGGGCACGAGCGCTGCCAAGGCTGCTTCATAAATAACTTTTGCTTTGGAATATTGCGAGGAATATTTATTTGGGGTGCAGGAGGGGAATCTTTCCAAAGTAATGAATCTGTACAGAAAAGGTGAAAGAGTAAAATCTTCTCTAGCCTGGGTTGGCAAACCAATACCCCCATGGGTGCCGTGGGAGCTGGGCAGCTGTGTTGAGCTCACCAGCTCGATGCAGGTCAGACCTGGTGGCACCGATGTGAGAGTTCGATGATGCCACATTGCTGCTCTGGTCGCGCCTGCGGTGACACAGCTGAGCCCTGGGCACTGGGACACAGGCATCACTGCCCTGGGCTGCGGTAGCAAAATCCCAGTTTGAAAAGAAGTCCCAGTTTTCGAGCTCCCGCACTGGGAGGCTGTGCCTGCTGCTAAAACCGGGTCAAAAAGACGCTAAACTGAAGGTCCATTCCCTTCACTTTCTGATTACGAGGTCTCTAAAGGACATTTAGGGTGACAGTTTCAAGCTTTCCCAGTAACCAGTAGAACTGTAAATTCACTTTTTCTAAACTTTTTTTTTCTTTTTATTAAGCAGGTTTTACCCTGCTTGACAGTTCTCTGCCTCCGCTCATCTCCGCCCTCTCCTTCTGCCGGAGCAGCTGCAGCACCCAAAGGCACCAGCATTGCAAAGGGGTGGCCATCGGCCTGCGCGCAGAGTCCCGCCACACTCCCGCCTGCAGAAACGCGGCTTTTCGGTTAACTAGCAAATATCGTGACTGGTGCCTGATTGGAAAATGCTGCCACCCAGCTCCCATGCTGCGAGCCGGTATCTAAAAACATGTCAGAGAGTGTCAGGAAGGGAGCAGTGTTAATGCTGGGCTTTGCTGTAGCGTTAGCTCTTGCCAGGGACAGGGTACGGGGTTAGCGTGACCCTGAGTACCTCCAAGCCTCGGCGCAGTGAGCTGCTTCTCTCTTGCATGTTTGTCATTGAAAGTTCAGGAAAGGAAAACAGTTTGACCCGATTTGTGCCAGATTCCAGATGATTTGTGTTCTCTAATTACATCCCCCAGCCTGTTAACCTCCCGTGCATTGCAGCAAGCAGCCGCTACAGTACACAGCAAAGATATCTCCGTGAAACATTAATGAGCTGTTTTCGTATTAACTAGACAGAGCTGGGTTAGAAATGTCACACCCACAGCTGTTGCCTTGACTGCCGCTCACAGTAACTGCTGGCGGCTACTTGTACAAACACTATAACTGATGCACACAGATTTTCTGGAAATTACCAGGTATTTCTTGGCCTTTTCCAAGCGAGGAACCGGTTGCTGGAGGACTGGGTTACTGCAGCCCTTCATTTAGCACAAGGCTTGTTTCCAGGAGCTGAGCTCTCCATCCAGCTGGGAACCTGGGTGGAGTCCTTTTGGGAAGCTTTGAAAAGGCTTGGAGGTGATTTAGGCACTCAGTTTCCCTGGGATTTCAATTAAGCTGGGAAAATGACTCCAGGGAGCCTTCACTGGGAGTTTCTAGGACACGCTGGTGTCATGGTCATGGGTTCGTCAGCCTGGCTGCCCACGGCTGGCAGAGAGCTCGGTGCCCGCGTGGACTTTTTTTAAAGTACTTTGAAGTCTCAGAAAGCGCAAACTGTAGCGGCTGCTCGCTGGTGACTTCCCCTGGGAATCCAGCCCAGGATATTTATTTGAAATAATATAAATATTTTTTTATTTATATTATTACTGGTCTGCATAAGGTTACATTGTATCTTTGTATGCATGCATTTTTCCGTACATCATTTTAGGTTGTAGAAATGCACATCCAGACTCCAGCAAAACACCTGACCATCCTGAAGTGCCTGAACGCTGATGCAGAGTCATTCCTTTTGGACGTGCCGCGCGAAGAGGCTGGAAAGCGGAGTGCTGTCAATCGTGGAAGGGCTCGGTGAGGACACCGTGCTGCCATCACTTGAAAGCCTTCTCTTAACTGGGGGGTCCCATGAAAACCCACGTGCTGCCAGCAGCCCGGGGTGCTGAGTCGCTCACAGCAGCTGCCTGAAGCCAGAACCCGTCAGGGTGGCCTGGGGCCGCCGGTGGTGGCCGGAAAATCTGAGTAATCTGTACCAAGGGAAGCAGCGAGCCGTGCAAATGCCATTACATATTACAAGCAAGAAGCTGTTTCCTGCCAGTCAGGCCTTGCAGGAGAACTGCACTTCACTTGGGTAGCTCCTTTCCAAACCCCCTCTGGCAGTGCTGGTGGGGGAAAGGGGTCTGAATGTGCCGTGCTACTGACCCACCTCTCCTCGTGCTGAAAACTAAACCCAGGTGGACCAAGGTTGGAGTACAAACATGCCATGCAGAAGAGCAGGTGACTGCTCAGCTCCCAGGAAAGCCGTGTTTGCTTCCCTTTGCTCTGAAGACCTCAACTGCAGGGAAGTCCAGCTTTCATTTTTCAGGCCTTGGGATCTCCATCCTTTAAATACGGAGATCAATTTTATTTTGGAAGCTGTGCCGGTCAGTCCCACAGACCCCCCCGGCACAGCTCACAAAGGGCCCAAACAATTCAAGTAAACCTGCTGTAAGTGACTTTTGTGGCATGAGAGATTCTTTAGTCACAAAGAACAGCAAGAACATCCCAGTCACTTGCAAACAGAAAACAGACCCCATTTTGCTGAGTAGATGATTTGTTACAAACTGCTCAGCATTTGGCTGCTAATCCAAGCTGCCGGCTCACCTGAGACAGGTTGTCTTCCCATAGCTGTTGCATTTCTTTAATAAAAGAACTTTGCCGGATTAAAAAAATTGCAAGACCAGTTAATGATAACCGTCAGTGGAAAACCCTGCAGTGTTACTATTCTCTAAACTTTCTCTCATCAGCTGGAGCTGGGCTGTGTTTACATGCCCTAAGAAATAACTTAGGGAAAAAGAGAATAACTTAATTCCTGAACTATTTTCTGTGGTTTGGGTAGCAGGGCTGATCGTGGCTCTATTTCTCCACTGCTGCTGCTGTCCCTGTTTCTCTCCTCCAGGCTTCATGCTTGTTCTTCAGACCAGCACAAAAGCATCTTCAACTATGTTCACACCACAGTGGGGATTGAGCTGAGCGGGTTTTACTCCATCTGGTCCTTCCTGCAACGCCGGGGTGCAGCGAGCCCTTCTCACTCAGTCAAGGGATTTTTTCACCCTGGTACCAAAGGCCAGCAGCTGTTTCATAACCGTACTTCTTGTGCCGTGCCACCATCTAGTGGTAACTCAACTAGAAACTCTGCATCCGGAAAGGCAAAGCAGCATGAGTGGGTCCTCCATCGTCGGTGTGCCGGGAACCCAAGCCCTGCTCAGGGTAGCACAGATGCAAAGTGCAATTTCATCGTGTAAGGCTGGTGGGAGCACTCTGCTGATGAAGCATAAAAACCAGCAGATTTCTCCCATGTGTCACCCTGCTCTGCTTCTTGCTGTAATGAGTTTTTAGAAATGCGCTTGCACTTGGTGTGGTTCTGTGGCTCCATCGCTTCGGTCCCTGCTCGGCTTTGGAATGCTGCTAAGGAAGGAGGGATTGTGGAAGGGTGGTGGGGAAGGGTGCAGGGGGACAGAGCACAGGAGAGCAATGCATGCACACACACATCCACATGCACACGCAGCTCCAGTGGGATTTCCAGACGTTCAGCTCCCAGAAGGGCTCTGCACCACTTTTTAAGCCCCTAAGAGCAAAGCCAAGTGTTGAGCCAGCAGCCCCCGGGTGGGTGGCTGGAAATCACACTGTGCCCCCCCATGCTGTGTGATGGGGCAGTCAAATTTGCATGGCACTTTGAAAGAGCTACGTTCTGCCTGGTGTAATTGAGAATAACCTGAATAACTGCTTTCCTGGCCTGGAATATTTACTCAGGCAGGCTCTAGTTTACCAGCACAGGCTCCTTGCTCTGCCCAAGCTACCTCTCACTGGTGGTAGTGGGATTGCAAGTGGATTTGGAGGGTCTCTGCTGGGAAACTCCATCCCTAACCCATTCCTCCTGTCTTTGTTGAACCAGCTCTCGGTAAGCCTGCAGCACCTGTGACTGCCTGTGCATGAGCAAGGGATCCCCTTGCACACGAGGAAGGGGAGTGTACGCACACACCATAAATTAACTCATGCAGTGTATCAAAAAGCAGATAATGCCCAGCACCAGCCCCCTTACCATCTCAGCAGTGCACAGGCCAATTTTATTTCTTCCAAGGCCAGAGCAGTGGTTCCCATGAAGAAAATGGGGTCTCCTCTCAGCACCTCTTCAGGATGGGGTCCTCAGGCACAGAAGACAGAGGTTGCAAACGTTGAGACCCATTTTGCAGTGCAATGCATGGTTTTGGCATTTAGCTTATGGCTTGCTGCCAATGTATCACACATGGTGGGTTTGTTTTTGTGGGGATGCACGGAGCCAGGCATGGCTTCGTGTTTAGGAACAGGTAAACCACCAGTATTTGGTGTTTGTGGATGCCGTGGGAGTAGGATACTGTACGGACATCGTCTATGTGAATGAGATGGAACAGTCTCCCTGCAGCTTCTCTCTTTTAGGATAACGTTTCCTTTCCTTCCACTGCCAGAGAGCTTCTGCTTTCATTCACACACTGCATTGAGCTGGGTAAATGAATCCCAGCTAGTGATGTACTCAGTGCTGTTTAACCTGCTGTGATCCTGCACTCCCTGCAGTGCCAGGCTCCCTAGAAGGAGTTTGTTATCTGCAATGAGACGCGAGCTGGGCCACTCGATTTTGGGGGCATGAGCATAACACCTTCAACTGGATGAGGCTCCTGGAGCAAACATTCATGGTGCTGTTCCCAAAGTACAGCTTCCCAGGCACACCCAGCCCCGCAGGAGGTACCTGCTTTCGTCTTCAAATACTCTTGGAGAAAGAGATGTTAAGCTGTTATAGGCTTTCTGAAGCAGTGACAGTCCCCCAGCAGGGCCCAGGGGATGACCGCAATATTTCCCCTTAGCAATGAGGTAGATTTTTAAGTTAAAAAATTCTGTCGCTTCCCTTTGCGTTTGGCATCACCCCCATGCCAGGGAAATGATGCTCAGGAGCTTTGACACCTGGAGGGGCCAGAGCCGCCCCTGCGGGGCCATGTGTACCTGTGTGCATGTCTGTCCGGGCTCCTACACGGGTACCAGTTATTGCCCAAGTCTGAAGAATAGATGCAAAGGGGCTAAAAAGCTGATGTAGGCCAGGAGAGGAAGAGATGGCCTCCTGTAATTGTCATCTTCAGGTGTTTCAAACATAGAGAGGAAGACTGGGGGGAGGGAGGGGTGTTGGATGTGTTTGAACCCACCATGGGTGTTTCTCGTGTCTGGGGTATGGACATGAGACCCTTTCCCATGGCCACTCTAAAAATCTCCAAACCTTTGGGTTGGGAAAGCAAAAGCCAATTAAATATAACCCTTGTCACAGCTGTAAATTAGATATTATACAAATTGTCCCATGGAATGAAACCCAGGTTTGGGCTACTATTTCATCAGGGCATTTAAGTAAGTAAGTGTCTTTCTGGTATTGAAAATGCTGAGGTGGTTCGTTACCTGATTAAAGAACATGTTGGACTTGAATGCACTGCGTGGTGCTAGCTGAATAATCAAGGTAAGCAGGGATCTTTCAAATCCTCAAGGAACAAAATTCAATTAGATGGGAGAGATTCAATCACGCTTTAAAGGGAACCTGGCTACGAGCATGCAGGATATGGCAGGAAAATGTATGCAAAAGATTTCATGGAAAGGAGCAATTATCAATAGGACATGCAAAGCAAAATTTGCTCATCAGTCCTGAGCAGAAGCCCAAATAACTGAGCCTTTTAAGGAGATGATACATAGACCAGGATGGATTTCAGCTGAATGTAAGGCTGAGAGCCTCACGCAGGTTTAAGTGAGTTTGATTAATTTCCGTGCAGTTATCAACTGAGATTTTGGTCCAGTGACTTCAAGATATTTGGCCTTGGATAATGGAAATCAAATTGGTTTCAAGTCTGAAGATGATGGTTCTTCCTCCCCCAGCATCTCTGCATAACATTACTTCAATGAAAAAAGCACAGGGAAAAGTCAAACACTTTGCAAAAGAACACAGACATTTGAATTTAATAAATTATAAAATTAAAGATTCTAATTTGTATATACATTTTTAATATACAAGAAATGGCTATTTATTGCAATTTCTGTTAAGGCATATGTAAGTGAATGGAAGTTGCATACAGATATTCAGATGAACATAGCTAATACTGTGCATTGTAGGTGAGTAAATAAGACATTAAATGCATTACGTAATAAAATAGAACATAAACCCCTTTGAGTACCGGTAAAGCACCATTTCTAGAATTCTCAAAATATCTGAAAGCGTTCTATGGAGATGTTGTGAGACTCTAAATATTGAATGGATATATGAATATAAAAAGTGATGCATTCATACAGAAATTTTTAAAGGAATGTTGGTGAAAAAAATGGCAGTAGATCGGAGCCAAAGGAACCAGAATTGGTCTGGGATCTTTTTTTTTCATGAGGGGCTGTGACTTGGATTTTACGTTTAGACCAACAGAAAAATGACAACTTAGAAAGCTGTGTACTTGCATGGTTAGATCACAAAATGCATTGCTTAATGGGAGCACATTGCTTTAGCGCTCAGATCTCTGAGCTGGTCTCTGCAGGAACATATTTACTTATAAATCTGCTTTAATTTCTGGGGATTAGGTTACATTAAAATACCACTGTCTGCTCATTATGTGTCAAAATGCAGTACCTGGGCAACAGCAAAATGGTTACAGAAGACACACTACGATGATGCTCTTGCCCAATTACAGCATTATAGAAAAGAGGAAACAGTTGTCAAAATTCAGCCAACCAAAAAATGACCAAAACTTCCACTGCATGACAAGGAATGAAGATCAGCTGAGAGCAAAATCCCATCTATTGCCTTGGGCTGCTGCTTCTTTATCAATAGAGCTCTGCTCTGTGTTTTCCAGTGGAAGTGAGGTACATGTTCTTAGGAAAACACCATCATGGGGAACTGCTGAAAAAAATACCTTCTGAAAAACTCATGCCAGCTTGAAAAGAAGGCATCTTTCCTGCTCTGAAGAGACTTTTTTTTTCCCCCCTCATACAGCAAGACTGTAAAGAGAAGGCAGCTGGTGGTTCTGCTCCATAAGGAGATGGACCAGTCTGAATCCATCAGTGTCTCACTGTCTTGAGCAATCTAGGCTGAAGCTGCTCCTTCAAATATCATTTCAGTGTTCCCCACATAACAGCTAGAGAAATATTCAGTAGAATTAATATCAGCAAGAAATAAATCAAATGAAATCTCCCAAAAGGTGAGACTGAGAAGGCAGCAAGCCCTTCCTAAATGCAGATGCCACGAGGCATTGCATTGGGTCCCTAATGAACACCAGACCTAGCATAGCACCACACCAGCCTTCTGGGAGGCTGCTCCTGCTCCAAGATGCCGCAGGTTTCCACCTTATCTGGAAAAATGCTTTTGGTTTGCTTGATTGTGAACTGACTTATGCTGGAGAAAGAACAAAGCGGTCAAGTTTCTGAACTTTGAACCAGCTTTGCAAGGTCAGCCAAGGTGTCCATGCCACGCATGAGCGAGCGAACCCCTGTGAATTGACCTTGTGCAGCCTACAGCACTCCTGGCACTGGGAGACACAGCTGGAAATGCTCAGCACAGAACCGCTGAGACCTTTTTAAATGTTGGGCCTCCGCACTGGAACAGACCTTTCCTTGTGCTGCTTGCAGAAAGGTCACCTGAAGTTGCACCAAAGCAATTCCTGCCCCACTTGCTATTGGGACACAACTTAGAAGTCCTTTGGACAGAAGAGGCTATTTGTAAGACACATTTGAGCTGTAGGCACTTCCTCCTGTGGCATTTCTTCACACTGCCTGGCTGACTAAGCCTATTCCTGATGCTAAGGAAGAACAGAAGCTATTAGATGGGTTATCTCAAGTGTCTGGAGGTCAGAGAAATGGTTCTCCACAAAGTCCCAGAGAGTAAGACCGGTACCATCCAGACAGCAAACTTCTACCTCCCCCGCCATGTAACTTCAAGCCCCAACCCCTCTCTACCCTTGGGTTTGTGAGGGTTTTTCCTAAGCTTATCATATGCTTGGATGTGCTTCTAGGCTATGAAAAAGCTGGGTGTTGTGGTTTATTCTTATTGTCCACAGAGCTAAAAGCAGGATAATAACTTCAAGGGGAAAAGATGAGTTTCACGCTAACCACATCTGTGTAAAGGAAATGTGAAAGGCAAGAAATACTCACTACGTCTACAGGCTGGGAGCCCAGCTACAGCTTGTGTCTGCCATGGCAGAGCAGCTGGAATGATGTCGATTTAGACACGTCTTCCTTGCTTATAAATAGCATGGTGGGTTTTTTTCCCTTCAGTGCTCATTACTACATTGCTCTGTTTTGCACAGATGTGACCTGACCCTACGCTGTTACTAAAACTTGTCCCATCTGTAGGCAGCCACAAATCCCTCGGCACAAGGCTCCTGGGGCCAGCGCCAGGCTCGCCCGTGCATCATGGCTCTGGAACAGCAGGCGGGCCAGGGAGGAGGGCTGGGGTGAGCAAAGGCTACCATGTGAGCACCTAAGGATAAGCAACCTTCGACTGCAGGAAAATGCTTAGTGTCTCACAAGTTAAAGTCTGAGACTCCTGCCGCTGCCCCAGCCGACCACTGCTCCATGCTGCCAAACTGTGGAGCTTTAGTTTTACTTTTCAAAACCAGAACAGATGACTTTGTTGCTTGTGCTGGTTGCTGCTTTCACATCTGTAGCCACATCTGCTTGGCCCAGGCGATGTTTCCTAGTGCTCTGGACTTTTACCAGGCCCATTATGCTTCCCAGTTGTCATGGTCTTCAGTGTACCTCCCACTCCTGTACCATCTGAGCTGGTCCTAAACACTCATCCAAGTGTATCACCGTAGTCCTCTGCAAGAGGGGATGCTTGATGCTATCACACCAGCTGAAAACATTCCTTCTCTGCTTTGGCTAGTATCTCCATAAAGTATTTCTCTTATACCAGGTCTTGTCCTTCAAAGACTTCTGGCCACAGTTCAGGCCAGAACAGTTCAACATCTCAGTGCTGCAAAGACTACTGCTCCTGCAGGCTCTCGCCTCCTTTCCAGCAGGACTCGCTTGTTCTGAAGAGGAGACTGGGCAGCTCATTCAGCTGTGGCAGCCGAGGGCAGAAGGCAGGGTTGCAGGAAGCCACGTGTGGTTCACCTTGCAATACTTCTGAAGCTCTTTGCCAGCAGCCAGGCCACAGAAGAGCTTACACATTGCTGGAAACTCAGCACATTTCCAATAATCATGTGACTGTATATACAGGCTTATTCCTGGTGCTGCTTCAAACTAAGACCAGCTCAGGCTGGAGGATGAGATCTTACTCTCAGACTGGAAAATCTGAACTAGGAGCCATCAGACCTACGTAGTGGTAAAAGGATGATTTCAGGGAAGCCCTGGTCTCTGCAGGAGGTTTACCAGCAAAGAGGAAACAAATAGAAGAGTCCAAGCTGGGAGACAGGAGAAAAACTGCTCAAATGCCACCCGCAGAAGGAACCAGTGCACGCTCCCCATCTCTGCGGTGTTAGAGCCAAGCTGAATTTATCTTCTGATCTCCAACCAGGAATTCAAAATGACCTATGAAAACCATGATGGCCCTGAGGGGAAAGGAAGTACTCAAAGGGTTGTCAGGTTACACACCTTAAAGTTTCTAGCAGACCTGGTAGTGTGAGTACACATGTGTGTGTGCGTGTGGATGTAGGTGTATATGTAAGGGCACAGCAAACAATTGTTCACTTCTGCACCAATAAAGCTGTCCTAAGGAAAGGAAGATAATACAAAATTATTTCCTCCAAAATAACCTCATCCTATGGGAGAAAAAAAATACGTTTTCTTAACAAAGCACCAAAGAAAAGGCAACAAAAATCCAGTCATCTTTAAGTTAAACAGTATGTGGGTAGAAAAAAAATCAGACCAATAAAAAAAGCACCAACCAACAAAGGTCACTAAGGCTGTTGCATTACAGGAATGTAAAGACTATCAAAAATATGGATAATTGTAAACAGAAAGACTAGGATGTTGTCAGTCCAAGTTGGCCAGATCTACCCTACTAAATGTCTTGCATGTACTCAAAAGTTTCGGAGAATCCTTTGAAATTGTTTCTGGAAATATGTAAACTATGGTTTGCCAGTTTTTAATTTACACATAAATATATGGCTACAGAAGTTTCTATATATTTTCTTACACAGTCCCAGCTAAGAAAGCTATGTAAGCACATGCCTAGCTGTAACCACAGGAGCAGCTCTACCGAAGTCAGCTAAACTTAGTCTGGCATGTCCTTAAATACCTTCCTGAACCGGGGGCTGAGTTGGTGCCCAGGTTTATGCAATGCACAGAAGCATCACAGGATTGCTGACTACCTGCTTGTCAATGTTAAAGGGATTTATTATGTTTTGGGACTGTTTTCCTCCATCCTAAGTGTAACTCCCATTACTATTCCCAAGCAGTTTTACACAGGCATAGAAGACTTAAAAGAGCCCATAAACAAGAAACCTGCTAACCTGGCCTAGGTATTACGGTTTGTTTGGATTCAGTGAAACGCTGTAATGATATTGCACTAATACTCTACCATACCCTGTAAACCTAGCCATCAAAGTGTTCAGATTAGCACTTATGAAACAATCTGTCATTTCCATTTATAGTAGGCTTTAGAATCTGGCACGTCTGCCATAGCACCACTTTGATTTTTCCCATTTATAGTCTCTACGACATGGGCAATACTATGATGTTGGTAACATCTCTATAAGAGAAAAACGTTTGTGCCATATTTCCATTTTAGTTTATTTTCCTAAGAGTCTCTTTTTTCCTTTTCTCAGCAATCAGCTCCTGAATTCTTTGATTCCTTGTCCTTTCATAAGGTATCCTCCTCCGTGTAATGATGTTGTGCTGTGACACTTCGTTATCCAATCCATCAATTTTATAGGGAACATCCACCGCATTGATTTCTGGGTGCTCCTCAGTTGCATTGGAAGGAGGTGCACGTGTTTTGGAAACAAGAGGAGGGCTGGTGGCAGACTGTGTGGTGGACAGTCCCATGGGAGGGCTGAGGGTTGTCAGGAGCTCCTCCTCAATGACATTATTCTTATTTACATTAGAATCAGTTACATTGTTGTCCTCTGTTATGTTGCTGTACATATTACAGGACTTGCAACACAGCTTATTGTAACCAGGAATTGAGCAGTAACGAGAGAGAACCTCCATGCGACAAAACATTGACTTGTCTCCTTGACAATGATCCTCTGAAAGAGAAAAAGGGAACAGATAAATAAAGAGCATCTTCACATTAATCAGAAAAAGAAACACAGCTGAAGCTTTGGCAGTGGGCAGAAGATTTGGTATTTAAAGTGGGATGGGAAACTGGCAAACGAGCCTTCTATAAGCAGAAGCAGGCTTAATATTACACCTAAAACTCAATTCACTTCAAGGGATGCAAAAGCTATCTGAACTGTTTGTACCAGCCCCATCCACGCTATAGACCATAACACTCTAATTTTTGGCTTCGCATTCTGGAAGTGCTACCCTGAAGACTGTGTAGCCACGATGAATTGAGTTCCTGCCTTGACTTAGAGTTCAAAACACACCAATACTGCTGTTTTGTTGCTAAAGCTACATTAAACCCCCCAGAAAATCATCAAGGTTTATACCAAGAAATCTTTTTTCCCCCCCCTTCGCTCCTTTTAATGCTTTTCTGCAATCTAACAGTGACTAACCATGATCGGGGTCATTTATATTTATCTATCTGGACTGCCTCAAGAAAGTCAAGTCTTATTTCGATGCGTACTGTGTAACTCTCAGAATTAATCCATCTCCCATTGGAGCGACATTTTTGCCAGGTACCTCTATTCTGAAAACAGCAGCATTGCCTGAGCATGTCCCTTGCTCGAGAGAAGTGGTGCATTTAGCATAAGGCTTTTCTCCTCCTCCTAGAAGGGAGCTGATATTTTCAGAACAACAAACTCCAGTGTGATGGAGCCAAGCCAGTCCATTAATGACTGGGAAACTCAGCAACAAGTCCTGATTTTTGTGTCACTGACTGGAAAACTGTAATAAAAGAGAAAGAACGATAATCGATAGGTTTTAAGCTGTCGATAGCTGTTATGACAATCTGTGCTACAACAGAGGTGTCACAGCAGATCCAGATCTTGCTGAAATACAGGTGGCAAAATGTGGGCTAAGGCATTAAAGGTGAACTGGTCAAACTGTATTACTGTCTGAGAAACAGAAACAGAAGCCTACTCAGAGATGACTCAACCGCTTGTGATTTCTGCTCAGAGGAGGTACAGGACCATATGAATTGGCGGCGGATGGATGCTGAGGGGTTAGCAGGCTCCTTGCAGAGAAAGCTACCTGTCCTCTGTCCTACATACACGTTCTACAGCTCCTGTGCCTCCAGGCTGAAGCGATGGAGCCAGGAACTATCGGGAACTGCAGTGAAGGAAAAATCCCAACACGCAGCCCATGCTGAAAGAAAGAGGAATCAGAGGGCTTGTAGGAGAGGAGAGCGCTGAGGAGAAATGCAGCCTGACCAACACTTGGCATAATCAGTAACAAAGTATTTTCTCTGTGACCAGAGTGCTGAGACAGAGATGAAATCACTTCTGCCTCTCTCCCTGCTCTTACTACATCTCCACCTACTCTTACAGTAAAGGATGAGTAACTCCAATTACTCGCCTTTATTTAGAGCGTACCCGATGGCAGACAGCATGCTCAAGTTAGTGTGTTACTGGAGCTCGTATTTCACCACCCTGCTACCAACACTGACTGACCCGGTCAGCAACCTTACAGCAAAGTAGAGAACCAAAGCAGATGCAGAGATATCAAGTGAACTCAGAAAGTGTAGGTGTCGCCTCTTCACTCATCCTCAGTTAACAAAATAGGGCATTTTTAGGTGTTTAATTGGCAAACATATCAGTCTAAAATAAACTAACTGTTGCTGCTGCTTTAAAATGCTAGTGCTGGCTGAGGAAGGTGGAAACACCTTCCTTGCATTGTATTTATGCCCTGATTGTTGCATTTGCTGCAGAAAAGCAAAATTCTGGTTCCTATTTTCAATTCATTTTCATACTTTTCAAATGCTAAACTGAGATGCTGCTGGAAATAAAGAACAACTCCTTCCTTAGGAACCTAAGAATAGTACCTTGGTTTTTGGAGACATTTTCAAACCAGTCTTTAAGAGCTGGAGCTGTTCATATCTGCATGCACAACTCTATACAAAGGACTGCATGTGCCTATACAGCTTTATATATATTTTTACATACCATGTAGAGTCCCCTTTGAACATTTTGCCTTGTGTTGCATGACCTTAATGCAAGCTTCTCCAAATGGCTTGCAAAATAAAAGCCAACAAATATAACATTTAAATATAGTTTCAACAAGGCAGATCTGTTCTTGGCTTTGTAAGAATCACTAAAAGCACCTTTAGAAAAATGCCTTTTTTTCCTATCAAAAATATGTAATGTCAAGCTTAAAAATACATGAAAATAAAACTGCATTATGTAATATGTTTAGTGACATCTGATAAATTATATAAATAAACTCTGTAACTTATGAACGTCAGAAGGAAATTTTTATCTTCTATCCAAACCAAAATATCCAGATTTGCTGAACTTTTATTTATTTTTACTTGCAGTATGCATGACAGACTGAAGTATATCTTCAAAACATCAGTAAGAAAAAAATAAATCCGTTTCACAGTCACTTTGGTACACATTAGTCTCATAAAAAAATATTGAAAAGCAAACTGAATTGGCACATCTTTAATATTATGTTAAATACATACAAAACACTAATAAAATATCCCTGATAAACCAAAGTGCATATAGACATAGTGCACAATGCCCAGATACCTTATTGCACCATTCTCTATAGCCACCCATCTCTTGAAACATCACTAAACATTGTCTATTTAAAGGTAACAGTCATGAATATATTTATACAGTTAAACACCAATTATTTTACATAACAGTATTCAGTGCCAGATACGTGTCTTTGCTTTTTCACCTTGTCATGTAAATTGTTAACATGTTTCAGGAAATTATCATATTAACAGCAAAATTTAAATATGTGATCACATGATAATGACAAGTTTGAAGTGCTACACTGTTGACGACCCAAAGATGCAAAAATGCCACTTTTCCAAAGAATATGATCAATGCAATAAGGTAGTAATTTGCTCCAAGACTGCGGTTTTAAAGTCGATACACTTCTACTACTTGTACTGACTGTCACAAACAGGTTTATGACTTGTGAATTCCAAATCTTCAACACAAACACAGAAGGTGAAGCAAGAATTCCAGTTAAATTTCAGTAAGTCAGGTCACAATCCTGTCTTGATGAAGATATGGATATGCACTGTGCAAATTAACCTCGGATTAAATTTACTGCCTTCTAACAGTTATCGTTCAAGTAAAAACACTCCATATGAAGATTAACTCAAGGTACCAGTGTACTGTTTATATTTAAAGCTGGATCTGGTAAATTAATGCCATTTACATTTCAACATTAAGGCATTTTTCTAAAATTCTTCTTCTAAGCAAGAAAAGCAATAAAAATTGAGGTAATTCTGTAGTAGTTCACACTGTTATGTTTGCCAGTTGACACATCTATAGAGCATACACACACACGCACACATACAACCGTACCAGTCAAGTCAGACATGCACATGGTGAAAAAAGACCAAAGATGTAATGAGTATAAACAGCTCCGTGCTGAGCAGCTGGAGACATCGTAGTCGATGAAAACATCATATTGCCTCCACCAGGTTAAGAAAAAACACCACCACGCAACCTCCAACATGGACCACACCTGTTCTGCTTCAGTTTTGTTTCTAAAGTGAAAGTAAGTAAAACTGGCAAAAACTGTGCGACGGGAAAAATGAATGCAGCTTTTCTCAAGGAAAAATATTTCAAACCACCACTAGGAGTTTGGCAAGAGCAGACGGCATCATAGCAGCACCGAAAGTACTGACAGAAACTGAGCTTCTGCTTCCCAGTGAGCCCTCCATGGGTTACAAACTTAAATGTGAGGGTCAGGAAGAAAAAATGAGCAGCAAGGGTGAGTAAAGCAATGGCACCGCAAAGAAAAATGGAATGAAAAAATTCTTTCTCTCATCAGACTACCCTGTCAGTGAACTGAAACTAGAGAGTTATGACATTTAGGGTTTTTAGATAAAGGAGAACTTTAGCACTACAAGGTGTCATTATTGTGATGTGATCACATTCACAATAAGTTCTCAGTTTTGCTATCAAGCTGAACATCATGAACCAGTAAGAGCCTTTTTTCACCATCACCAAGCAACAGGCAAACTGATCCCAGCTCCCTTTCAAAGGACTGCAACATACTGTGGAGATCCAACTTCACACATCCAACACTTCAAGACCTCCACCACCAGTGCTACGCAAGCTCCAGAGAAGAAAGACACCGAGCACCAAGTGCCTGGTGTGAAAAAAAGATTCAGCCCAAGATTTAAACTTGGCAAAGTCAAGGGAACTTTCCGCATAGAGAGAAGAAGAGAGCAAAAGGCAAAGTCCACATTCGATGTGGCATGCATTTAAGGGCAAAGGCAGAGTTATAAATGGGTCTTTTACTTGAAGATATTTTCTGGATGGGGTAGTCTGGATCAGGTCTTGACAGCCATTGTATCATGTAGGTTTTCTTTGAAGGATCAGAAACATTTCCTTGAATAGAGGAAAAAAAAAGATGTAACACAACATATGTTAGCATTAAGTAGTTGACCTGTCAGAAGTGGACAAGCTAAGAGAGTGAGTGGGCTCCAATGGTGAAGGAGCCTGGGGGGATTCTGACCAGGCTGTGTAGTTTTGGGCAGAGGGTGGTTTTTTGCCAGTTTGCTACAACTTGTGCCCAGCACTTGACAGCCAACACTGACGACAGCCTGAAGGCCGGTTCTCCAGCAGTACTTCTCACAGCAGCGTTAAGTATGTCCCAAGATACATCAAGCCTAGTTTAGTGATACTGCCTCTTTAAAATCTTTGTATTGGAGACCATAATTGACAGCTTGTTTCTAATTAACTAGGAATCAAAAGCTACCCTGAGAAATAAATCAGGAATAGAAGAAAAATACAAATTACTTAATAATAGGAGTATGTAAAATGATCTCACAAGTATCATTTGCAAACAGGTGAAAAGCTAACAAGGATAAAGACATTAATGTCTTGAATTAAGTAGGAACAAATTTATTATAGCTTTAAAAAATTGAGTTAGATAACCCCTGAAGATAACTTGTGCTTGACAGAATGGAAAAGAAGCCTGGGACTGTCACTGGAGGTGGCTAAAGCAAAGAGGCATCTTTATACATGACGCCCTTGATTAGCCACAACGCAGCAGCCTCTTGCCAAGCCCAGCATGTCTCAGGGGCGCAGGGCTGGATTCAGGCAGTGCTTCTCACCCAGGGGAGCTGTCTTCTGCTGGCCGGATTCAGCCATCACGGCTGTGCTGATGTCTGCCCCAGCCTCTCACACAGTCCTGGGGCAAGCAGTGCTCCCCAGCAGGAGAAGAGAACAGCCACGTGCCCAAGAAGCCCATCAGCCACACAACAGCTCTAAATTTGGAAAGTCTGCTCAAAACCGGGGCTATGGAGAACTGCCACCACAGGCAGACATAGCACACATGTATAAATTCGATGAAGGCATTTCAAATAAATACCATCAACATATGCTAGAGAAGACAAACGCTTACTTGGACATGGAGGTAGTCTGCAAATTCTTACGGTCTCTGGTTTATTTTCTTTACAAAGGCCGATAGCATTGTCCCTGGTCCGGCACAGGACTGGGCGATCCTGCGTGCCGTTGCCACAGCTGACAGAACACTGAAAGCAGATGCACCAGTTAGACCCCCAGCCACCCTTTGGAAACAATGGATTAGAAATTAGGTTTTGAATTTTAAACCACTGCCCTTGATTTGAGCCAACATAGTACATTATTTGAACCACCGCAGTATCTACAGTAACTAAGCAAGAGGGAGAACCGCTGCTTTTTGTGGTATAACAGTAATTGTGAAACACTCCAAGAAAGAGCTTACGGTCTGATCAATAAAGAAACAACTGTAAATGTAAGGCATCTATTCACAGTGTGCACCAGGGATGGCATTGCTTGTGACACCTATTCAAAGCAGTGAGGATAAAAATTGTTTGTGCTTATTTGCATGACACAGTTCCAAAATAAAATGTTGTATCTCCAAATGCAGCCACATTTTCAAAACAATTTAATGGAGAAATGCTGAGAGGAACTGTAAGGATCCCGTGTATCAAAATTATGAGAACAATTTAATGTTGCAATATTCCACTCACATTTCTTGCCTTTTGATGACTGCAAAGGTTTGCAAATATGAATAGGTAGAGCTTCTTATTGCTCTAGTAAATACTTTAGCAAGAAACAGTCTGTGCACAGTGGCACTGCATTTCTTGCTCACACAGTGAGTTAGCCAAAGAGCCAGGGACAGAAAGCACAAAATGCCCAGCTCCTGACACTTGTTATGGGAGTGACTGAGTCCTGTTTTGCCCATAGCAATGGCAAACAAAAAGGGTTCATGAACAGGTGCCCTGTATTTCCATAGTAAACTAGGTGAAAAACTCTGTCCTCCAGATTATGGACAGAACCTTATGAGGCTGAGCAGCTAAATCTGCTGAAGGCCTTTACATCGAAGATGCTCGTACCTTTGAACCTCCATGAGTGTTGGTGCCCAACTTCCTTAGGTGCCCTTAATCACAGTGTCTGAAGACTTTAAAGTCTTCTTTACTCGTCAACAGGTAAATGATTGTGAGCAGAATAAAGAGTGGGTAGAAGTCAGCTTTCCTGATGCTGACATCTTATATGGGTTCCTCACATGGTCTGGATCACCCAGCATCACTGCAGGATGGCTCTACTGGCTGTTTCACTACCATCACCTCTCCATCTAACTCACTTTCTGTGGCATTAGTAGCAGTGGAAGCGATACACCCTCTGTGTAGGTAGTAATTTATTGTGTCAATGCATTTGAATAGAAAGCACAGAACAAACGCCAAGATTTTCTCCCCTGCATTCTAAGAAATTAGTTGCTTGAGGCCTCCAGGAAGGGACTGACCTGTGACCAGGGTCCTATTCTCCACTGTGCTGGGCAAAGCTCCCGGTTGCAAGGCCTCCTGCCTTCTGGACGGTCGTTGTTGCAGTACTTGGTATGAACAGACCGATTTGTGTTATCATGTAGGGGTTGGATACACCGGACAGATCTTACTTGATATCCTGTTTTTCCGCAACTTTTGCTGCAAGGCTCCCATTCTCCTGTAACCCATCTGGGTTAGTGAAAAGAGAGTAAGTTGAGCAAAAGTTCAAACTGTCTGTTGAACTGTAACTCTTAAACACAGGTTTAACAGGATGTTAATACTAGGTTCTGATATGGAAGAAGAAGAAGGTATGAAAAGCCATAAGGAGTTATGGCGAGGGTTATTTCACCATGTCCCTGAAAAATCAGTAATAAGACCCAGATCTTTAAAATGACTCTTTCTCATTATCTCTGAGATAAGCATTATTCTTACTTTGCCTCGTTTGCTTTGATTTTAAGCTGGCCCTTCCAAGACTGCACATAAAAATATGGTAGTTTTTATGTCAAAAGCAGCCACCCAAGGGTGCTGCTGAGCTTCCCAGGTCTTGGCGCATGAGCTGTGCCTTGTCTCATAATGTAGCATGCACCAGCCATCCCCACAGCTGATTCCCACAGGAGTGAATCCGAAACATCTGGGCTAGAAATGCAGCTCCAGCCTGGCCCATATCTGGATACACCATGGACCATATCCCTGGCCATGCTAGACACCATCTGCTGAAGCACTGGCAAACCCAGCTACACCGTCAGTGCTCTGTGTGTTGAGCTTGGGCAAATCGGGGTCCTCAGCATCATAAATGTTTGGTTTTGGGGAAGGCAACACTTCACTGAAAATCAGGTGGTCTGAATTCATAATGTGTAAATCAGTTTGGCCACTGAAAAATGAAACCTGTGGTTTGTAATGTGGCATAGTTGAAAACTTCGCTGATCATCCATACTGGCTCAAGAATTACAGCTACAAATTGCAAGGAACTTAGAGAAGAGCAACAAAGACAGACAGGACCAGAGGAAATTTATGTAGACTACTGAAAGTTTGGTTATAATCAAGTAAGTGAAGATATACAGCAGTCTATAAATATTTACAGAATGCGGAGATCTGCATCTCTTCCTCTGAAGAAGGAAATACTGTTCAATGTAAACAGTATTCATGGGATAAACTTAACGAAAAAATATATATAGTCTGAAGAAGTATCCTGAGTTTGAAGCAATTGTCTTAAAGTACTCATAAAACCCTGGGTTTAGAAATAGTCAAGAAATAGCATGGGCACAAGGCAATGCACTAAATGCTTGAGTTAAACAAAAACTAAAGTGGCAATTTCGCCCAACTTTCTCTTTGTACCCTATTGAAATTACACAGCTGTGGAGGAAGGCAAGCGCTGTGGAGCACAAAGCCATGAATCCTAAGGTGATTTCTGAGACAAAGATGATTTTTTCCCAGCAGTGAAGAAGCAGCATATTAGTGTAGTGGATGTCACAGAGCTTCGTAAAATCTCTTAAATAATTGCCTCTCCTATGTACAAGTGCAAAATGCTCCGATGCCTTTCTATGGAAACAGAGGTGACTGAAACATTCAGGAATCCAAGTACAATTTAGGATCCTACTGAGTCTTTGTGGTACCTGGGTCCAATTATATTTGCAGCCGAAAGAAGAATACAGTCCTTTCCAGAGAGCCTGAGATATGGTTAGGTCATTAATTCAGTTTTCCAATAAATAAATGTTAAATCCTGACCCATGCTGAGTTTATGGGGCACAGTTTCTTGTTCTCTCTTTCAAATCTTTTTTGCAAGGAAGTTAGGAAATATTGTGTGGTATGTTCTACTTATTTGCTATGCTTCCTGGAATCTAGACTTGGTCCCCAGAGATAAAAGCTGGGATCAACACACTCCTTTCTTGTTGCAGTAGCAACACGAGGAATATATGAGTCCCACATGTGGCAGGAGTAACCTGCTGCGGGTCAAAAAAACCACCTGCAAAATGTGAATTAAAATATTTATAACACTTGACTGTGTATAGCAAAGATGAAGGTACAACAGGCATACCATGCTGTACGAGGGCAGCCACAGAAATCTAACAGGCCAAATATTTTTCCCCATGTTTAACTGTTAAAAAATATGCTGTGAACTTTAGGAAGATTTGGATTTAAGAGGCTGTATGACATTGGCTTCCTTATGTAGCACCCGTAAATTTGTTCTTACATGGTTAATTCACACTATGTAAAATCAACTGGTATAAATTGAATTTATGTCTATTTTTTATTACCTCAAGATGACCTGAACACAAATGTCTGGATGAAGACAGCACTTCTTTTCTAATCCAACTTATTTCAGAACTAATAGGAACCAGCAGTCCCAGAAATGGTATTTCTACAAGCAGAATATAACATCACATCCTCACAGTCCTGGGTCTCTGTAATGATGCACGGAGGTGAAGTTTAAGTCACCTTCTTTCAGCTGACAAGTGCTAGCTGGGTATAATGCCTATCGCAGCTGCTGCTGAGCAGTGCTGGTGGGCAATGATGCTTACATGGGCTGAGAGCACTCCTGGAGGTTGCACACCCTGCGAATGGGCTTAGGCTTTTGGATCAACTCGCAGTAACTCCGATGAACCATCTTGTGGTCTGTCTTCCTCCGGCAGCCGTATTTTGTGAATTGGTAGCCTGAAGAAAGACACTCCTCTTATTTTCAGTACTGGTAGATCTTACACAGGACTCAGGTTTCAAACAAACTGCACATACACTGTCAAAGGTTGCAGTTGGATCTACAGGGGAACACGCTACAAAAGGAACTGTAAATTGCACCGAATAAACACTTATTTGTGTAGATTTAGCACCCAGAATTGCTCATCCCCTTTATTTTTCACTAGAGGCTATAATGATAAAAACAATAACATCTAGCATTTAAAAAATGTTCTGCAAACCTGCGCAGCCACATTCAGGGGCTGCAACCTGCCCATCAGCCTGGTGAACAGCATCAGGGTATACATCTGGCCCCAAAAGCAGGGGTCTTCACATTGCAAGGTCCACATCACAGGATGCAGATTTACTAAGTGCTGCCCCGTGGCACCTTGAGGTTTGGCACCCTCACAGCTTGGAAATCCTCATCCAAACCTTGCACATTTGTACAATTTTTCAGTTTCATAAACACAAATCAGAAATGAGCCACCCCAGATCTGCCCCCAAAACCATTTGACTCAGATTTTTAACTCCATTCACTATTTATTTATCTACTTCTTAACTTAAATAAAACCCTTCCATACTCCTGGTCTCCCTAATGTCTTGTGGCAATGAATTCCACACATGGTGTTCATTCTTTCAGTTTTCTCTTAATCAATTTTGAATGCTTTGGGGGTTTGTTTTTACCTCCTCCACAAGGTTTTGAACATTGGGACCATTTCTTCAAAGCCCATTCATACGACACTGAGTCCTCTTCCAAAACATTATTGTTATCTACATTCAAGGAATCTTCATGGATCATGTACTTGTAAGTCAAAGATATCTTGGCACCACCGTGAGGAATCACCTAGTAAGCAGAACAGATGTAGGGAAAAAAGATTTGAAAGACTAATATCAGAAGCTATGTGAGATGACGTGAAATAGCAATCATCATGGCTCAGACATAAAAACATCCCTGGAGGGATTTAAACCTTTTAGCTGCACTCAACACATTTTTTTTTCCCTGATGAAAAAGTATCTCTATCCTTACAACACAGAGTTTCTAAACTGCATATTAAGAAAGACTGTTGTTGATTTATACTGAGTTTTCTTGCCAGCATTGGACTGACTTCACGATACTAAATTTTTTCCATATACTATCATAAAGGAAGGAAATGTTGTACTAAAATGATAATGGATAGTTCCACTAAAAGACAAGGCACATTCAAATGCACAGATAACTGAAAGTGGTGAAGAAAATTGCTTTTATTTCTGATAAAACACAAATATTCTTATGACAATCCTGGGAATTCTGTGAAGCTTGTTACTTAATCCTGACAGAAATATAAACTATTTAGAAAGAGTTTTTGCTATCACACTGCACTAAGACAAATGCAAGAAAATGGAACTCAACTGAATAAAGTGCAAAATTTTGGTCCTTTGAAAACAAAATATTTATTCCTTCTTTGACATTCAGCTGGTGTAGAACAACACATTACAGCTGCCTTCAGAGGGATTCTGAATCAACCTACCCCTACTCATCATAGGCTATCATTTGCTGGTTTGCAATGAAAAAAAGAGTACAGTCGGGTGGGTTTGGGAACTGCAGAACTGGCTGTGCCCTGACAAACTGAGCCTGAAAGCGCAAGAATCCTGCATCTGCCTTTGCAGGATACATTTTCGAAACATGGATGGGAGGAGGAGCTATTAGATCTATCTGATACGAACCATTCTGACCTTTTTTTAACATGCTCACATGCCAGATATGGTAAGTAAGCTGGAGGGTCTTTACACAGTGGCCGTTTGCTAGGCCATCCGCAGGAAATAATCAGGAGAGTTGGTTGCTCAACACATAATGCTGAGTTATAACAAGTCTTGTAGAGAGCAATGAATTAGGAGAAAGGAATTAAAATATATCTTCTATTGTCCTATAATTGAAGCAGATGTCTTCTTGTAACTCACAAGAGGAATCTAAAATATGTTATAGCACATTATGGCTCTGTAACCCTGACATTGTGTTCCGTGGAAGATGGTTTTCATTAGACTTACCAGAATAACTATTCCATTACGCAGCGGCCCCATGGTCTGCACAGTTTCTCTATCATCGTCATTCCGATATTCCCACTCCACACCCATATCAATAAATACTTTAGAGTCTGGCACGTAGTTGTCTTCGCTTAGAATGAATTTCCCCGTTTCCCGATTTTTAATTGCTAGGAACAACAGAAGAAAAGTGAATACGAGAGGTTTGCTTCTCATCTTGAGTTTTGTTCTGCTCTGGTCCCAGTGGAAGAAGCAGAAAAGGACAGTCTGCATTTTCCCTCTGTTCCCTCATAGGTTTGGAAAGACTTTTTCAGGCGTTTCACTGAACTGCCAACGC
Source organism: Fregata magnificens (assembly GCA_013389945.1). Classification (NCBI taxonomy): domain Eukaryota; kingdom Metazoa; phylum Chordata; class Aves; order Suliformes; family Fregatidae; genus Fregata; species Fregata magnificens. The sequence goes on from WAAD01030622.1 coordinate 49,291, forward strand.
TTTCCTGATCAGCTCCAGAAACATCAATTGGCCTTTTTTTATTTTTTCATAGCCTGCCTTGCCAGAGAAATGAGGACAGCGTGACTGCACTGCGTGTGTCTGTCTGCCTGCTCCCAGCTAACAACTTCTGAATCCACTGGCCAAATCCAAGCCAGTTTGACAGCTGGTGGGTGTCCCACGGCTGCTCAGCTCTTTGACATGTTGTAAGGCAGCTCAGGGGGCTGTTACTGCTCCATGAGAGAAAGGCTACTGAGCTAACCCCCAGCGGGTCCCCACAGCGAGAGAGAGACGCTAGAAACTGTATTAATTCTCCTGCTCAGATCCAGCCCTGACACCAACACGGCCCTGCTTAAGCTCCTGTTGCTTTGCAGGCGCCTGCCATTGCACATAGCACCTGATTCCTCTGGTTCAGCTGTAATCAATGCACCATCGTTCACCCAGAGAGACTTCAGCCACCTTTGTATCTCTTCGTTTTCTCCCGAGATGGAAAATTTGCGCTCCTCGTTAGAAGAAGCAGGGACTGTTTTTTATTTACCACCAGATTTTAACTCCCTTCTCTCTCTAGCAGCTGCCTGAGCATCCTGCTCCCTCAGCGCTGGCCTCACCAGAGAGCAAGCTGTTCATGTCCCCCATAGTGTATCGCTTACCCCACACTGAAAGAAGAACCTTGTCTGAATGGGCGAGCGATCGCTCTCCTGATCCACGGGGCCAGGCTGCCCTGAGCAGCAAGGGAAGCGTTCGCTGGTGAGAAGTTGGGATGATTCAGGATACAATTAGCAGGCCATTCGCTGTGAATCTACTTCCAATTAATAACAGCCTACTAGACACTGCTTCACATTGATTACAGGGCACCGTGAGGAGCGGATTTCAATTACTTTCTAAGCTGCGTGATTGATCGGGCAGCCTTGCGTCAATACTGTTAGCAATGGGGCAGAACCTGAAACGGATTTGGATGTGGCTGGGAAATGACTGAGGATGGGAAGCACGTTACGAGAGATGCACACAAAGATAATGCGTTGCACTCCTTAATGTAATTCAGCTCCTCTTCCAGCAGCTTTCACACACGCACATGCCAATGGGGATCTTCTAGCTAGGACACTGGGGAATACAGCACAGGGAAATCAAATTGCCAAACAAGTTTCCTAATTTAACGTACTTAAAGGAGGTACGTGGTGTGGGAGGATAATGGGTAAACAAATGCATAAACACATTGTGAGGCTCCAGAGACAAAAATAAACAGCTGAAAAAAATATTCTGACTGAAAATTTTCCTACTTGTTACATACTTACCGAGATTATGACTGGTGGCATCTGTTTCCTGTATAAGTAAATGTCTTGCGCCAACAGGAATTTCAAACATCTTAATGTGCCCTTTATTGTAATATTTGAAAAGATAGTAACTGGTTAGTATGCCACGAACAGGAAGAGTCTGTCTTAGGTCTTTAAATAAACCTTATTTTCTGAAAGCAGGGTGTACTACAGCAAGCTGAACGTAATCCAGCATCATTCCCATCCCTATTTCTGTGCCAGGTGATGGAACATAACAGGGACAAAGGGCTTTGAGTCAGACGAAAAACGCCTTAAGTATCATCAACAAACTGACTTTGCTTCAGACTAGAAGAGGCTTCGAGTGCCATATGCACCCACAGAGAGACCATGCAAGCTCCTCTCTGACAGGAAGCATATTATTGCAGCACTCCAGTGACTCGGATGGAGCAGCTGAGCGACATCAGCAGCACAAATATGTCCATAGCTCTCCAACACGGAGCACCGAAGCCCTCCTCTATGCATGCACAGACCCTGGTATCAGCAGACTTAACTGACCACTGGACAAAAGTCTTATTTTCAAGTTCTAGACACATCTCAAAGTAAAGTCCAGAGAGTTTACTGGAATTAGTGATGCCGTAAATGATTTGTGATTGCTCTGGTACTTTCCATGAAACAGAAGAGATCAAACAACAATACCCTGAATTCCCCAGGACAAAACATGCTGAATGCACTGACCTTGTTTCTTTGGTACTCTTGAAAATGTTCCTTTCACCACTTTGCAGTGGGAATTATCTCCTCCACAAACACCACACTTATCTTCCTGCTTCGTGGAACCTATGACCCTGTCGCACCCAACTTTCTGCGCACAAAAGAGAAAAACGGTCATTCTTATTTATCCACGCTTCAATTCAAATGAGCCTTCACTTAAGATATCAAAACCCAGACTTCTGCTTCAGCAAAAAAAGTACAAATTGTAGTATTTTCCTGGAAGACCAACATCTAAACAGATTTTAATACTTCAAGTTCTTATAATAGCTGTCAATAAGGTGATTATATTTTTATATTATACTTCACAGTGGTCCTTTTACTGAAGGAAAGCAGCACAGTTAAGGAAAAGCTCTTAAGCCTCAGCTTATCTTAAAGCAGATGCTTACATTCCAGGAGAATCAAAGCATCTATGCGAGGATCAGCACCTCCATCAGTGCTTTGCTAAGTCAGAGCCTCTAACTCTGTTGAAAGATGACCTGTGGCAGAGCCCAACTTAGAGGAACTGTCATTGATTTTTTAAAAATAGCATGATCAAATACAGAGACAATGCACATCAGCCATATCCTAACACCACTTTCCTTGAAAGCTGCTGCATGTTCCCATTTCATTGTACATTCCACCCCCACTAAATCTCAGCAGGAAAAGCTTTGGTTGAAAGCTAATTGTAATAGTTCATCTTAAAATACTGCATTAAATATTACTTGTGTAGGTAGGCGCTGTTGGAATTGAGTCACATGCAATGCGATGGCAACTGTGAATATCATACATAATATTGTGACAATAATCCTAATGAAATCTCCTTATTGCCCAAAGCGTTATTATACTTACTTAAACAGTCATTCTTGGAGAGAAACACTCTATCTACCGTTTTAATTGTTTTTACAATACTAAGCTCTGAAACAAGCCATCAAAAGCTTACCAAGCAGTCTCCCCGCACGCAGATGCTGTAAGCATCTTTGTAGGAGCAGCGGGTCCCATCGTGTACCATCCTTTTCATATACACCACATCCCCTGTTTCCTTTGATTCGCAATACAGGTGGCACCTTTCCTTAGCTGAAAAATAAAATGACCCAAATTGTGCATGTTCAGCTCTAACAGTTTAGTCGCTGACTTTGTGAACGGCACTTTCAATAGTGTTGGCTCTCTCTTATTGCTTGCATACATCACAGAACACAATATGGTACCTCATAAATCATTGATGTTTATCCCCTTTCAAAGGCTATGTGATCGTTTGGAAACTGCTGCATCATAAAGCACCCATGTGCCATCGTTAGGAGGCAGTCTTAAAAATAACAGATCATTTACTTTGATGGGGGGCCCTCTATTTAATCCTTTGTCGGATCATGCAATCTGGCTGAGGTTCCCGCAGTCTGCTATGTGGCTACCTGTGAGAGATGCAGGTTTCTGCACCAGTTTCTCCTGCACTGCACTTATATCTGAAAAAAGCAAAAGTCATTTTGCCATTAAAAGCAGCTCTTCAACTGCCAGAGTGAATCTGGCATCCAAAATGTCTTCAGAGAGAGCTGGGCCATACCATTTCCTCCTAAACATCAAGTTAATTCTCCCTCGTTGTTGTACTTTTGATAGTTTAAATCATTAAACAAGATGAGATGTCAAAGAGATTCAGAAAACATTTTTTTTTTACTGCTAACACATGCACAAACAGCCAGACAAGCATACCTCTTTCTCCTACTCTGTTCCAAAGAGCTAAGAACAAAAAATAAAACTGAAATGACTAGTCAGTGGCTGAATAAAGTTGTATTCCACCAGTGTATTTCATTTTACCCATATCTCTTGCTGTCCCCAGCCCCGTAATAGGTTTCACTATGCTTTCCTTGGCAGTGAAGAGCAGATGGCCCTTCTGTTAGATGAAACAAATAAAGACTCTGCTATTTTAACATGATTAAAAGTTGGGACACTTTTCCCACCATTTAAAACAATAACGACCTTTCTGTTACAGCAGTTCAATTAAAATAAATCTTCACAGGCCCTTTGCATTTTTCCCCTGTACAGTTCCATGGCCTCTGCCCTCTTTTAATAAAGTCCTTGTTATTGCTGTTGATGTCCTCATGGCCATTGGGTATTGGTACATCAGAGACCTTTGTTACCGCTCCTGAACAACGCAGAGATGTCATGCTAAAAATGTAGGGTCTAGACTATTAAAACAGGTACTTTACTTGTGCAGATTCTTAATGGGGGACTATTAAGATCATAATAATCACAGACCTAATGTATTTGCATATATTAGAAACATTAAACTATGCACAAGATGTAGACGTGTACACACACATACCCTGCATATGCACCCACACCCACCCCACACATACCATGCATTCACTGTACGTGATTAAATGAAAATATCAGAAGGTCTGACTGGGTGCCAGCAACTCTGTACAAGGGCTTTATTTTAGAGAGGGTTCTCTTCCCGTTGCTTCATGGGAACAGTAAATGTGCAAGTGTTGTTGAATTGGACCCTGTTAACTGCAAAGAATTACTTTCTTTCTATTCACTGGTGTTGGGCATAGCAGAGGTGCAGGAGCATGGACGTGCCCATATGCCTGTCCATTCCCTGCTCCCCATGCATTTCCTTCTCATATAATTGAGGCTGGGAGCTAATAGCCAATGTTACTCTACACTGCCTTGGCAGATGCATGGCACAGGGGTATGTGAGCCCAGCAGAGGCTGTGAGATGGGGTGCTCAGGGGGCTTGGAGCAGGAGAGAGGCCACGGCATGGTGCAGCACTGGGGTGCTCAAGCACACGCTGGGGTGTACCCCAGCTTGGCAGCTTTTCTCTGGCCACAGGATGAGATGCTCCTCTATGTCCCCATCACATACACAATGTGTCAGACACGTCCAGCTGAGCTGCGTGTCAAGTGTATGGATTTATGTCGCCTTTGAGCCATGACTGCATTATCTGCACAAAGTATGTCACTGATATGCCTTATCTTACAAAAGAGAGTTTTAAATATATTAGAGTTCAAACATAAACCACCCTCTGGCCTTGTTTTCGCACAAAAGCTGTTCCCTCTAATAACCCTGCACAGGTAAATGTAACTCTCACAAAGGGGGCTGCAGTTATACCATAGTTATATGGGAAACCAGCAGTGCCCAGGGATCACTGCTCAGACATCAGTGAGCTGGTTTCTGACCCAGAAGCCATGGAATTTAATAGAAAAACATCTGATTAGTTTCAGTGGTCTTTGCAGCAGAGTGCTCCAAAGGCTAAAGCAGAAGCAAAGGTCTGCAGGTCACAGCATTCGTCCCCTCTCCCTGTCATAGCAAAGCTATTTCATGAAATTAAGCTGTGTCTGTGCCTCTGAAAATCCCAGATTGCACAAGATGGCATGAAAAGAATGAGGGAACCCTGAGAACTGTTCGGGAAGAAAGTCAGGCAAATTAATTACAAGGAATTTGCTATTAACTTCTGGCAGAGTATCCTCTCATTGGAATGCAAAATGATTCACCCAAAGTGACCCTTCCCCTCCCAGAGATGGGTGCCTGGCTGAGGACAGCTTGGGTGCCCAGTACCTGACCCTTGCCAGGCCAACTCTGCCCTGGAGCGCCCGTCATTCAAATGAAGTGACCAGGTTTAAAAACGGCGAGCAGCCTACACTCCTCGTCAAACAAGTGGAGAGCCATTGCACTCCGCCTTTTTGTTTGGTAAAACCTCTTCTCGGCATGTTTTCAACACAACGCGGCAATAGCATGGCAACAGCCTTCATGGCCCAAACCAACCAGCTGCACTTACACTGACAGTTAAGCAGAGGCATTAACAGGAAAAGGAACATTTTTGTTCTAAGAGGCGATCTCTGCTGAGATGCCAGAACATCAGACTGACCGTGCTGGTTCAGACCCAGCACCCGTCCAACCCAAGACCTGCCTCTGACAGTGCCAGCAGCGTTTGCAGGAAAATGTAAGAACAAACCTGATACTTTTCTCAGAATACTCTCCAAGTTCCTCGTAAACTGCAGCTTGGGGACTTCCTAAGTCATGGCTGGAGCTTGCTGTTTAATAGCTCTTAATGGATTATAGAACTTTCAAGAATTTCTCTAAATCACTTTTAAAACTTTCTGGCATCTGCAACTTCCTGTGGCAATGAATTCCAGTTTAATTATATGCTGTGTGGAAAAGTACTTCCCCTTATTTGTTTTAAATCTGCCACCTGATAATTTTATTTGATGTTCCCAGGCTTGTGTTATGAGAAACAGTGAATAATCATTCCATGTTCAGTCTCTTCATGCCACTCACAATTCTGTAACTCTATCTGTTTAATCTAAATCATCGCTTTTTCAGGGTGAAAAGTCCTAGCTTATCTAAATTCTCCTTATTCACAAGTCACTGCTTATGTTTGCTTTATTCAGGCCTTTCTGAGTTCAACTGTGGTTTTTTTAGCAATGGGGGCAGCAGTGAGATGGGCACAACCTGAGCTACATTGGCAGAGTATTTAAAATGCAGACAAATCATGCAGGTACGCAGAGGCAGATCAGTGTTCTCCATCCCTCTCTTGACAGTCACTGAACTGATGTTTTCCTAAAGCTATCCCCAACTCCCAAACCTTTTTCTTCAGAGCCCACCTTGTGTACAGACCCATACATATATACACACTTACCATTTTTTATCCCAATATCCATTATTAGCATTTATCAATGCCAAACTTCATTTGCCACATTCAGTCACTTAGTGTCACAAGGTCCTTCTGCAGCTCTCACTGTGGGCCTTCTTATTTTAATTAGCCTAAGTAATTTTGTATCCTGAGCAAATTTTGTCACCTTGTTCGCTCCCTTCCCCTGCTCATTGCCACGCATGCTCAGCAGCACCCATGCTCCCAGCACCCATCCTTGTGGGACACACACCCTTATGCAAGACCATTCTCTTTTTTCTCATGATAACACAGTTTAAGAGCAGTTATTGGGGAACAGGGTCCAAAGATTTTTGAAAATCCAAGTATATTACATGAATTGAATCACTTATACACTGATACTCACTGATCCCTCCAAACAACTAGTAACAGATTTGTGAGGCACGATTTACCTAGAAGAAGTTTTACCCCTCCTTATATAATTTTCAGTTGCGTTTGAAACTGATTTTACTTTTCATAGGAAAAAGGGACCGCTCACCATCAACATGTTCATAGGGGAGCCAGTGGTGTTTCGTGTTCTGGTACTCAAAGTAAGGATCCCACTGCCGGCACTGCTCCTCTCGGAAATCTTCAAAGTCCTTAGGACAGTCCTGACTGTTGCACAGCTGGAACTCATAGCTCGGCCCCATGCACGTGCGGCCTCCGTTGGCGGGACTGAGGGGAGGAGAGAAAGCCATGGTTAGTTTTGCCATTGATCATAGAATCAACCGTCTATGAAATCCTCTGAGGAGTAATTTAATTCCCAGTCATGTCAGTAGGCATTTGATGAAGCCAGCTATGTATTTCTGGTATGGAAAATAGATATTTCCTTTAAAAACCCGCTGTCACTGTTTAGCTCTTAAAAAGCAATTTCTGCAAGTAGAGCCTCAAACCACTGGACAAAGGCAAGAAAAGTCATTTTCTTGGTGCAGCACAGGAAAGGACAGCACGAGCAGATGAAGCGATTCATTCACATTCACCCCCCAAGCCAGCAGCAAATCCAGAAACAGAACCCAGCTCAGTGCTGCATCCCCCAGGCAGACGTGCGTCAGATCACTGTCGGATCTGGCAACACAGACCTCAGGAGTTGTAGCTGGGCTTGCACCCTCTTCCAGGAACACAGAAAACATTTTAAACAGTACACTAGGCTTTTCCTACATGAAAATAGATTTTACAGCTAAAACTTTGCCCACAATTATAAAGGTCACTTTCATGTTGCCAATGTAATAAAGGCAGAAATTAGAACTGGTAAATTTTTTTCTTAACAGAACAATTTCCGTCGGAAAATGATGCTTCATAAAACTTGAGTGGTTTTTTTTAATCAATGATAAAATGATTTTTAGCACTAGTCAAGTTCCATCCCTTTATCAGCACAAACTGAGAAAGTCAATGTTAAACATATTCTGTCTGGTTAAATCATTTAATTCTGACAATTGTTTCAGTTCTTGCTGTTAGGATCTTGACATTTTATGGTATCGCAACATAGCAATAATTATACATTTCATATCATTTGTACATACCAATCTACATTAAATATATTATACTTCCAGTGTTACTGAAATTCAGTCATTCTACATTATCTAGATGAGCCATATATAAGTTATCGAAGCAAAACAATTCAATATTATTACAATTAACTTTGGGGAAGGTTCTGATCTTTGGAGCTTTGTTCCAACTTGGAATGAAAACAGTTTGAAAATATTTTAAGACCTTGTTGTTGAAATATCCAAAAAGGTGGATTAAACAAAAATTTTATAAAGGTATATGCATTTTTTAAAAAATCCAGCAAATTATTGCCATTATTTCATACTCACATGTTACAAGACATATATAAGGCCCTAAACTTTTACTTATACTTTACGCAATAGTGTAATAGCACTTTCAAGATCCTTCTAACCGCATAACCAGCTTAATGGATGGATAAACTGAAAAATACAGATGATTCATGACTTACTAAGGGCCAAAAGTAAAATTTCTGACAACATACGCTACAGGTCAGATTTAACAAGCATCACTCGACATCCTTTACTGCATTACTACACTAGTAATTTAGCAAGGATTCTCACCATTCATTCGCTCCACATCAGAAAAATATACGGATGTATGTATACTTACTGCGGATTGTCACACTGCCGTGTCCTATACTTCACCCCGGTACCACACGTGCGAGAACAAGAACCAAACTTACTCCATGCTCCCCAGTGTCCATCCTGCTTCAGGATGTCTGGTGTTAGCCAGATGCAGTGACCTTTAAAGCAATGCTAAAAGAGAAAAGTAGATGTCAATTATTAGATGATTAAATTATATCATATAAGAAACTGTGGTACAACAGATTTCATTGTAGGCACAAATTCTGGATTTTTTCTCACCTCTCCAGGAGAAAGTAGTGAGACTAACTGTCAGACCATGCCCATGATCACAAACTCACTCAGCTTTTATGAACTTACACGTTAAGTATGCACATATATGCTCGCAGGATTCAAGCCTACCAAGTTCATTAAAGTGCTCTCAGCATTACGTGCATTCATCATGTGTCTGCAGTGGTGTTTTCAACATAACTAAAACAGATTCACTGAAGGGAAATGGCAGAGTCCCAAATCTGGGAGGCTAGATGTAAAATTCTGCCTCTGCTGTTGCATGCAGCCACTTCAGGCAGCAATGGCAAGAGCTCCTGCCGCCGCACCGTCCTTCCCAGCAGCTCCTAACTCAGCATACATATTCCTGCAAAAAATGTGGTCAGCGAAGTGGCATGAAATTAAAGCCAGCTCACATTTTAGACATTATCACTATTAAACAAAGAACTCTTGCGGTCTCCCTGGAGATCTCATACTAAACCGGAAGCATTCATCAGGGAGCAGCCCTGGACAGTCTCACTCTGCGCAATTAATCATACCCTACTAGGCTTTATCTTTTCTTTTACCTGATTTTTAATACAGTCATTCTACAGAGATCGAAACACACTATTTGCTACATTCCCCAAACCTATAAGGTATTTATGCATTTCTTTAAGAGCATTCATAGCTTCAGTACCGATACTCTCTACTGTCTCCTCTCATTAAAGAAACCTGCCAATGCCTTTCTACCAATTTCTTCACTCCCTAATCAAGGAATTTCTTCTTAGCTGAAGTCAGGATGAATTCGTCTCAAGGATCACAGATTCTGGCCCTTTCCAGTACTTTCTTCTTTCATAAAAATCTGCTGATGAAGTGCGGGTGCTGGAAAATATTTCCAGCCCAACAAGTGACTTTGCATTAGACTGTCACAGTTTGTCTGTGTTAATGGTTACTGTCGGGATAAGAGCTCTGGCTCAGGTGCACAGATGGCTATAACAACAAGTGCAATCAGTCACTTACTTTCCTTAACATTCAAGTCAACAACAACATTTTACACAGCTTAACAAGCCCTGGAACGCAGGAATTTGGCAGGCGGCACAAGCTGAACATATGGCTAAATGCATGCTGCCAGCAAAAACAAAATCAGAAGATACATAACAGGAGAGCGTTCTTAAGCATAGACCGATTAGTGATCTGGAAGACAAATTTAAAAGTGATGGCTAATCATTAATAATGCCGAATTTAAAGAGAGAATCACTAGCAAAATGGTGACAGCTTACGGATTCGCTGTCTGCTCAATGACTAGCTCTTTATTCATGTAATTTATTTTGGTGCTGATTTGTCTGGACAAGGAGCAGAAAAGAGACTAGAAATTAGGTTTCAACTATTTGTTCTTTCTCATGACTTCAAATATTCAAAGTCAAAACCTATGAAATAGATGAGTTACCACAAAGCCAGTCATACCAATCCTGCTCTGGAGCTGCAATGGGCAGATTTTTCTTAGCTGTTTGACAGAACAAGAGATAATTCGGCAAAGCATGAAAGAAATGCAAAATGCTAATATGTCCTTTGCTTTCTTCAGTTTTGAAGCTCAGCACTGTACCCTTCAGGGACTGTTTACTTATGGCTTTAGAGAGGTTTGTTTGAACGAACAGTTTGAGTCGTCAGGCCCTGTGTAGCAATGGGACCATTCAGAGATGCAGGGGAAGCTGGCAATGCATCAGCTTGTCAATATAAATTTCAGCTGGGCTTAGAAGCAGACTAGATGTGACAGCTCCTGATCTGTACTTGCTTACACATCCTTTTACCACGGTTCTGCCTCCCTCAGGTGTAAGTTCCAAAGCAATCACTGAATCCGTTTCAAGAGCCACGTAGCATACGTTCATTATGTGATGATCCAGGATCCAACTCTTGGACTCCACGGAGGAGAGGGAGAGACATGTGATGTTGTGTTTTCCAATCTCTTTTCCCTGTTTTAGCCAGGAACAGGGGGATGTGCGTTTGCAACAACCACTAATAAACCACCAATTTGACACTGTGACTGGTCCCTGAACTGCAAGGCAAACATGGAAAAGTGTTATTGACTTTGCTGCGTAAAGGAAAGAGCAGCACTGATTTTTACTGGAGAAGCTGGTCATATGCCAATTGTCGGGAAGCTGAGGCAGAGCTATTAGGAGACAAGCATTTGTGTAAAATGAGTCCTCCCCAGCTCTGCCTTTCTGTTTGTGGATTAAAAGAAAGGAACCTACATAAAAGAAAATTATTCACAACCGAGTCTTACTCTGTGCAGACCCATGCAAGAAAACACGTGAGGAGGTAAAACCAGAGATGGAACAATCTCCAGTGTAATAGAGGAAGCTAGAGCCAACACTTCCTATTGCTACTACATTAACTACATAACGAGGTGGAAAAGAGCCAATTTCAACCACTATTCCCTTCATAAACAGGGGGTTTCATTTAAAGAGTGAAGCATATTAAAGCAATTTTTTTTTTAAATGGGAAAAAAACCCTGGCTAAATGCAAATTGTTTTCTTAGTGGAAGACAAGATGAGTTCTTGCAGTCTTGCCTATTTTTCTGGCAAACAGGACAGTCCAAAACAAGTGCAATTTCCAGGAGAGGAAGCTTAAATCTCTTGCAGTAAAACATTCCACTGCTGTTTTCAGCAGTTCTTTGAAACAACTGCTGCGGATGCCAAAAAAAGAGCCAGTGTGTTCCTGCGGACTTAACGCATCTGCAAGTTAATTTTTCAAGACTTGCAGATCTTCTGTGGGTGTCTCTGCCTATTTTATATTGGGCAGCAACTGGCAACTCTCCTCTCTCCTTGATGGACACCCCAGTTATGTACCAGGTAACCCCTCGTACTGCATCACGGCTGGTGGCCCTCAGCTCTCCCCACTCTCCTGAGATCGTATCAGGAGAGGGTTACTTATTTATTTGTATTTCCCATCACACACAGGCTGGCCCACTCTGCTCCATCTGTTTGAGAATAATTAGTTGCAAGGGATAAACTGAAAGCTTGAACACTAAAGTGTACCGTGAGCCAGTAAAAGTTTCTTCAGTGGAGAATCAAGTATTCTCACTGTTTCTGTGGTGACTAACACAGCATACACTTACCCATCTGTCTCCTGTCTCCGAGAGAAGCTGAGGTCAGCTTTCTCAGTGGGAAATTATCTGGATTGCTTTGAGTACACATTAGTGTGTTCAGAAACCTTTTTTCTCAGTCCATTTTTCTTCTCAATAATATCTATTTATTTCAATATTTAATCATTCCCTTCCTTTCCTGACAGACTAAAAAATCATTCCAAGTTTGACTCAGATCACCACATTAGCACGGTGCAAGCAAAGGAAATACCTGCTAGGTTTGTGCTGGATCCTTGGCACATAAGCCAAATCCAAGAGCAACATCAGCTCAGCTGGCAGGGGCAGGTACCAGGCTCTTACCTCTCTCCAAGAAAAGAAACAAAGGAGGCTCAGGTGGTGCAAACCTTTGTGTTAGTCACTGCAGCAAGCAGATGGACTCTAGCGTGCAATCTCCCTGCATGAATGACTTTGGGTTTTACTTCTATCCTGTGGAGAGCAGTTAGCTACTTCAGCTGATATAAATGTCTCCCCAGAAGAGTAATAGTTCAAAAAAATGGAACAACAAAAACTGATGATATACTTCTGAAGGTTGCCTGGCTTCAGAAGCCTGAGGCTAACGGTGGAGCCGACAGAACTGTATACAAGTAAATAAATAATCAGCTGAAAGCATGTGTTTTCTTTTAATCTACAGACTGCTATGCAGAGTTAAGCTTTGCACAGTTATGCATCATCTGCATGGTTTACTATAGCAATTTATGGAGTGTCTTTGACTTCACATTAAGATTCTGACCCTCCCTGTGTTTAACTTTACACACCAGAGTTACTTCATGGAAGTTAATGTGACCATTCAGATGCAGAAGTAATTGCAAGTTGCCGCATCATCAAAGCTTCACAAAATTGACAAAATCTTCCCTCTTGCTATTGAAAACTCTATCTAGTTTAAAAAAATCAGACTGGGAGCAATACAAAATATTCTATTTCCTTTGGGATTCTATCAAAATAGTAGTTTTCTTCTCTGGCTGGGAAGCTCCAAGAGAATATTTTATTTTTCTATCCCTAAACCCAGCAAATTATTAGTTTGCTGCCAATTAACACAATGGTTGTTCAATGTCTCCGTTTGCACAAGGAGACTTATTAAAAAGTTTTTGAAATGGCAGAACCTCACTCTTTTAGCAACTTGTTTCAAATAACCACATGCACAGAAGAGCTTACATACATTTACATACATTTACTTAAATATACATCTATACGTATGCATATATGCATACATACGCACATATAGACAGTATTAGAAAGTCTAATCTTCCTTCCATTTCTAAGGGTCAGTGCCTAGGTCCAAGACACAGCCTGGGTGTGCAGAGACACGGCCCTTATCAGCGTGCTTGCTGAAAATGTGCTACAGATCTCGTGTCTCCCATAGGTGTTCTTGCCCCTTGATCGTCAGTTAGGAAGGAGGCAGCTGGCCTGGATTCTCCTCAATAGCATCTGCTAAGTTTGGAAAGTGAAGAGACCAGTTATCAGTTATCTGAACACCAGGCTTAGGTGAGAACATCTACGCACCATACGCTGTGTTAGCCTCCCGAACATCGCTTTCATTTCTGGCATTCGGTCCGTTCAGCTGCTGCAAAGCCAGGATGTTTCTTTGACGCATCAGCAGTGTTGTGATTCGTTTGAGCCTAAAATAGGCCCTGGGAATTAGTGGTATGCAATCATGAAAACTGCAAGTCTCTAAAGTGGGAAACAAATGGATCTTTCTGAATCAACATCTTTACTTGCTTATAGTTCTGTTCTTTTCTTTTCCGGCATTATTCCAAAGAAAATAGTGGATCAAGTTTGAAGTTATTTTCCTCTTCCTCATGTGCTGATGAAGTATAATGGGAGATGTATCTTAAAGGAGGCTGCCACACTTGCAACTGAGTCCCAGCTTTGGGCAATGTATGCATTTAACAGTCCTCATCCTTTCAGGTAAGAGTCTCTGGTATTGTCCAATTCAATGAAGAGAGTGAACAGGGAAAGACCAAATCAAAGGCAGGGATGAAAAGGAAAGGAACAGATGGAAAAGGACTGATGTAATGTGCTTGTATTAAAAACACCAACAACTAATAAATACACTGGTCAAATGCTGAGCTCAGATATACAAAGTCAATTGTATAACCTTCATAACTCATGCTATTTTAAAAAAAATGTTTAGCTCAGACTGCTGAGCCTTATCTCACAAAATGGTTTTCATTTTATATCCTTTTCTCAGGTTCTCCTGGAAAGTTGCAATAAGTTTATTTATCAAAAAACTGGGACAGCTCCTCTGGGAATAAAACAGTCATAGTCCTATCATCTACTGAAACTTCAGAATGCGCACATACTCTCTTGCATCTCCACTGAACTAAAAAGCCTGGCTGTCTGCCTTGGGTCCCAAGTTCCAGTCCAGAGAAAATTTTTACAGCTGACTTGCATAATATCCTGACAAACTGTTTATAATGGAAGCACTGACAGATCCTTAACTGTATGGTTACAAGTTCTTTTTTTCTTCTCATTTCTGTTCAAATACTAATATGAATGAATGGCTTGGGGAAGAGGGTGATGCAATAAAATGGAATATAAATGTATTTTTCTGGGGGTTTCATGAATATTTTTAATGCAAAAATCGAGATATAGAAAAGTGAATCCAAAGAAACTGTCTAAGATTTTGGATTGTAATTTAAATATGTACTTTTTTTAAACAAGAAACAAAGCTGTTATAACAGGAATAATCTGAAGAAGAAAAAACCAGAAGGGAGTGGTTTATATAGAGCATGACTTGCTAGGGAATTAATTTAGCATTACATTATGTTTTCATAAAAAAAACATTTCAAACAGCAGCTGCTAATACGGTTCATTTATCGCATAAATGATGTCATCCATTGGGTTTTAAAAAACATCTTTCCAAGTAGCGACATCTTCCTCGCCCCCTCAGTCACTGAATCCAAAGTCCAGGGAAGCCAGACTTTTTCAGCAGACTTCAAAGGACTTGGGAGTTCAGATCTGCTATGAGCACAGCGTGACCTCCACAGAAGGATAACTGAGACCTGGAGCCGGTCCAGCATGGTGGCTGAGGGGTTGGAGCTGTCTGAGCCCTTGCCACCTCGTACCTTCTCTCCACAGTTCCTCACACCTCCCTTGACTCTCATCAGGCCAGCAAAATTACCTCCGCAAATCTGCCCTTCTCTCTTCATAGTCCCTCTCTGTGGTCATGTTGGCTCTCTCTAGCTGGCACTTGACTCCCACATCCATCCTTTCCCTCGGGGCAGCCACAGCGGCCTTAGCTTGGCTGTCATCTCCAGGACCTCACTCCTCTCTGTGCCCCCAGCACCAGGGAAGCCAGTCAGCATCACTACAACATCACTGATACAAAGACAACCCCCCTGGCCTCACAGAAGTCGTGGGTGAGTGGAAATTTCCCCATTTTTGGCTCTGCCACAAAGACTTGCCAAGAAGCACAGAGCAATCTGCAGATACTTCCACGACTTGCACAAAAACGGGGTTTGACGGTCACAGACCTGCCATGCAGGACACAGCAGTCCCCACCCCTGCCTCCTCCCCTCACGCTGCTCAACGGCCTTACTTGCACTCACGAATTTGCCCCACATCTTAGCAGGCTTCAAGTCCTCAAGATAGGTTCTTCTCTTCTTCCCCTTGATTTTAAGGGGAACATCCCCAACTGCACACAAACACACATGAACACATGTGAGTGTGCGGGTACACACAGCACCCACTCTCACCTTTCCCGGTGCACACATGGTCCCGTCCAGCGGAGGCCCTTTCTTTGTTTTGCAGAAGTAGGGGTTCTCAGGGTGGCTACACCATAGCTGCTTGCAGGGATCAAATGTACGGAACTGAAACACAAGAAAAATCAGAGTGGATGACGCTTTGAGAGAGCTCCCATTGGAAACTGCAATAGAAGCTGCAGCACGGTGGGATTTTTCCTCTCCTAGCTGTAAAATGCCAGCTATTATCACTGATTCCTGAGGAACACCACGGTGTCTGTGGATTGAGCATATCTGAGCTTTCATGCAAAATCATCAGTGACTCTGAAGTGAGATCCCACCTGCATTCAGCAGAATAAGGTTGGGCAAGAATAGTTTTACACTAGTGACCAAAGGCAGATGAGCAAGGGGGAAACCAGTTCCCCCGGATGGTAAGACACACGCTGCCTTTTCTTACAGTTTCTCCAAATGGTGCAGCTTCATTTGGCAAACAAAACAAAAAATACTTGAGTACTCATGGGAGAAGGAAATGAGCTGCTCAGATGGTAGCTCAGCTGTTGCAATCACCTTCTTAGGAGGATGGAAGTTTGAGCTCAGGACCCTGATCCAATGAATAAATCGGCATTTTACCTACAATGCAAGAGCTTGTGTAGGAGACGATAAGAACCACCCACCACACAATATACTAAAACATGATGTCTGGACATGCTTTTGGCTATTCTGAACACAGAAGAATAGAAAGCCTCCGTCTCCCAGGCTCTGGAGAACAGCTGTACGAAAAGACCCTCTTTGGCTAGGACATTCTTCCAAGGCAGCATCAGTGGGAATTGTGTCAAGACACAATAGTACAGCTGATGCTTTAAAGGTTCTCATCGATTATCTAGAGACACCACTCAAAACACATATTCTTGCAGATGGGAATCAAAGGAGAAATGTTATGTGCTAGCAGCTGCCACACCAGCTGAAAACATCTCTTGTCCTACTTGAGGAGCTGGAGGTGGGACGCACAGCCCTGCTGCAGAAAATTCTGCTTTCTGAGGCCAATCCACCGAGAACTGCACTAGTCTTGCCTTGCTTTAAATTCAGACTTTGCCTCTTGTTTTCCTGGTACAAGAGAGCCAACCACGTCATCAAGAGTCCTTGCAAGTTGCTCTACTCACTGTCACGCTTATTTGCTCATGCTAGGCATCAAAACGCATCACGGTTTCTGTAAATTGGATCATAAAAGCATACTGCCCCATGTTAGCACTAAAAGATGTGCCACCAAATCCATCTCCTTCAGATCTGGGTGGGATTTTTGTAGCAAAATAACTAGCTGCCAGCAACAGGAAGTTCAATAATGCAGCAAGTTTGTTTGCTTGAAGTCTACAGCTGTTCATGAAACTATGGAATAATTATTTCTGTAACTCCAGTTTAAAAAAAAAAAAAAAAGGACAGAGATACTTAACATATTTGTCAACATTCAGTTGTTATTCCTTGCTCACAGCTAAGTGGGAACACCACCTTTCCCTGTGGGCTTTACTATACTGTCCCTATTAAGGGCATTTCAGAGACACAACACTCCTGGATGAGAAATAGCAGAAGCCAAACTTAAGTACTCACAGCTGTGCACATCATGTAGCCCAAACCAAAATCAAAACGGCACTGCTCATTCATGGAGTAGTGAATTCCTGGCAGCTGTGGAAGGGAAGGCCAGTCATGTTCGAAGGGATCATCACGCAGACAATCATAGGAACTGCAACAGGCAAAAATTACAGTAACAGATGGGGCTGTGAGACTTGCACAGTGTTTGTGGTTTCAGTGCCTTTTTGTTCCAAACAAAACAGAGCCCACGATTTCTCAGATGCTGGTCATGAAGAGCAGCTAATATTGCAATTACGCTCACATTAACTTTATCATGTTGTATCCACCTTCAATGCATTCTAGATATTTTTTTCTGAAGCCTTTCCACTGTAATTTCCATTTAGCTTGCAGGTAAATTCCTATCAGTCTCCAGGCTCCTTATGTGAAAAGAATCAAAGGAAGAATCCACATGAGACCAAGAAGAAAAGAAAGTTTAATTAATTTTCCATTTGTGGAATTTCTTGCTGCCTGCAACTGTCCTTCAAGTGAAGTTTTAGAAGCAGAAGCCAGGGTAACCATACAAGATTACCACTTATCCTGCAGTTTTCCTGTGTCCTTGCTGAGAAGCAGCGACTCATTTACAAGCATGTGTACTTTCCTGCCTGCATTAAATGCTCAGGTTTGGTCTCTCTGTGTTTCTCCTGATAGCTCTCAGCTCCATCCATAATTTGCACAAAATTTCTCTTCTGTGTGATGAATATGGGAGTTTCTCCTCTTGCCCTAAATAGTGAGGACAGCCTGTAACGTACTAGAATCATGTTTGACTAAGTCGCATGGAGAACAGAGGACTGATGCTAATATCACTGAATGGTTAACATGGTATAATCATTCGTTAATTCACAAGACCAACATGATCAACAGTATCTCTGAAATGTCCCCCGAGCTATTTAACAGACATGAGGACACCATATACAAGTCTATTCTGGCAATCATTCAGGTTGCCTTGAAGATACCAATAGTTGAAAGCAGAATTTTGAGGTTAGATTTACTTCAAAGCAAACCATCGTTCTGCTTTGTTATAAGATATTTAAAAATAGCTGTATTTAAAAGAATGTGAAGCAGCCCTCTAGGCCAGATGATTT
This sequence comes from Fregata magnificens, assembly GCA_013389945.1. Classification (NCBI taxonomy): domain Eukaryota; kingdom Metazoa; phylum Chordata; class Aves; order Suliformes; family Fregatidae; genus Fregata; species Fregata magnificens. The sequence goes on from WAAD01030622.1 coordinate 67,806, forward strand.
TTATTGAATGGCTAAAGCGCTAAAGGATCTTGCTAATTGAAACAATCACACTTCTCTCACAATATTTTTATTCCTTATTGCCATACCTAAGATATCTAACATAATAAAAATATTGACAAAAAGACTAACTCATGTTTACTTCTTGTATTTTGCTGCATTTATTTCCCACTTATTTTCAGGTTTTGATGGGTGTCCTAGTAGTTTCCCCATATTTTTCCATACAACTTGCACATAACAACAAGGAGAAGATCTTTTCTATAAGGAGCAAAAACATGGTCATAAACATCAGTTTGTCAGGGAACTCCAGCACAGGGTCAGGTTCAAAGGGAAGGCCGGGGACGTGGATGAAGCTGTTAGAAGGACTGGAGAATAAAAGGGCTTTTGCATTTAGGGTACTTAAAGGAAAAGTGACAACTAAAGAATTAATTCTAGAACCACGCCTTTTCTTTAGATATCTATTAAAGTCAAGAAAAGCCCTGAGCACTTAAAGGGCAGAATTTCCTCTTTAGGCAGCACCATCTTATCATTGACAGGTATCGTAAGCAACAAATGATCCTTGAAGCCAAATCTGGTATCTGTAAAATAGACACCACGCTGCTGGGTAGCACAGGCACTCCTCCAGCTAGAGGTTACATTAGGGAGGAAGCAAAGTTAGCAATGAGATTCATAACAGTGTCTTCTCATAACCTGAGAGGTTATAATAATGCTGAGAGGACAGCATATATACTATCAATGTCCAGAAAATGAATAGATGTAAATGAAATGAGAACAATTTAAAATGGACTGAAATAAAACTAATTGAGAACTTGCATTATTATTTGCAATTGACGGGAAAGCATCTCGCTCCCAATAGGATGGGCGGGGATTCTTTGCTTGTTTTATTCAACCCCATTTGACTAACTAACAAAAAGAGAAAGTACAAATGCTAGGTGCAGAATTGTTCTATTGTTCTTACATGCTTCCTAATCAAAGGAGAGAGGCTGCTTAACAGATACTCACTGGAGATATCGATTCAGCTCTTGCTGACTGCAACGAGACCAGTGGAAGCGATGAAACGCGGCTTGCACGAGGGGGGCCATGATGCTTCCCAGGCGGACTTCATCCCCGCATCTGTTCCCTTGGCCATCATGCTCCATGCCTAAACTGCACCGCACAGGAGAGAGCCAGCACAGTTACATTACAGGTGAACTCTGAGTGCCCAAGTGCTTTCACATCCCAGATGTCACCAGTGGTTGATTGCAACAAGGTTCTTAAGTCCCATGAGCCTTGTCCACATAAGCAAAGTCATAAGAAATAAAACAGGGTGAGACTGAAGCTAAAGAGCTAGTCTGTAGCAGCTCCCACATAGAAGCACTAACCCTTGAGAGTACTTTCATGTGATTAACTTAATCCACTTTCAAAATAGACTAAAAATGCCTTCCTTGGACTTCTGTGCACATCCACATTTGTGAATAACTACGGCTAAATGAATCTGTTTCTGGACTAAGGATCTAGTCCACCCTCCAGGAGTACAAAGAGAAATTTATTCATACTCCAATCTGGAGCTACTCAGGAGTTTATCTAACTTTTTAAAAATCACACCTTAGCTTAACTTGAAGTGATTTGCAATTGTAAACAAGTCCTTTCCATGGAAAAAAAGATGCCACACCAAAAGCTAGTTTAGACTAGCTGCTGCTATTGCCCAGTAGCAATTCCACATTGTTTAAATGTGAAACAGCCGGGAAAGTGTTGAGTGCTTTCTAGAAAATTACCCCAAGTTGCAGATATTTTAAAATTTCTTTTTGGCTTTATTATGAATATATTTTCTCCTGCCTTTGTTAGGATCTTATATTGCATTTTTTCTATGAGCACTCTTTGATTAACATGGGTGATAGCTGTCCATAACTTAAACCAAATTAACAGATTGGGGCTGAATGTGATTTGAGGGATTACAAACATTCTTCAGTGCTATCTCTTTTCAAGTTCACTGTGTATTCTTTTTAATCCTAATTCAAAAATTCTGGAATCAAATACCATCTGGGTATCAATTCTATGTCCCTGTCTAATTAAGATATGTTTACAGTGAGATTCAATAAACTTTAGCAATTTTTTGTTTAAAGCCCTTAATAATTCTGATACAACAAAGAGAAAAGGGCTGGCAGACTTTCTTAGGGAGAACAGAATAGATTGAAACTGTTCAGAAAAAGCCTTTGGGGAACTGTTGTTCTACCAAAGAGAAAATGGGAAATCAGTGGGTGTTCTCTGCAAACAGGGAAACTAAAATGCTCTGGGAGAAACCAAAGCTCTGACAACTGCTGCCTGGTCATTGGGCCTAATGACATCAATAAGTAAAATGATTGCATTTTTTATAGGAAATATATAGAACAGTTGTAATCTCACTGCTTGGCACCTCGTTTCTATACAGTATTGTATCCTTTACCAGCAGTAACATATACAGATGATGTGCTTATTTAATATGGATTGTTTTCAAGATTCATGTATTCCACTGACTCAATGAATTCATATTTCACCATTATGAGTACTTTACATTTCCACCAGGAGACTATAATACATCGTTCAATCTGTTCTCACAGCAGCCCAGGAAGGTATTTTGGTATTAGTTCCTTTTTCCATTTGAAAATACCAAAATGTAAAGCTTATTTAAGACTATAAAGAAAGCCTTGAGAGAGCTGAGATCTGAAGCCAGGGCTAACCCTGAATATTGCTTCTTAACATAAATTGCATCTTTCCAACGTCATGGATATTTGTCAGTACCACAGACATTATAAGGTAGGACACAGGATGTCCACAGTTCTACTCACACGTGTCCAGTTTCATGAGCCACCACAAATGCAGATGAAAAACCATCTTCATGGTTGAGAGTGCAGCTTCGAACAGGATGACACATTCCAGTGACTGGAGCGTAGCCTGTGAGAAATACCCCGTGTTCCAGAAATGAACAAGTATGGAAAGGCAATGTGGTGAGAAGCTCTAGGACAAACATCTGTCTTCTGTTGTGACACAAATATAGTTGAAGTGGTCCTCTCAAGAGACCTCTGCCCCCGAACATTTAATAATGTGCTCCCTCATCTACGAAACAGATGAAACCAGCCTGTTGAACAAATTAAAACTATATTNAAAACTGTTGTCACCTCTAGGACCATCCTGCAATTGCCTTCTCCAAGTGCGTGAGGCAACAGGGGAAAAGAACACCACACGCTGCTGTTACAGCTCATGAGGAGCTCGGTGCAGTTCCAGCCCTCAGGGAACGCGCAAGCAAAGCCCCAGCCCTGTGCTGACAGCAGATCTGGCCAACCCAAAAGGAACGGGAAAGCTCTGAGATTTATTCCCTCCAGTGAACAAACCTGATCTCACAGGAGGCAGAGCCCTGAAAAAAGGAAAAAGTGGACAGCACTTGGCCCTGCTGTTCCAGACCTCTCTGTAACAATATTTCTTGGCGATCCTGCTGGAACGCGGCAACAGCTTTGGAGACTTTTTAAACACAAAATCTATTCTTCAATCTTCGGGCATTTTCAGGACTGTTTACATAGGGATCCCATTTGCTTGGCTTCAGCAAGAGCAAAGAAGTGATCCAATAAATAATCCCACCAGTAAGAAAGGATAAAACAATAAGTGAAACAGTTACAACTGAAAATGGCTGTATGCAGAGCTCTTGGGGAAAGAAAATGTTGACCAAATCTAAGCAAAAGATACACAATTAATCTTTGCATAACTAGCCTTGCTAAGTGATGAACACAAATGCCGCTCAGAAGTCTTGACATTTACAAAACAAAACCTGATCAACGTCTTACCTTGCATGCCAGATGGACCAAAATCCTGCCTTGTGAGAAAGATAGCATGGTCGTGATATTCTGCGTGCCCAGTGTCAGGTTTCTGTTGCAAGTAGGCCCAGCGACACACATTTTCCAGACTTTGCGAAGGGTTCCCAATCTCTATCAGACTCATAGACTGCATATGCGCAGGAAAAAAAAGACAGCAATAGTTATTTATTAAATGCATCGCGATTTTTTTCCCAACTTCTTCAGGCACTTGAACAAACATTCCACCCTTGCACCAGCTTGCACCATCACTTCCAGTCTGGATATAGAGTTTCCAACAGAGCCCGTGCCCCTGTTGGAACTGCAGTGGCTGTTGGCCAGCGGAGACTAACGCAGCACGGGCAAGGGTAATGCCTAACGGCCAAGGGAAGCAAATGGTAACAACAGCAGATGGCCAGCACCCAGCTCTGGTCCATCAGCCACTTTTGCCATGAAACCAAGCTGTTAGGGCTGTTTTGTCAGACCTTTGAACACTATTGGATGTTTTAAGTGTAAAAACTAAGTGTACTTTTTTCAGCTGTGTACTTTCAGAAATGGACTTTCCCAATGACTGTCTTTTAAAGTGCATTTTGTTTATGCCATTCCATATCTGAAGATTGTTCCTAAGGTAGCACATGTAACTTCCCACCGTGGTACGTATGCCATTCTCCCTATAAACTGCACATTACACGGGTGGTGCGCCGACACGGCTTAGCTGACTCAAATGAGCTAACGTGTTAGGTACGATGCAAAGGACAATTCTCTTGAACAAGAAGGAGAAAGGTATTTTAAAATCCAACTACTACATTTGCCTTTTTTTCCAAATAGTACTTTCTTAAGAATTCCCAGCTAATTCTACTTGATACTGTGCATTGCTAAGACTTAAGAAAGCTTATTGTATGTGCGATGCTATAAAATGTATGACTTATTGACCCATCCCAGGCCTTCCAGGATTTGGAGGAACTACATATGTGAACCCTGGCTTTTCATTTGCAAAAATTATATTACCATGACAACACTGTAATCATAACACAAACCACTACAATTTAGATGCTATACTGTACTGTAAGCATTTGTCATTCCAAAATACTTAATGTAGAGCAAAACCTAGCCTCGGCCAAAAATAAGAGAGAAATAATATAGTTCATGTTTAAATACAGATGTATTTGACGTGTCCTCTAATTGAGTGCATAATGGAGTACACAGAGTATTGAGTACATGAAAAAGAAAATCCTCAAAGGGTTGTGGAAGAACAACTGGAATTGATAAAAGAAAAGTCTGCCAAACTGAGGTCTGATTTTGGCAAAACTGGGATATTACAATTCTGCAAATGTTCAGAAAAACAAATTAATAAACCAAATAGAGGCACAGTTTGGATTCTGATACCACTGTGGAATGAAAAAGTTGTAACATAATCCCACGCTGGATCATACTGCTTCCAGCCATAATTCCCTTGGAAATTAAACTAATAACCCTGTTAAAATGGTGGGACAGTTGAGGTGCCTTTATTGCATCTTTGTATATTTATAAGAGCAGACCTAAACAAACTTTGACTGACTATTATAGGGTAAAATCCTGGCTCTTCAAGCAAAAAACCTATTCATTTAAACAAGGTTTGACCATTGTTGAGGTCTTTAACAACATCCATCAGTGGTATAACAAAAGCAAACAAGCAAACAAACAAAAAACCTGCCTACATCATCTCCACCTTGTTCTCATTTCTCCAAAGCTTCACAGAAGAAATCAATCCCTTCAAGGAGCTCAGTGAGAAATCTTACTGCAAGATTCAAAAAGCAAAGAATGCTGTAAAATGAAGTTGAAAAATCTCAAGTCATGTATCATTTGCTAATAGTTCGTTGTCTCATAACAATCTCCTTCTGTACATTCCACCAAATGAAAATCATCACATCTTATAAGATGCATTGATCAGAAAACAAACAAAAAATACGCACTATCAACATGTGCTTTGCTTAAGGGTATCGAAATATTTGCAAAGAAATCTCTGCATGATCAGCAAACAAGCACAGAATATAAAAAAAGCAATAAATTCTAAATAACCACTGGTTTATAGCTCTGCTCTGTCATATGTCACCTCCTCCCTATCCCCTAAACTGAAACCTTTGCAGTGGACCCCAGCACAAAAGCAAAAGACTAGTCTCTGAATGAACTAACACAGCAGCTTGCAGCACTTCTCTGACAAACACTGAGTCTGCCAGAGACCAGATCAGTCTGCTGCAGTGTACCCAGCAGCTTCCACGGTTCGGGCACTGCATTGGTATCTGGCATGAGTCAACAACTGTTTTGACTGTATACTGAAGTCCATTCTGAGAGCAAAATCACTGGTTCAGTCCGAGAGCATCTCAATGCTTATTTATCAAAATAGTGATTTTAGAGTTTGTCTTCAAGCAAACAAAAGGAGAACGAACTGGTTAATGTGGAGCATGGTGGGGTTTTTTGCTTCCAACACAATGGGGAAAATCCCTTTGGCATGAGGGGAAACTGAGAACACACAAGTCTATAAACATGTTTCAGCTGATGGCCCAATTTCCTTGCCAACAACACAATTTTACATCAAAAATGTGGCACATGTAAAATTGAGCCTTATTGCTCTTTAAGTTGGGAAACGATGCGTCCAGTAGGAAGGCAATTATTTTAAGTGTCTATGTGCTACAGATACAAATAGCAAGTCGAGGTCTTGTGTCAGTGAGGACGACTTCCGAAGAGTAAGAGAAAAAACTCAGTCTACCTGCTGAGTACTCAAAGTCCACTGAGCACTCAGATCATCTGGCCACTAATCCCTTGTCTGTCTTCACTGTAATGTAGCAGCCTAAAAAGACAAACCCACTTGATTCCTAGCAAATTTTCACCCGAACTTCCACTTTCTGCAATTTGTCAAGGACTTCCAAATCAGAAAGGCTCCAGCAGTACTAACAGTGAATACTGCATGGCCAGGGAACCTCCGATCTGGGGTCTGAGTCAACCTCACTGTGCTATGCAATTGCACTGGTTCAGACCCAAGAGCCATGTAAGCCACGGTCCTCTCCTGACAGTAGGCAATGGGATGCCCAGGGAACGGAATTAGAGGAGTGCAAGTATAGTGTAGTATTTGCCTCCAAATAACCTCCAAGGCTCCAGTGGTCTTTGTATCAGAGATTTCCTGAGCCAGACATATCTTTATATTGCATTTTTATTCACTTTTTCAGCTGCCTCACCTTTAAAGGTAAATGCTGCCGTCCTGCAAGAAAGGAGCTTAGGAAATCGTGGGACCAGGCACAGCCTGTTACTAGACAGGGAAGATGTAATATGTTTTGGAAGGATCTTGTCCAAAAATTTACTCTTGTAGAGATATCAGATAACACTTGATAATATTTTCTGTTGGAAGCCAATGGGGAGCTTTCATCAGACTCCGAAAAGCCCTGCCCCTTATTAAATGGACAAAGTGAAAGGAGAAAAAGAGATTAACTGTGTACAGTAATAAGGATTATAAGTAAAGGTAAAATCTCTCTCTGTCAGACTTCAAACAGAGAAAGTTTGGGGGCTAGCAGGCTACATATGGAGAAGAGGTGTAGGTGTTACTGTTGGCCAGCAAAGGGCCCACACTGCCAGGAACACGCAGGTCCTGCAGCTGGCTAGGAGCTCAGACCTGGCTGGGAAGGACCTCTTTCCAAACAGGACAGCAGGCCTGTGGAGAGCATTACTCAGCTGATCAGCAGGAAAACTGCCAATGGAAAGAGAAACTTTCCTTCTCACAGCAAGAAAAGCAAAAAATCTGTGGGCATTTCAGAGAACTGCTGATGGAAACAGATGGAGATGTTGGCCAAGAAGTGGAAAGGCCTCAGCTGGGAGAACATCCCCCATGCGACGAGACACCATAGAGGGTTACGAGGACAGTCTGCCCTAGAGAACCAGCCGAGATCCTTGCTCTGGGAAACTCAACATCTACTAATGCCTCCCATTTTCCTTCTTTTTTGATTCTGCCTTCATTTCTTCTCTACTCCCTTCCTTCTTAGATGGAAGCAGCAGAAAAAACTAAACAAAAATGGAAGACAACTGAGTTGCAACTACCATTCGTACAAAGAGGCAAAGTCGGGCAGTAAGAAATGGTTGAAAGTTGTTACTACATAGATCCAGAAACCTTCAAGCCTTCTTTGCTACCTGCCTTGTCTTTTGGGAAGTTATCAGTGTGACGTTCAAGTTCTCTGTTATGAAGACACTGAAGAACAAGAATTTATGAAGCTGACTGGAAGGTCCTTCAAATATTTGTGGAGATTGTTTGAAAAGTAAGAAATATGCCAATTTTTTTTTCTTTAACAATTCCAAATACAAAGTTATCTTAGAAGAAAACTGCAAATTTAGTCTATAGTCTACCCAAACTTTTAAAGAAAGTTCAAGTTGCCAGTACATGTGAAAGACACACTGGTATCACACATAGAATGGCAGCTTTCCTTAACCAACCGTTTTATTTACCTGCCGTTTGGCGCAACTGTGTACAACTTTGCAACGTGTTGATGAGCAGGTACTTGATGATAAGAACACAAGAAATTTACACTGGTCAGCTTGCCGGAAAAGGACCTTTCCTAACTCATCCATTAGGTGGTGCTCCAAGAGTACCAACAGAGAAGGCTTTGCTGCTCTTCAGTAGCTCCAGAAGGAGCAGAAATATGCTTAACTTAACAGGTTTCAAACCATGGTAGCAAAAGTTGGACCAGAGCAGTGCACACATTCGGGAAACAATTTAACATATGACTTTCCCTTCTTGATTGTGTAAAGTCTCTGCAAAACACACTGTTCACATTGCTTCTACTTGGCACTTCTATTGTTCATTGTATATTGGATTAGATCTTCTATATTCTTCTCTCATCCTGAAGCAAGCAAAAAGTAAATAAATACAATTATTGAGCATCCATGGTAACCGAAGTAACAAAAATAGTTCATTCAGCAAACTGTCATTTTGCATTCAAAGGATTTGTAAAGCTTTCTTATGGCAGCAGTTTGTAAACATTTTTCAGTCTCTAATTCTGTATGAATGTAAGCAGATCAGGAATACAAAGTACTGTTTATGCTATCAGCCAGCTCTACACTCTTCAAGGTCCCAACAAAACACACTGGGAAATTATAAGCTATGAGCCTAATGTATAAATAAGGCAATTCAACAATTTACCCAGACAAAAAATAAGAGGGACAATATCTCTTCTCATCTTTATCCCCACCCTAAACATATGAAAACAGTGTAAAAATATGAGCAGCCAAATATGGCTCATGCTCATATGCTCAAAATATGAGCAGCCATGAGCAGCCAAATGCTATATAATATGTAGGTTCTGGCCTTGCAACTCAGCCTGTGTGGAATTGGTTGCTGGAGGTGGCCAAAGCCTGGGGTCAAGAACTCTGTCTTTAGACACATCTGTATAGCACACTGCAAGATCAGGGCTTGATTCCTGCTGATACTTTCAGGTCTTCTGCATCTACCAATGTCAGTGGAAAACTAAGATACTCAACTCACATTAGTGACATTCTAATGCAAGGAGAGGCTGGAGAAGAGGAGGCTCGGGGGGATCTCATCAATGTGTATAAACACCTGTTGGGAGGGGAGTAAAGACAACAGCCAGATTCTTCTCAGTGGTATCCAGAGAAAGGACAAGAGGCAATGGGCACAAACTGAAATATAAGAAATTCCATTTAAATGCAAGAAAAAAACCTGTAAGAGTGTTGCTGTAGTTTTACCGTAAGTGCGGCCAAACATTGGGAAAGGTTGCCCAGAGAGGTTGTGGAGTCTGTCTTTGGAGATAGTCAAAACCCAGCTGGACAAGGTTCCAAGCAACCTGCTCTAGGTGACCATGGTTTGAGCAGGGGGTTGGACTAGATGATGCCCAGAGGTCCCTTCCAAGCACAGCTATTCTGTGACCTAATGTACAACTAACAACCCCCTTGCTTTGCCAGGTACAACTGCTCTCAGCCAGAGTCTTCGCCTCTTCCTGGGACAAGCAGAGATGAGGGGAGCACTCATCCCCTTCCCTCCAACCAGGGTCAATAGCAAAATGGTAAGGACGAACATCAGATTTAAGGGATAAACCTGGCTTGTCCTTCCATCTCAGCTGTGTCACCTGTGCCACCCTCTGGGAAACAGAGAGAAGAACCTGGCTGAGACTGAACCACTGCTTTGCATTCTGGCTGAACTGAGAACATCTTCCCTGCTTGCATCAAGCTTAGACATGAAAAGTTCAGATGGCAGAGATAGACAGCGCACCGTTTTATGAAAGGATCGAAGGTAAAATCTTGTCCCAAATGAAGACAGCAGGATCTCTGCTAATATCTCAGACACACACAATTGAAAAACCCTTTTCAGCTGGACAGTCCTGTCCTATGAGATTGTAGGCATCTATCCCATACTACCTACTTCCTGAACTGCCATCTTAAAGCCATTTGGGTTTTCTTCCCTCCCCTAATCTTTCTGAAAGACTCTCTGCCTTGGTGGTCAGGTTCCTCTTTCAATTTGACCAAGTTAACACATGGCCAGAGTACAACCACTTGTTCTAGGGCCAACATTAGTTTATAGCTAACATGGGTTTTCTCTCCCTACTGGTTGCCATCCCAGATGCGTACAGAGCAGACACAGCATCCCTCAGCCTATCCCACCCTGTTCCAGTCTGAATATGGGTGACTCGAGCTGTGCATGTTGCTCCAAAGGAGAGTTCAGAGGTGTCCTGCGCTGCCACGTTCACATTTCCCAAGAAATAACCCTCATAAATCCTCAGGTAGCTGCATTTATTGAAAGCCCTGCAGTTCCTGCAGAAGTCTTTCTGACTTTTTTTATTAATAACTGTCTTAATTACACCCATCCCAGCTAACGTGTGTGATTTTCTCTGCCGCTGTGCAAGGGCAGCTCATCTGCACACAAAGTCACCATTGTCGATGGACAGAGTGTGGGGCTGGAGCCAGGAATTTATGAGGTCTTATCCCCAGCCTGCCAGTGGCCTTCCGTGTGGCCTTGGAAAATAACACTTAACATCTTTGTTTTTTTAGCTGTAAAATGGGAATAATAATCTTTATTCATCCACCTCAAAGAGGCGACGAGAGGATTTTATGCAGTGTTCAGGATTTAAATGTTTCCAAACAAGTTTTATAATCACCAGTCAGGATTTTAAATCCATTCTCAGCTCATCTCTTGCCATCTCCTCTGCACTTGGTGATAGTGGTTGCTTTGCTTATTCCCCAGAGTATTCCAGAGCTAGCTGGATTACAGAGCGGTTACAACCAAAATAGGTCTAAATGGAATAATTTGCCCAAATGTTGAATTATATTCATCTCAAATGTATCCGCAGTTTCAAAAATTTGGAACCTATCTTCCTACTACTGAAGTCAAAAAGGCAGAAGCGAGCCAGCTCATCTTTTTCCCATTTGAAGAAAAATGCACCACACATACCCTGTTTACTTATTTGCAGTATCCCATCACATCAAAAAAGCCTGTGACTTTGGAAGTCAATGTAAAGAAAATGCAGACAAATGCATGGTAGCTTCTGAAGCCACTGCAGATATGGAGCAGCCTTTGCAGAACACATTTTTCTACCCTATTGATGGAATTGATAAATGAGTGGGCAGCAGCCAGGCATGGTCGAAGCCTTCACATCAGCCCCTCTGGTATGTCAGATAGCGTTGTTCCTTTGTTTGAAGTACTAAGAGAAAAGTGGGGAGTCAGGAAAGGGGTGGTAGCTTCAGCACACCTACCCCAGACACAGCACAGCCACACGCTGCCCTCTCCTCGAACACACCACCCAGCCAGCATCCAAGCCTAAGTGCTCCTTTGCAGGTCTCAACCTGCCACACCTTCAGTCTAAGTCCAGAGGTGGTAACTTACACAAAGTGTTAGTTCAGTAAAACCATGCCAGATCTTTTGAATTTGCCCCTGAAGTAATTTCAACACGTCATCACCAAGGAACATCTTCCATTTTTTAATCTTACCAGGGCAATTAATGCAATTGCTGAAATTATTGAAACTTTTGAATGTACAGTTGCCTGTGTTTGAAAATACTTAAAAAAAAGTACATTTCAAGGAATGGAGTACCTTCAAGCAAGAATCACTGAAAGCTGGTTGCTATGCAACTCAAATATTGTCCATATTATTCTTATCAACAGATGACATGTTGTACAAAATAATACAATCCTCTTTTAAAAAAAACCCACAATACAGTAGAAGGCTGTTCAGGGGTGGAGAATTGGCAATAGCTCAGAGTGCTGTCATAAAACTGATGTTGATGGTACATATGTCATCAATTACAGAACCATAATGTAATTATTATGATTATTTAAATGGCACCCTTGATAATATACGTAAACTGCCTACAATGAAGCAAATGAATCTGAAGATATCAGCTACATGCTTTCAAAAGAAATGCTTACTCAAACAAGACTGGGACAATTTTCACATTGTGAAGCCAACCAGGCTGCTTCACTCATTCACTGCCTTAACTTGTACATGCGCCCTTCCTTTTGTTATGTACTTTGGATATATATTCCTAAAAATTGGTAGTGCTGGTGTGTTTTAGTGGGATAGTAAAATATTGCAGGCTTTGTTCTAATTCCTCAGAACAGGTTCAGAAAGTAACAAGTATATACCTTTTCTCTCTGCTTTTCCACTGCTAAATAATCCCAACCCTCCGAAGAGAAACCTCCTCACCTTCTACTCCCTGGTACTAGTCCTCTGATCAGGAGCTTTAAAAATATGAAGATAAAAAACTTTATTCTTATACAGCCAGAGCATGCAGGCACCCACACCATCAGGTGGAGGAGCTCTGAAATGATATCTTCTACATTAATTTTACTTTTTTCAGAAAGCCATAAATTGCCTTTCATGTAAATAAGAATCAAATATAGAAATGCAAGAAAAATTATCTTCATGGTTATTTAGGGCAAGTTTGTGATACTAGAATTATTCCATTTTATGCCCTGCTGAAACCAGCAGGATAACTCAGGAACTAAAACACTGTCCACTGCAGATTATGGATCTAGAATCCAGAAGTAGACTATCCACAAGCAGATTACATAGTGCTACCTGCAACAGCTATTTTTGTGATTTGGCCAAAGATCCACCAAGAAGTGAAGGTTTCTGCGCTCCACCCCACTCTCCTCTCTAAAGAAGATTAATATGAAATCGATAACTTTCAAATTATCAATGGACAGCACTTTATCCTTCACAGGAAAATAAAGATTCTTAAGGTGAAATAAGGTCTACCATAGCTATTGTCTGCCATCAGAAAAACAGCAGCAGTTATCAGAGTTCAGACTACTAGTGCAGATCTATAGAGCTAAAAATGGACATGCATAACAATTACGAAATACTTATGAAATAAGGACAGCAAAGAAGTGACTAGCCCATGTGCTAATTCTGCTGGCTTCTACCACTACTGCAATATCAGAATTTTTTGAGAATTATTAGTCAATCTGCAACCCCTCAAATTGTTGTCATTACAGCAATCACAACGATATTTCATTTATTTTGTAACTTCATGTTAACTACACATACCATGAACTTTTGATCACAAAATGGCAAATGTGACCTTTTCTATCTTTTATTTTAGGACACGCATCTGATTAAGCTTATCCAAAATACTTAACAACATCATCATCTACATCACTGAAGGAAGAGCAGAGATGGATCGGTGTGTTTAGTTCTCAGATGGGGAAGCTCAGACAGAACAATTTATCCCAAATGCAGGTAACCAGCCTCCAGCAGAGTCCAGACTAAAACTCAGAGCTCCCTCATTTGCACCAGGGAGGAAAATTCTTAGCTGGTGTTGAGCAGGGTAAACTGGTGAATGTCAGTGGAGCTTCACCACTGACACCGTCTGCACTGACTCTTCACCGACAGCATTTCAGCAACTTGTATGAACATACACGGAGTCTTCCAGAACCCAGGTTTACTCCATGAACATGCAAATGCCAGCAACTCTGGTCACAGAAAGGAACATTAGATTTTAACACGCTGCTTTGAGCAGCTGGGCACACATGTCCTTAACCAATGCATTTATCAACATATTTGCAATGTCCTGTTCCTGTTTCCATGGAATTTGATGTTGATTTGGCAAAAATAGGACACAGGTACTGAGCAGTTCAATACTTTTGAAAACCATTTAGCATTTCATTCCTCTTTACCCAAGCTTTGCCTGTAGAGTAACCCCTTCCATAGAAACAGCAAGAGAACACTTGGTATTCTTAATTACAGATTTGATCTGCAGGGCTCTTGCCTTCTGGCCCCTATCCCAAACAATTCGCACTTAACTTTAAGCACATATGTAGTCTCACTAATGTTAAGCCCAAGTTTAAATGAGTTCTTGGAATGAGGCTGTAGCCCTCAGCATCGTGCAAAACTGATCTTGTGTTTATTGTTACTTACATACGGTTCTACCACATCACCTCGTGGTTTTTTTAGGAACCAAAATGTTCACTACGTTTCATGGATTATTCCAAACAAATCTGAAAAGATAGACTGCCAGAGCTAAACAGCAACTTAAAATGACACAGGGAAAACCCAGAAGAAATGGAAATTATTTGAAATGTCAAGTTCAAATGATAAACAAATACATAAAAACATAAAAGTTCTTTACATTCATAGACTGGTAAGGACAACGTATGAATTAAAATACAAAACCGATACATGTTACCAGTAACTACATCGTTCATAAAAGAATGAAGTTCAGAGATATTGATAGCCTCCATTTAAATTAACCTTTACTTACCTTGCCATAGCTCAACAGGATTATCCTCACCAAGACAACATTAATGTGAGCACCCAGGGACTCATCATGATAAATTTCGTTAACCTGCAAAAGAGTTCAGCACTTTAACCATGGTACCGGCAACAAGTAACTATGAAAGCAGTCATACAGCAGTACCTTTTATGCACTGTTATTATTAAGCCAAAGATCACTTTGCGTTCATATATAAAACGGGGAAAATTCCGCCAATGTGAGAAGGAATGTTTTCTTTTCTAAACGCTGTTGTAGCCTCCCAAAAGGCCATAATTCAGGAAATCATTTAAAATCAACACATCATCAGAGACTTCATATTAACAGGTATTTAAGTGCCAGCCTAAACGGACTTATACGTATCATGCTGCACCTACACGATGAAGCTGAGCTGATCTAACAGCTATTGTTGCTAAGAAGGAAGATTCCCAGCTCCTCCCTACCTCATCCCAGCTGTGTGTGCCCACTAGAGCCTAGAGCACAGTAATCCAAGCAAAATCCTGAATAGCTCTCTGCTGGGCAAGACCATGCATGGGAGAGGGGACGAGTGAGCAGAGGACCTCTCTCCTGAGAGCCACTTGCTGGATTGGCTCAGCTGCACCCTGTAACTCTTCCATCTGGGACCCATCACATCACACTCTGACAAGAGGATATACCTCCCTCAAAAAGCATGGTCGGCCACACGGGCTGGCTTTATTGTGTGTCAAAACTAATCAATGTTAAACTTTGCAAGCAGAACAAAAGCTATAAAATGCCAGCAAATTAAAAGCTTTCTTCTAGAGTAGAGAATGAAATGTGGATATAAAGATTACTTAGGAAACACTGCTACAAGCAAGCTAGGCAAATATTAACTGTTAAAGAGGCTGATTTAGGTATTTGGTGATGAAGACTGCATGAGACTCAGCCAAATGGCAGGGGTTTACCTTTACAAATTAGAAGAGGCAGATGAGATTCCCTACAAAGGCAAGTGTCTTTCCTAAAACCTCCTTCCCTTGGTAAAGGTTGCACCAAACTGGACTGCCTTGCTGGCTGGACCTAAATTTCATTTATTCCTACAAGGTAGATTCATTACTACAAGCTAATAAGTAACTTCCAGAAAACCTTTCATTAGAAACACAGTAAATAATGTCCTGTTTCTTCAATCAGCCCTAGTTTTAATGGCCCATCTTTTATCTCTGTAAAAATCATTAAAACTAAATACATCAATGTAGGTTTTGCTAAGCAATCCCCATTGACATTTTAAAGTGAATTTTAATTCACTTTATCAGTATTTTTGGATACAATTGGATATAAGAGCCTAATTTTATGCCTGGTAGAAGTCCAAGTTTTCAAAAGTCCCAAGCGTCCTGTGCTGATGGTTAGGAGACAGCATGGCTGAACCATGGCTCCAGGAGCAGACTCACACCCTGCAGGGCATCTGCCTGGGCACCTGGGGAACATGCTGTGGGATGCCCGGGATCCAGGCTCGTTACCAGTTGATGAGCAGATCCTTGGCTGGAAGATGGTGGGTGAGGAGCCCATGGCTATGACTGGCTTCAGGGGCTGCTATTTACATTGCGGTATAGAAGTAGCTGATCTGTCCAGATCTGCTTTGTAAACAATACCTCTGGAAATTATATCATTTATTTACATGTCTAAATAAGACTTCAGAAGACTAACTTTATATTCCTGTATTTAAAAAAAATCTTTTACTTTGAGGACCATTACTGAACACAAATTATAAAGAGGTAAGACATAAACATGCATTTTGCTTTTACAAAGAATTTACAAAAATTCTTTCACCTAGGAAAAAGACCCTTGCGTGTTGTCAAGGGAGGCAAGGATATTAATTTGCCTCACTCTTTGTGTAGTGGGAAGAGAGCACATGCATCAAGGATATGAGGCTGAAATAAGCTGTAAATTACCTATACATGAAATGAGTACTGAACAAAACCTCCTGTGTATAGAGCACAGTAAACACAGCACTTAAATAAGTATTTAATTAGTTCATAAAGCATAATCCAAATTGCTGCACACCGCTCTCTCATTAACTTCCAGAATTTAACTTAAGCCTCTTTTAACAATAGTCAAGTAACAGAACAACCATATCGCTGTTGTGTGCCAAAATGAAACTTGGCTTGAAAACGTTGATGGAACAGAATTGAAACACTGTTTGACTGTTCATGCAAATGATATCTAACAAACAAACTGTGAATGAACAGAAAAGCACAAGCACTGTAAAAAGCTGCTTGGTTCTCTTGGGATACTGGATTTTCCGCAAGACAGTGGGTCAATTCAAAGCTCTGGGTCTTGGTTTCATTAATAAGGATGAGTCCAACCCCTCTTCACACAGCAGCTGAACTGAACCCTCTGCGCCTTTCTCTAAGCTAAACTGTGGCTTTACTAGTAGTGTCTCACTGCACATAGATAATACGCTGAAACTGATGCTTTTCTTCTTTTCAGCATGGCCTAAATTGCACCTATTTGTTTCAGGAAGTTATTAAAGATATGAGATCCAAGCGACTGAATGTTGTGCTCTCCAACGTTCATGAAAAGTGCACCCACCGAAAGGGCCTCCACAATCCCTAGCTCAGATTATCCAAATTTCCACCTGTTATTTCAACAGGAAAGCCGAGTTAAGCTAATGCAGTTCATTGCATAGAGCACCAATTGACCAACCAACCTGTGGAATCAGAAAGCCCCAGGCTCTCATCCAACACAACTGCTGAAATGTTTGTTTCAAAGCAGAGATAATCAGATAATGGATAAATATGTTCAGATGTCTGTGTAATAAATACACACAAGTGTGAAAATGGTTACA
The DNA here is from genome assembly GCA_013389945.1 of Fregata magnificens. NCBI lineage: Eukaryota > Metazoa > Chordata > Aves > Suliformes > Fregatidae > Fregata > Fregata magnificens. The sequence goes on from WAAD01030622.1 coordinate 85,145, forward strand.
TAGTACTTTTACAGCACTGCATCTCCATGTACTTCAGTAGGACATCCCGGTTTGTATCAACACAAGAAAAATCAGGGTTGATCTCCTGTTGTTCTTAGATCAGTAAGCCTAAAATTATGTTGCTGCATAGGAAAAGAAAGTACACAGAGACCATCCCAAAATCACAGCTCCTGAACTGAAGGCAGTGAATACATTCAATCTTGTTAGATGTCCTACAGTGATTCAGCATTTATAGAGGGTGATGAAGAAGGCTGACCAAATCTCAAGGAATACAAAGCATGGTGGAATACTGTAAAGAGACTGTCATCAAGCTATTGTAGTTCACAAACTATTTTGGGATAACGTTGGTTTATTTTTCTGGGATATTTCAATCAAAGCAAAGCATGCATTTCTATTTAAAGTTTCTGTTTAGAAATCAAGCTGGCACAGATCGGTGCTACATAAGAAAAACAAAGACTTACTTTATTTTTTTCTTCTGTCCCTCTCTGCTTATTTTATAATTCTTCTGCCCTGAGCGAGTTTCAAGTCAGCACAGTAAACACGTAGAATACATCAAAAAACTCCAACTAAAACAAGCTAAGCATCTGTGAGATGCATCATGCTTTGTAAAAGAAGCACTGCAAAGTTTTTTTTATTGAGCAAAGTGGGGCCCAATCCTAAAAGGGAATTTTGAAAACTGCTGAAACACAAATAGTAAGAAACAGCCTGCAGTTTTGCTAGTCTTGGTGCAGAGCGGGTTATCTGCTGATATAGCTGGCAGAATTTTTAGGGAAAGTCAGGTGGTTCCCTGAATCTCTAATTAAACCAATGCGCAATAGGAGAAAGCATAATCTGCATATTTTGGCAAGTCATCGGCAAACTCATTCATGCAGTTTGAAGGAGTTCCCAGCCTTGCAAAGTTTGTTAGTATCTGCTATGCAAAAGACAGCCCACTTCATCACAACACAGCTCTATCCTGCTGAACCATAAATCATTGCGCCCGAGTTTATCCCGAGGCGCACCCTCTGCGGCTCCATGCATTCCACCATACGGTTGGGTAAGCACCGCTTCCTTAGGCTCCCTGAGTACACACCCCTGACAGACATCTAATAGCTTCAACCTCTGGCTACCATCAACCTCAAACGGATCTGACCCAGCTACAGCAGCCATCAGAGGGCACATCTAACCATTTGGAGAGGGCACAATACAAGATGCAGTTTATGCATCTGGCTTTTCAGCCACCACGAGTTGCTGATCCATCCAACCCAATTACACTACTGTTTGATCACCCAACATCCTTACATAACTACTGTTGCAGAAACTACCGATGGCTACGTGCTCTCGGGCAGAGCAGGGACCATGTGTGGACCTCTGCCAGAGCGATAGCAGAGGAGCTGGAGAGCATCAGCGCCTTCCCCATGGGATGGCAGAGCTCCTAGCAAGCCATTGTTTGAGCCCAGCCCGAGATGCAGCTCATTCATCAGATCATAATTATCTGCAGCAAAGCCTCGGTGCCTGGTGGGCATCCAGTGATTGTCTATTTCTGTAAGAAACAGCTGTTTTGAATTACAGAATAGGAACCATAAATGTCATGGTGGATACTGAGCACAAACTTTTGTAATCTGACCCTCCCAAAAGTGTTCCCCTCTCACTTTATTTTTCTGTGTTCTCACTTCAAACACCACCATCCTCTTCAATTTTCATCCGCTCCTTTATGGTTTTGAAGATCCCAAACAAACATTTCTAACATTCCCAAAGCTTCATCTTAATCCCACAGGAATAACATTACATCAGTTCCTTGGGTGGGTAAACTACGGTCACATAGAAAGTCATCAGGCAAAATCCAGGGCTCCCAGTCTCCCTTTCTACACCTTACAAGGCATTTCCTCATTGCCTCAGAGAGGAACTCTTTTTTTCTCAAATCTTTGTTGAGCGTCACAAGGAAAAAAGAATAATGAAAGCACACAACACACATGAAACTTAAAGGTCAAACTGTGATCTCAGATTTGGAAAACATCTGTCATTCTGCTCAAAACCACAGGCAACAGGCAGTTTTAGAAGAGCTTGGCAATGTACATTGCGAAACGGAGGTAAGAATCTGGCATTTTGTATGCAAATATGAGTCCGAGTCCTGATTTACCTTCCCTGGTGTGAGCGTCAGTAGATGTCACCAAGTCCAAGTTAGCTGCTTCTGATCAAAATGAAAAACATTCCCCAGAGCAGATGTGTTGGCAAGGCACTAGGTAGCTTCGTGTTACGGGTCTCTATCTCATCTTTGACTGCAACATTGGCTTTAGAAAGGTCATAGACTTTGTTTTCTGGCTTCATGACTAATTTATTTTTCTTAGTTGGTCCCTCAGGCTCTTGGAACTCCTCATTCTTGCCCACAAACCACTGCTCTGAGAAGTTTCTCTAAACACTGTAAATTACCTTTGCACCAAGACTCAGTATTTTTCTGAATTACTGTCTCAAGATCACTTTAACAAAATAAAGTATAGTATCATAAAATAATTAATCAGATTCATTTATAGTCTCACTACAAGGGACAGGGGTGTGGTGTCAATGCAATAAATATGGTGACCTCTTCAAATCTAAGTGGTTTGGTTAAGAAAAGCATCCAAAATTTGAAAGCTGGTACTAACTATCCATACTCCATCACACAAACCACACTGCCACAACTCAAAAGTCCCCGACTGCAACCTTTATGGCTAAAGTTCACGTTGGTATTTGGAGTAAAGGGAAAATCTTTTAACAGTAACTACCCTTTACCTCAAGGATGGTACCAAAACCTGTGTGATGCTCCACGCTATGTCCAACAGGGCAGCAAGGCACATTCTGGTTAATAATAATGAGCAATGCTCACCTAATTGACACTGGAAATAATACCCTTGTGAAAATGAGTAAAACCTGTAAGAGTTCAGAGAGGGTATTTCCTGCAGGACCTCCTGAATGCCCAATCACAAGTACAACTTCCACTGTAGTGTGGCAATCAAGATAATGAATATAAACAATCTCATGAGACCTCTTCAGAAACTGTTCTTCTCACTAGTCACAGCTACTGGTTTATAATGGACAGTCTAAACGCGGAGTTAATTCATACACATATATTTAAATTTTCAAACAAGCTGTAATTCAACTATTGACAGCTGAAGTCCTTCAGATGAATAGAGCTGGACTTGCATTTGTTATTTGTGGAACTTCTTAGAGTTAGTTCAGATCTGAAGTGTACATATTGAAATAAACTGATTTGAAATAATGAGAATTGGTGCTTATGAATTATTTAATTTTTAAAAATCTAGCCAATTCTATATTACTGAAATATCCTTCCCATCTAAAAAAATGCTTTTTAGTTTAAAAAGCATGATTCTGAATACAAGGTGCGCCATTATTTCAAAGTATTCAATCATCACTTTCTTTTTAACAGCTTGAATTAGACACGCTTTCAGGTTTTCATCCAACTGCCAGTTAGAAACCGATGGCATTTCTGCCCTTTCCTCTCATTAGGGACTTGCTGTTCTGTACCTGCAAATCTTCATCCCTCATCAGCCAGAGATACGAAAGCAGAAATCTCATCTATAACAGTACTATCATGTACACCCTATTAAAGAGGACGGATAACATATTCAAAAGTGCCTCAGGGCCACAATTTCAAAGACGTGTGTAGTGCTGAAAGATGCAGGTGAAAGACTCCAGGGACTTTCCAAAGCCCCCAGCTGCATAACTCCCATTGATTTCAGTTATTCAAATGAAAAGTTGTTTAATGTATTTGTTCTGGAGCTGAAGTTTCACCTAAAGTCTAGAAGAGACATAATCCCATGGGCTAATTTTTAAAACTGATTCTCACTGGTTTCAAAGGCAGGTAAATGACTAAACACTTGAATAAATCTAGCCCAGAGAGAGGCATAAATCATATTTAGGGTCTATCTCCCCTTGAAATAATGGCAGTTAGGCACCTATCTACTTTGAGGAGATGGGTTTCAGCATCGCAAACATTTTGGCCATATATCCATTACACGGATGTAACAGAGGCTAACCCCTAAATATTGCGATATCACATCTTTTACAGTAAAGGAATGGAAAGGAAATTAAAGACTTTTTTGCCACTGGAAATTGTCCAAAAATAAAAAAATGTACATACTTTGTAGACGAATTCTTCCAAAAAATATATAGGGATGACAATTGCCAGCATTAGAAAATGAAGTGGTTGAGGAATTGAGGAATATTGTGGAGGAAGAAAGACATAGGATACAAGAGAAAAAGCTAAAACAGGGGCCACACTGGAAAAAAGCCCTCAATTTGAAGAGGAGCATGAAAGTTGAAGACTTGAAGTCAAGACAGATGGAGCCAATACGTTCAAAACCATTTGCAATTGAGCTTATTTCATGAGACTTTGCTATTTGGAATGGCTGAAATATTGTAAGATCACATGTTCTACCTCTGCCTCTTTAGGAAGTCTGTTTGGAAGATATCCATCCTGGATGTGACCCTAAACACAGGATTGCAGAGGCTGAAATATTGACCCTAATCAATACTACAGGCCCAGCCAGGTAAATGTACCAGTAAGTCTCAGGTCTGCTGCTCTTCCACAGCAGGCGGCAAAAGGCCTGCTTTATCCTGAAAACTATTTTAAAGAGGGTTATGAAATGATCAGAGAATTTCAGCCCCAGGGCTGGCTACCACCAATACCCACTTTAGCTCAGTAACGCCCATTCAGCACCCTGCTCCTCCTCCCAAAGCAGCCTGCAGTGAAATCCTTTTGTTTCCCAAGGAACAAGATAATTCTCCAGCGCCGCTTCTAGCCTTGCACTTTTCTAATATTTCCAAACACTTGTATGAGCAGATAAAATCCCTGGGATTTTTAGTCGCCTTCTTGCTGAAATTAAATTACCTTCCATGTTCTTGAGTAAACTACAGAGCTGCAAGATACCGCCCAAATATCTCTCCTCTGTTGCAATGCTCCTGCATGCTATAAATACAAAATTAATTTGTGCAATGTGTGGGCTCATGCTTGGAAATGCAGAGGACTGTGCAAGCTAATATCCTTCCCAGGAAAAAACACAGCATGACGTACAAAAGAAAATGGTACAAGCAAGAGGCAGCCGAGGGTCTCTAAAGCAAAAACAATGGCATATTTTCCAAAGATGGACTGAATATCCCGATGGTGCCGACAAGAGAAAAGAGAGGATGTCAAGAGAAACCAGAGTTTTTGTATGAGGAAATGACTGGAGGATGAAAAGGGGGTGGCAAGAGGCCGACCTCACTGCGGTGAAACGGCTGGCGTGCAGTCAGGCGATATGTGGCTGCAGCCCAAAGCGTTAAAAATCCTCTGGCGCCTATCACCATTCGTTTGGGACTGACTTCATTTGCAAACTTTGGGATAAATATTAGCACAGCTATTCAAGACAGCCAGGACACCCGGCCCCTGTTTTTTCTCACTTTATGGCTTTTAGGTGTGGACTGTAACACATCACTTAAGCAGCACAAAACAGATTTACTGAATAAGTCATTGCACTGGGCTTGAAAAAAAAAATATTGTTTTGATTGGGTTGGTGGTAGGGTTCCACCCAAGATCCCTGGGAAAAGTTAATTAAGGACAACTACTCACGCCATCACACAGAGTGAAATCAAGCAAAGTGGGGAGAAGCAGCCATGCTGGGAGTTGCTTCTGGGAAAGTGATGTCACGCCTCCAGGAGCTTGGGCATAAGGGAGGATTCACCTGGGATTTATTTCATTTTTGGAACCACAGAAACTCAACTATTTGATCACCCTCTTATCTCCAGTAAATACTTCCACTGTTATTTTATTTACTTACTATGCATTCTTTGATTTTATGCTTACTACCTTGTTACCATACGAAGCTAATTGATTACATCCATAAAACCAGCAGGGTACACACAATCGGATGGTTATGGTAGGATCTTCCACCAGATTTAAAAAGCTGGAATTTTTTGTAGCTGTCTTCTTTTTCGGCTACCCTCGGACCTACGCATCTTATTAGAAACATACTGCATACATGTAACCCCTAATAGCTAGAGACCCCAAGGCTTTTTGTATTGGGCCCATTTCCTACCAGAAACCCCCCAACTACTCAAGGAGGTAGAAGAGAAGACAACAGGGGAGTCACTGTGTGAATTTCAGCAAAGGAGATGAAAGCAATGGTCTACACAGAAATACACCTTGCATCCATCTAGCAATGAGGGCAAGAGCTGGAGGAGCGGCCAGCTGGAGTTATACTGCTGAGGAGAAGGAGAAGTTCTGCGCTGTGATGTCCCTCGACATGATACGGGTCCCCAGCATCGCCTGGTATCTGCAGTAACAAACCCCTCTTGCCTCTCTACACTGGAGCAACACTTGGACAGCTGGAAACAGAACTGGTTACCATCACCCATCCTTCTGCTAAAATACAGACTTTAGAAACCAACTGAGTTTTGAAGGAAAGAACAGGACAACACGGATGACTGCCAAAGACCATCCATAGCCTCCTTGAGAGGCCTTGTGGATTTCAAACAGCTCCTCGTATTTGGACACAAGGCAAGGGACACATCCTCAGTCCCCAAAAGACATGTTGCTACCTCAGATCTCCCAACAGAACAACTACTGCCTATGCCAAGAGCTGTTACAGCCCTGTGGGTACGGTTACACAGGCTGCACTTTCTAAACCACTTGCAGAGACAGCATGCTTAAGAGTTGTTATTTCTTAAAATTTCTGTATTGGATGGTTTGCTAAAATTAGCAAAAAGTATATTCCAGAGCTGGAACATTTATGGCTTCTTTACCACTACCGTATATTTTAATTCTTAAAAATAGATTTAAGTGACATGATAAGTAAAGAGTCCTGTTTAATCTATTTCAGCCTGTTTGCCACATTCCTGGTTTGGCCTGTTCGGCTTGTTAATTTAGAGATGTACAAAACCATCTGTTTCACTGTAGACTTTGTTTTAAGCCTCAGAGCAAACAAACCACACAAATAAATGAAATTCACTATGTCATTTCTGTTAGAATATATGTTATTTACAGCCATCAGAGCAGACACTAAGTACCCTATAACTCTAATGTTAGTGCAGGTTTTTAACTATTTACAATACTGTTATAAAAAGGCAGTGCAACTGAATTTATATCACACAAGGGGTTTTCTTAACTTGTATTCCACCTCTCATTTAAAGTGAAAAACAGTGACATTCTACACATTGTTAAAAGAATGTAATAAAGAAAGAAAAAACAAGCTTCATAATTAAAAAAATATATCTTGGAAAAAATACATCCCAGGCAAATGTACCTAATAGCCTGGATTTCTGTCCATATATCTGCCTCTATGGTTTGTAATGCTAAGAAGTCACTTACAGACACTCATCCTCTTGACATGACTGTAAACTTCAGCAGTCATACTTGTCAAAAACAGAGCCGACCTACAATTTTTTACTCAACAATGTTTCACTAAGAACACACATTCACTGAACCTAAAGTTTTTACAGAAGTGTGTTTTATTGAGAAGAGAGTCCTGTTCCAGATGAGAATGAGCAGGAAGAAAGTCATGCCCGGATGAGTTGCCTATGAAGGGGGCTACCACTCACTTCCATATTTTGGCCAGAAGAATAAAACATATTTTGATTTTGATCATCTAGAGATGATTTTTCAAAACTTGATTCTTGTCCCACAAAATAGAGCCCTTGCTTACTGACCGGGGTACGAGAGGGCTGCTGTGTTTGCTGTGCTGATGTTTAGGAAAAAAAAATGGTTCTTTCAAATATAATATTCTCTAGCGTCTCTTTTCATCACTACTACGCTGTATAATCTGTTGCACAGACTATGGTTCTGAAGATTAAATATTTAACTAAGGAAACCTAAAGATGTCAGTCATGGAGTAAATACTAAATCAATTTAAGAAAGTTCAGTGATATACTGCATAACATTTTACTGCAGGGTGAACAAGGAGTAGGTTAGGTGGCCTGGGACCTAAAGTGGTTGTTGAGGAATCAAAGAATTTAACTGAGTAGTTTTAAACTGTTAAACCAACTGAGTAGTTGGTTTAACAAGGCCAAGTGCCAGGTCCTGCACTTTGGTCACAACAACCCCGTGCAACGCTACAGGCTTGGGGAAGAGTGGCTGGAAAGCTGCCTGGCGGAAAAGGACCTGGGAGCGCTGGTCAACAGCCAGCTGAACATGAGCCGGCAGTGTGCCCAGGTGGCCAAGAAGGCCAACGGCATCCTGGCTTGTATCAGGAATAGTGTGACCAGCAGGAGTAGGGAAGTGATCGTGCCCCTGTACTCGGCACTGGTGAGGCTGCACCTTGAATACTGTGTTCAGTTTTGGGCCCCTCACTACAAGAAGGACATTGAGGTGCTGGAGCGTGTCCAGAGAAGGGCAACAAAGCTGGTGAGGGGTCTAGAAAACAAGTCTTAGCGGAGCGGCTGAGGGAACTGGGGTTGTTTAGTCTGGAGAAGAGGAGGCTGAGGGGAGACCTTATTGCTCTCTACAACTACCTGAAAGGAGGTTGTAGTGAAGCGGGTGTTGGACTCTTCTCCCAAGTAACTAGTGATAGGACAAGAGGAAATGGCCTCAAGTTGCGTCAGAGGAGGTTTAGATTGGGTATCAGGAAAAATTTCTTTACCGAAAGAGTAATTGGAACAGGCTGCCCAGAGAGGTGGTGGAGTCGTCATCCCTGGAGGCATTCAAAAAAGGTGTAGACGTGGCACTCCAGGGCCTGGTTTAGGAGGCATGGTGGTGGTGTTGACGGTTGGACATGATGATCTTAGAGGTCTTTTCCAACCTTAATGATTCTATGATTCTATGAAAAATGTATAAGCCAATCGAAGTTTCTAATAGAACCTTATTTGAAGACAGTTCTCCAAACCATGTTTTTCAGCAGGGAGCTTAGGTTAAGGTAATATACAGCTAAAATGTAATGTCTTCCAAGAACCTGAGCCATTGACCCTGTGCTCCGACCCACCAAAGTACATAAGCAGGACTTTGAACATTTTAAGAGTTCCACAGTCAGCTTCCTCCTTGGCCCCTTTTTCTTCTTTTCCTTCTCCCCTTTTGGCTTTTCTGAAAGTGGCCTGGATTTTCCCCCTAGAGTTATTTTATCTCCTGCCACGAGAAAAATCTGTTATGTCTTATTCAAATGGCTAAACCAACCTACATTCACTGTCCTTTCAGTGCCTTCCCACAGTGCAGTTAGCGGGAATACTCACAATATTCATCAGGGTCAGCAGGTACTTCTGAACATGTTCTTTCCCATGGAATTGAACAACTGAGTCATCAACCCCCAGAAGGACTTCAATGTTGTAATCATCCTCCGTCGCATGCCTTCGATAGCGCTGCCTCGATTTATGCACCCGGTCTTCAATAAACCTCAACACGCCATCGAGACTATCCAAATTAGTGAGGTTAGCCGCTGAAATCAAACAGACAAATGAGTTATCAACCAAGAGAGGTTCAGGCTCAGGTCTCAGCTAAGCTGGTATAAATTTGAAGTAGCAGCATTTGTTATGTTCTGTGTGCTATATAACAGCATTAGTTTCACTTAATGTCGATTAAAAATGACCTAAATGAGAGAGAAATCTGACCCAAAAGATTTTTACTTTGCAAAGTAAAAGCAATACTTTCTACAAAGTAATATTGCGTAATAAATACAAGGCCAAAAGGAGAGCAAGTCATGCCAATGTCTTGATGAGAAGAATGGAGCCGTTTGCAGTAAAATACTAGTTGCTTAAAAGTACTTGTAACAAAAATACACCGTTCGGGGTTCTTGTGCTACCAAGGATATCCTCCATTTCAGAACAATTAAAGATAGACACCATACTTCAAAATCTGATCTTACTGCCCTATTTCAAGGCAAGTGCAGCTGCCAAGATCGCCTTTTTCTATCCAGGCAGGTAGTAACAAACCAAACCCTCCCGCTTCAACACATTAGCTCCTTTCCCAGATACACACATGCAATTCAACAGTAGCGACATGGATCCCCTTTATTGTTACAACTCAGGAACATATTTTAGATACTAAATTAATTAACTTATAGCTATGTTCACAATTATTTTAACAGTTTTTCATCCTTCATTCCCAATTTGCCATGGCACTTTGCATTATTGTATGTCAAAGACCAATCCGTCAGGCACAATAGTAGCCAACTTTATTACTAACGATTTCTAACAGTCCTTGAGATATGAAAAGCACGTTCTCTGACAGGATGGGATACAGTTAATGTGGCACCTACCTACTAAAAATTAACAGGAAAATATGGAATCTTGACATTTCACCCTATAGAATAACAATGATTAGCATTAATATCATTATTATCATTTGTATTACAAGAGCCCTGAAAGCCCCACCGAGAACCTCTTGATTTCAGAAAACATCAGGAAAAGACTTGCTCAGAGAGGCGAAGAAAGGTAACGAGAGCACTGTGGATTGATTAAAGGCTCCCAGTGCTTAGTTCACAGAAACATAATAGAAAGCAAAGGGAGGAAGCTAAGGCCATCACCTTCAAAGCAGAAATAAGAAACAACTCTTGGAAATGTTACAAAAGTGGATTCTCCATCTATTGAAGTTTTCACATCAAAACTGGCTGCTTGGGAAGGGATGAATGAGTCACCAGATCACTGGGCTCATTACAAGAACGTCTGTGCTCTTGCCTTAAGACCGCTGCCTCAGGCTGCTGTTTCAGCAGGTCCTGGGCAATGTGCAGCCTGAGCAGAGTCCCCCACAGCTCCCTGCTGTTGTGACAACAACGAACCAACCTGTACAGCCTCTGACTGCCAGGAGGGACGCACACCTGGCCTCCCCGGCCCCCACCACAGCATTCCTCATTGCCTCGTGCTTCAGGCTGTGCCTTGTGTGGTGAGATGCTTGTCCCTCTGCCTCCTAGAACAGATCTCCAGTCAAAGGACAGTCCCCAAAAGACACATTTGCCCAGGCAGCTTCCCACCACTTCTCCACCAAGCTTCAAGGACATACTTGTCATGAGACCAACAGCTGCAGGCCACCGCACTGCACTGACAGAGCTCCCCTTGCTCACCAGACAGACAGAAGGCCCCACATGGAGGTCCTACATCCCCATGGAGCCACAACGTCCTTCTCCTGGGAGGGTAGCATTTAATGCGGCTAATAAGCACAACCACCATGTTCTCATTGCCAGCCTCAAGGCTCCTAGCAACTTCTGCTCCTGGGGCCAAAAGTTTTTAAAATTAGTCTGGTCAGAATCCATGATTCAGCATGAAAATTCACTCTTCACGCAGAGCCCAGCTGTCATTCCTAGGTTTACTGTGGAGGAGGAATGGGTCTGGCCTTGCAGCAATGGAGACAGCTCTTTATCATGGCTCAAAACCTGCCAAGCAGCCAGCTCCAGCCCTACCTCATGGTTTACCCCACCAGGAAGACTTCAGTGTTAATCCTTGCCAGCACCCAGAAGTAATTACCTAGCTATCACAGCGGTCTCAGGGGATTCGCTATGGGATCGTGGGGCAATCATACATTCATGACCTATAAGGCAAATCACAGTTACTGTAAAATTTGACCATAAATCTTAAAAGCTCTCTAGAAAAGTAAGACTAGGCTGGCAGGGGCTGCAGATCGTGTCCCCTCTCTGTTGCTCACCAAAACCTACAGTAATGAGCAGCAAGGCCAAAGCTATCAGACTCGCTTTTGCAGACCAGCAATGCTGGGCAGATGGGGAGAGCCTGAGCTCTGCGCTGCGGCTGCAGACGGGTAGCTCTGCTGGCTGGGTTGCTGTTATTTTGGTGGATGGTTGGCTGTCAGGGTATCTAGAACTTTTGTGCTTTCATTTCTTTCCCTTATGTGTCAAAGTCAAACTAACTCCTAGTGCGGTATCTTTATTCCTGCTGTGAGTAAATCAGCCAGACGCAAAATGTGATCCTACCATCCTGCATTTACCATCCTGCAGTGAAAACTGCCTGTCCTTCCTCTCTGCTCCTCACTTCATCACTGTCACACTATAACCCTTACAGTCCTGCCAGCTCCTGAGAAAAGTTATCAGACGGTTCCCTGGGAGTCATCTCACTGCCAGTGGGTGCCAACCAACTACTTTAAATTTTGCTTGGAGCATAAAAATTCCCCACATTCACATTTACCTTCACTACTTGAGTGTTACCCCCTCAAGACAACATGCCCAGTGGGCACTGGTACCTCTGAGGCACTGACCCGATGTGCTTCCCAGCAGAGAGCAAGCTGCACCGGCTCCAGCTGGCACTGGTATCATCCCAAGACCAGCAGCACAGCTCAAAACATTTACAACAGTAGCTGCAAGATTTTTGATTCATATCCCAACTTCCCACCAAATGTCCTTTCCCGGGAGGCTCTCCTGAGACAGGCAGGGATGCCTCCACACATGACCTGACCACACATCACACGGACTCCTCCTCTGGTGCTGCTCTGTCTCTCAGTCTCTTGGATGATGAATTCTCGGATTTGCTGGCCCATGCTGCGTTATTGCCATGTTGGATTTGCTCCTAAATGAGTTACATCCAAATCAAATTAATACCTGTATCTTACCAAAGAGGAAGTGAAACAAAGTTGCATCTGTAGTAAATGAGAAATTTGTCATGTTTTGGCATCTCAACTGTCCTTAGTTAACATCAGTAACTTTGTTGTATCATTGTACTGCTAACAATATGCTAGAGAAGCTCAAGAGAAAAACTCGAAGAACTAAATAAGACACCAAACTCCTCCTTCACATTTTCCATGTTACCTTCCTTCTGATTGCCCCTGCACTTTGCACAATAACATCCCTGAAACCATCTCAAACTGCATTGTGTTTTACTAAATCATCCCAAGACCTCTCCATCAGATGTTCATCTTCAGCAACTTTTGCCAAATCAGTGCATCAGCCACTAATTATTGGTGCCAACTTTGTTCTCCATCTCCCAAGAGCAGACACTTGGCATTTGCAGGGGCTAACAATAGCCTGTGTTGAAACCTTCTCCTTGCTCCCGCTAGGAAAAATTCACATTTGTGAAAATTAACCACTGACAGACAAGGTTGTATTTTTCTCTTGTGCTGTTCATCCAGAATAAATCAAAAGGACAGCAGCACTGTAACTGTTCACCCAAAAAATCCCTCAAAACCCCTCTTTTTTCTAAAGCCAGCTAAAACCTCCATGATATTTCAGTGACTTTCTCCTAACACTGCAGACCGTCTTCCACTGAAGGAATAAAAAGTGCCCAAGTTGTCAATAGAAGGGAAACCTGTGCTTCTGGCTTAAGCATAAAATCAGGAGCAAGGCAGCCTGGCTTGTGCTCCTGCCTCTGACACAGACTTTCCCCACGGTGCTGGGAGGTGCAGGAGGCAGCCGAGAGCTGGACAGAAAAACTGTCCAGGGAAAAGTGTGTGCACAATCCCGCTTGATGGTGCAGCCTGGGTTTTTTTTGGGTGTCCTCCATTTTTGTTTGCAGTTAATACAGGCAAGTGATTCTAACTGCTCCTAGGCAGCAAAGTCCTAGTCATTTGCTGACTCAAGAACGAGACAATGTCCCCAGCTGTGACAGCCCCAATGATGCATTAATATATGTAGAGTACATCGAAACCTGAAGAGGACAGGTCTTTACACTGTGCAGGTGCCAATCGCTTACAGCATCATACGTCATACAAGATCCCTCTCCTCTGCTCTGTTCTCCTGAGCAATGTGCAACATCCCAATCTTTTACCTAAACTGTTCCACTTTTCAATCTGGTATTTTACTTTTTGTATCTGGGCTCTACATGAGCTTCCACGTTCGCTGGGACTAGAGGTCTGAACAGCCAGTACCATGGCAGCATCATGCAGTCTGACTCCGATCCCCATCTCTAGGACAGGGAAAATTCACATTGACACAAACATCAGTTTTGCCTTTGCAGGTCTTCAGAAGAATTCTCTGCCTGTGATGGTTTGGGATGTCTGACAACACCTTATTTTCTGGGAATTTTTGCCTTGCTTATTAATCTTTGATATCATGCGCTTTACAGACACCTAATTACATGACATCTGATTCTGCCTTACCCACTGTGGCAGGCAAAGCTCAAACAGATGCTGTGAGCTACTGAAGCATGAACATGCTGCCTGCCACGAAAACCACCTCTCCCTGTGTTTTCTGTCACTCCCTTTAGGACATCCACCAAAAGCACAGTTGCTGGCTTGTGATCTTGTTTTGTTTTTTCACGATCCCTTTCAAAAAGGCTCAGGGAAATATGGCTGCACCTACAGTTCTTAAAGAGTCCCTTATGAAGCTACTGCACTTTAATAGCATCAGCTTTAGGGTTCCCCAATCTCACAGCAGCAATATTGTCCTAATAAAGCAGTTTCTAGTTTTTTACCTCCTCTTTCTGGTAGGGGGAAGGGGACTTTCTGGCAAGCCCAGAGCAGAGACCAGGACAGGCAGCTGGGAGACTGAACTGCTGTCATGTTCACAGCCATCATCTGCGGCTTGTCAGCGCAGCAACTCACTGGAATTTCTTTTCAAATATGAATGTGCAGCATTCAGACTGGCCAGCCACCATTTCAAATGCAGCTTGTTTGCTTTTGCAGACACTTTGTCTGTCACTGCAGGAGCAGACAAACACCTGAGCCGACTGCTGAGCACCTTCTCTGCAGCCTCACAAGGATCAGCACTTCTGACACACTGTTTTGCCGCGGATCTCCATTCCTGGGACACACTCCTGAAGGGACTCCCGGCTTCCCATTCCTTCATGTGGCCTGCTGCAAACCACCAGCTTTTCTGTTGTTTGGTGGTTTGTTTTTTTTTTTTAACCCCAGTGACTCAGACTGAACACCACTGAAGCACAGCTGGAGCCCGTTCTGTTGCAGTGGCAAACATATCTGAGCGTGCAGTGCTGCAACGGTGCAGAAGCATGGGGCACCCACCCCTGCTCAGCTGCACTGCAGCTGGTGGCCATGCCACTCCAAGCCTGGGAGTTGCGATCACAGCATAGGCGTGAGGCCATCCATCACTTGGTGCTGCAAATGCAGGAGGAACAGGCTGTGTGGTAGGGAAGCAGAAGGAGGCAGGGTGGACTTGCTTTAGCTTTCAGCTTCCCACTGCTCAAATACATCTGCACCTCTGGAAAAGTACCAAACGCCCTCAACAGCTTGACAAAGAACTGCTCTTTTGGGAATTGCACTTTAAATCACAAGTCATCCTTCTGGAATGCTGCCTGCCACTCGTATGCTGTAGGCTTCTGTCGTGTCTGTCCTCTGTGATCAAGTGACTCCCCAATTAGCCCCCAATTAGCCTGTTCGTGTATTCTACCAAAATCCTCATTTGTCTTCCATGGTAAATTGAAGCCCAACCCATGGAGGTTGAAGGCAACAATGAACAGTCAACAAATCTTGCTTTTTATCCCCTGGCAATTTTTTCTCCCATTTTTAAGTTCCTCAGTTCGGGGTTTTGTTATTCATTCCAGTTGCACACAATTGTGATGTGTTTTGTCCATTTGCTGATCAATAGTTTCTCTGATATTTTAATTTTTTTTCAACTTTTTTCTGCTGGTTTTACAGCCATGCTCACCTTCCTCTTTGCTTTCTGTTTTATTTTCCAAATGTCCTCTATTTGTCTTTCTTCTCCCCCTTACCCATCCTGCTCAGCTACATTGGTCTTTCATAATTTATAAATCCCTTTCCCATGCTACAGTCTGCATTTGGACCCTTCTGCTATAGATCATTCATAAGAAAACTGGGTAAATCCAGCAAGGTGAATTAAAATGGAAGAGAGCTCCTGCGAGGTGAAAGCAAATTGAAAATGGTCTAAACAAGAGAAGCAAATCACACACAGTGCACTGGGTACATGATACAAAGTTAGCCCTGTTTAAAAGGCATCCCCAGGAGGACACTGCCTCAACACGATTTTAACTTGGAGCTCAGTTTTCATAAGGTTCTTGTGATTTCTTGAATCACAGGTTGACACAGCGGCTGCTACTTGGTAAATCCTTAACCAAGAGCAATTATTGCAGCAGAACTCTCTTTGGGGGTGTGTTCAAATTCCTCCTCTTCCACTTTTTTATATAAACCAAAAGCAAGACCACACTAGTAGTCTAAAGACCAGGCATGCACCAGGCATCCTCACCAAGGTTACGCATCCTTGTCCTGCCCTTATCTGCAAAGAAGCAGTAATTTAAAAGGAAACTTTTGGGCTGCATGCCTTGCTAACCATATGATCTCATTAAGAGCTCCCTGCCTCTTAATTTACAGTAATGCTGTTTCTAGCCAAATCACATTTTAACACAGAGCCTGCTCCACCTTTCACCTGTCTGGGGGAAGTCTGCCATGGTTGTCAGGGTAAGGTGGGTTGGGCTCTCAAAAGTAGGTCTCAGACTCCAGCTGCAAGAAGGCCAGCACATATGGCAGCTGAACTCCTGCTGGAATGATCTGGTTGTGGCATTTGAAATCGGGAGGACTTCAAAGTATCTAACAGAATTTCAAATACTGTATATTTGGGCCTTTATAGAGCAATTCTTGTAAATTTCTTGGGGCAGAACAAGTGTTCCATATCTGCAGAATGAATGCACATTCTTGCAAACACACAGGGACAATCACCGTTCCCTTTCTTTTTTGTCACCTATGCAACAGCACAGTGACTTTAAATCTCAGGACATGCTCAAGTGCCTGCCTGAATCAGAGTTATAAAGAATAACGAAGTTGAAACCTGCCAAAGTGGCAAAATAGAGAAGAACTTTCAAAACTGAAAAGCAAAACTGTCTTTTCCGAAGGATAAACCAATTAGCACAGTGACAATGGCCAGGTGGACGCCATGGCAAACGGCCAGGCGAGAGGCACTAAGAATAACCACAGCTAGATGTTGCCAAGGAGATATTTTCTGGCATGTCACAACAAAGAGAAAAGGTATTACAATACTAAAAAGAAAAGTTGAAAACTAAAGTGATCTCATCAGGGCCACAGTCACACAATGAATAACATAAAGATGAGAGATAATTGCACTGTTAAAAGATTAAGTGAGAGCAAGGTAATAGAATACCCCGGGCTAAATTTTTTTTTTTTCCCCAAAATGGTGAAACATATTGTGTTACAATTTTAACTTTCATATTACAACATAATAGTCAAAAAGGAGAAATGAAAGGAATGGCAAACCAGCCAGGCAAACCAATCTGTGGGACCTGGTTGAAATGGAGCTTTTTGAGAACTGAATACAAAGTTTGTCCAACAGCAAAACTTATCCTTTGGAAAATTTTCAGCTATCAACTTTACTTATGCAAACACAGGTTTCACAGTTTAGCACCAAATAATGAACGAGCAAGATGTTTTTAACTCAGTGCTTAAAAAGTAAGCTCAAAAAGGGGCAAAAAAAGCTACTCTGTAGAAAATTCATTTATGGGCCAACTTCTAAGTTTCACTGACTTAATTGATTGCATGTGGGAAATGGTTATCTTGTAAATATTTTGGCAAGTCATTGTAAACTGGCCTGTATTGCAGAGCCTGTGACTTGCAAAACATGTTGCCTGTTTTACCACATCCCACCAGCTTCCAGAGCCCACAACTGCCCCAGGAAAAGGGCTCCGTCCCTCACAAGCCCTCAAGCGCACGTGTGCACCCATGCAAAGCGGGCTTTGCTTTACATGACTCATGTCGAACTACAAAGGCAGCTCAGTGCTCTCAATCTCATTTGCAGCTCATGCATAATTAATTAAACTGCAGAGTTCAGCCATGTTCCTGTGCAGGTGCTCAGCATAGAGCCACAGCTCCACTAAGCTGTACGAGCCCCAGAGATCCAGAGATCCTACCTGAAGTCCCAAACGCAGAGCCTCCTTGCTTCCCTTTGAGCAAGGGATCAGGATCTGACCCACAACTTACTTTCCCTGACCAGGCTTCAACAAAGCGTTTATGGGCTATTTGAGTCCAAGTCTGCCACCAAGATACTCGAACGTCCAATCCATATTCCAAGCATGATTAAATTACAGCAAATTAGCACATTAAGTAAGCTGCCTAGCTGACCCCCTGGCTTTGTAGGTGACATGTCTAACAATCCCACTTGCATTTTTAACAGAATGAAATGCCAAACCATGGTACAGGACCTGAATAACAACAGGTTACTGGGGATGGCAGTTGTCTTTCCATAAGCCAACTATTCTGCAAGAAGGGGAAATTAAGTTTAATTACTGTTTAACAAACGAACATTAAAAAACACACAGGTAAAAGAAAAATTCAAATTCCTAGCCAGGGCAGGGGGGATGAGAAGATGGAGAAAAGACAAAGACATACGTACAACAACCATACATCATTGGAAATACTACTGAAAAATAATGGCTGTAGCAAATATGCATCTTTCCAATGCTTTTTAGCCATAACTACAGAACAACAAATCTTGCCTTTTGGTAACATTTCAAAGAGGCATTATTCCATCCTTTTAAAAAGGGAGCTCTTTTGTCAGGTATGAAGTCTCACAAAGTTGTCAATAATCCAATTAAATGTTTTCAATGTCAAGTATAACAAACATAGTATAAATCTCATCAGTGTAAATAATGTATCACACAAATGACAATGCAAACAGCCCCTGTTCTTCTACATAATCATAATGATCTTTTAATTAGACAGAGTAAATGGTCTGCTCATTTCACCTTGTGAAGAAAAGCACAGGAAGAAAGTTCCCAAATTCTAGGATGAAAATGCACACAATTTGAACTACCTCTAAGTTCAACCAACTTCTTGTACATCTCAGAATATTATGCCAAAAATCAGCAGTCAGTCAGAAAAAAAAGGTTAATTTGAGTTTCACAAGAAGAAAACATCATCCAGGCAGTCTGAGCAAAGGCAAAGCGATGCACGATGCCTTGGCTACTTACACTGGTAGGATTTGGATCAGAGCAAGAAGGAGTTATAGTTTTACCTATGTTTTGAAAATATCCTTGTTGCTAAATCTGCCTGGACTTTCTGCAATAACCAAAACAGCTGCAATTGATTAGAGACTGTAAGAAAGACAAAGCTAACTTGGAGGACGCAGGAATTTCTTAAACTTCAAAATGACAGTAAAAAACCCTGAAAGAGAGAACCAGTCTCTGCTCCAGTGAACGCGCACGAGGCTTATTCCCAAGGCATTTCAAAATCAAGGGCAAAGGCTTCTTTTGTCATTTGTACAAGAGCTCTGAATCTGTCAGGCCCTACAAAAGGCAAACTGCTAAACGCTGCCCTTCCTATTGCGGTGTGTGGGTGGGAGACAGGGTCCCAAAGACAACGGCTGAGAAGAGATGCTTCCAAAATGCAACACTTCGCATGAGCATGTACCAGGGGCGGAGAGAGGGGGAAGGAAGCGAGGAAGGAAAAAAGCTGGATGGATGCATGGATACCAAACCCCTCTGGGGAAAAGGCAAATCAAGAGGCAGAAGTTGGAACAACACAAACGCAAAAGACAAAAGTAAAAAGAAATCGTGATGGGTCTTCCTGCTGCAGTTCCCCACTGCCCCTAGGAAGGTGAAGCCAGCCAGGGCTTGCTCCCACCTCCCGCTCCCCAGCCCTGAGAGCTGCAGCCTGTGAACAGCCCCCGAACTTCAGGGAGTGCAGGCATGAGAGCCTAGGTTTGCAAGGCAATTCATCTCCCCAGCACACGCAGGCAGGGCTTTAATGTTTCTTTTTCAAGATAAATTTAGCATTAATATCTGTGGGCTTTAGAGGGATTAGAGGCAGGTCAACATGCAGTTGTTTAGTTTTCTGGCAGGTCCAAGATATTTTTAATTCCTTTTGGGTCAAATGGACTTGAATAGTGAAATTTTTTTGAAGTGAAAAAACAAACAAATCATTTCAGTTCATCTGAAATCATGTTTTACTCATTTGATATGAAATCAAGCACTTCAAGTCTCAATTCAGAGAATCATTTAAAAATATATTTCAAGGGAAAGAAGGGAAATGGTTTGTTTCAAACTCACTGCCATGAAATCCTTCAGCATTTTCAGGGTTCTTCTGTCTTTACCTGTGTCAAGTTCAGTGAAAATTCAGTATCTTTTATCACCAATTAAAAACTTCACCTGACTCAATTGCAAGTGCCAGGACTAAAAAGAGTTTCCATTTGCCTCTTTCCACCATCTATCCCACTTCCTCCAAAGGAACGATCATCATTTCAGGACCTCTGTATTTTTGTCGGGTTATTCACGTATTATTGATAAGCAAGCTGTACTCAGTGCTGACTTGTCCTTCAGATTGGCTTCCAGCCTAATCAAACTGAGGTCGTTTGCCTACTAAATGAGATGTAGCTGGTAGGATGTAACTCTCCTTGGCAGGCGATAGAGAACTCTCCTATAGGGACAAATCAGACACACCGCACCTCAAAATAAAAGCCTTTCAAGAATTATGTAGCAAGGAATTTATCTCCTGAATTAAAGACAGTATCATCTTTGTCTGTGTAAATAAGGCTTAAAGTGGTCATAAACTGCATTTGTATTCACTTTGCAGAGTGTTATAAAATTGCTTTAGTATTAATGACCACTCTGCTCTTACTACAGAGAATGAAATCAGACTTTGGAAAGGGAATGCACAATGTCCAGTAAGAAGGGCTGGGAAGCCTTTTATATATATATATGTACACTCATATACAGGTAAACATATATATAGGTGTACACACACACATAATAATTGCCAAAATGAAAGAACTCTGTATTTTAACAAGGTATAATGGTCGTTGGAGGGTTGGTGGACAACTCACTTGCTAGCTAACATTTCTATTAGAAATGTTTTTAAGAGGAGTCAAATATATTGGAAAATTCAGAAAGAACAGCAAATTGAGATACTCAATTTTTTAAATTCAGTTAAATTCTCTTTAAATGGTGCTAACCCAAACTGATGCTAAAAAGGCTAGAGAAGTCAATGGCTGTTAGAGAAACAGTAGAAGCTGTTAAGGGTAAAACCAGACAGTTGCTCCAAAGCTTCAAGTAGTTTCTGCCTCCTGAACTGGAACAGTGTATAAAGACCATTTAGCCTCTAACCCATTACTTTTGCAGAGTAAATGGGAAATGTCAAAGCCCACACAAAAAAAACCTCTCAAATTGCCTTACAAAGCAGTTGGTAGAGTAATCAAGAAGTTAACTGAGAGCTCTGCTCACAGAAGTAGTAAAGGCTACCAGTAATTAACACATTCTGTCTAAAACTGGTAAAAATGGAGTCACTCAAGATCCGAGTTTCTGCAATGAGTTATGGGTTTTATCCAAATACTGGACTTGGATTAGTTGAATTCTATCATCTGTTTCTACCTAGTTGAGAATTGGCTAACCAAGCCGCTCCTAGTTTACTTGATTCTAAAAATGCCTGTGATCAGTTAAACAATGACCATAGGAAGAAATGGAACAAATACAAAAACCTTCCACCAATCATTGGCTATAACACCGTAGTTTATGCTTCATTTTAGGAACCAAAAGGTAAAACGCTGTCCATGAGCATATCCATCTTCTTTATTCTTCCAAAAAACTAAATGTTTAGATAAAAATTCTGATCATACAAACACTGAATATATTAATTATTAACACATAGTGTGCTAACAGAAGTAATAACATGGTCCCCTCATCTGAAGTCAGAACAGACTCTATCCTCTTTCAGTTCTTGCTGAGCAAGAGAATATTACTCGTTCAGTTGTTCAACAGAAATTCTTTGTATTTTCCCATTACCCCAAAAAGAAGAGACGTCTACAAAGCTAACAGCAAAGCTAAACACTAACTGAACTTACTTTAAAGAAATAAAGTGACATCTTGTAGCATGGGGGAAGCAAGGCTGGAGGGAAAAGTAATGTCTTTTGGTAGCTGAAGAAGGCAGACTTTGGATGTCAGGGTCTCTTCAACAGTATGGCTTCCTACCTGTCTCCTCAGCAACACAAGTACCACAAATACAGTCTCCTTCAGTCCACCTATACTATCTGTTCACGCAGATCTGAGACCATAAATCAGTGCTGAAAAGTAACGTTTTCAGAAGTCAGACAAAACAACATTTACTTGTCCGACAACAGTGCTCTTCAATTATGCAATAAGAAAAAGACATGATAGTACCACAGCCAATAAAGACTCCGCTTGGCTTCGGTGCCCTGGAAGCCCCCACGAGTCGCCAACAATTATTTTGGACTTGCAGGACTCTGCATGATCTTCTGCAGTGTGGGAGCTGGACATGCATTTATTGAAGCTGACACTAAGGAATACCCATTACTTCCTCACTGGTTTCAACCTTATTAAAAAAATGTTATCAACAGCTGCTACTGTCCCACTGGGCTTCAAAAGAAAGCAGAGGGTTGATGGTATCCAGGTGCTCATTGCCTGGTTCTCCAGCTCATCTTCATCTGAGCTCCAGGCTGTCTTCAGTGCAAAGTTTTCCACTTGAGCTTTCCTGTACTTCTCTTAGGATCAGAGAATTCTAATTTACTACTTTTTCACTCTTTCCAATCTACTTCTAGCTAATCTTCTCCAAAATTTCTGAAGCATTCAGAAAATTTTCTTATATTCTGGTTTTAGTCCAAGGTGCCTTAGTCTGAAATACTGCAGTGCAGCTGGGCAACTCTTACATTTTGCTGAATAACTGGTTCACCAAACCCAAGTTTTGATTCTTCTGAAATGATTTTCAAATTGAACTGCAGGCTTTTTGAGGGGTAAAAGAAAAAAATAAATAATGGCGCAAGGACTCATGTTTCATTTCAGTGAACATATATTCCACAATATGAAAGTGCCCAACCAGCTCAGCCTACAGCAGAGAGGAGGAGAGGAGGACATGCAACCGTGCAAGCACCTGGGGGTGTTTACCTTCCAATGAGAGAAGCCAGCTCTAGCTTGTGAAGTTGCAAGTGTTGCACAGTCCATGCCTTCGTTCTCTGAAGCATAACATGCATTAAAGGAGTTAGTTCACAGAACTAGCTGAAGGGCTCCACCTTGCCAAAGGACTGGAATCTGTGGGAGTTCAACACAACCAGGCAATATGAGGGAGATCCTCAACCCTCCAGTCCAAGAGCTTGTTTTTTGCAGAGACTGTCTAGCTTTAAGCTATTAGCTACTTCTTGACCCAAAAGGCCATTTGAATGGCAGATTGTTATCCAAGTCTTTAGCCATGTTTCACAGCCTTGCTAAAAATCAGGAAATACTGATTCTGAGCAGCCTGCTGTGGGGGAAAAAAAAACCCACACCAAAAAAAACCCCACCACAAAGAAAAAAAATCACAATATGAAAAGAAGGGAAGCAAAGCAGCTAGCAAAGGGAAAAACCTTTTAAAGGTGAAACGACAAAGCGGGAGTGTCAAACTGCGGTATGAAACTAGTGCAGCAACCATTACACATCGCATGAGTTCCAGCTACCTCTTCTGACCGAGCCGTAGCTGTGGGCTCCGCACTGGGGCTCTTATGTTTGCGGGGGGTCAATATTTTCAGACAATTCCACTAAAATTATGTTTAAAAAACTCATCTGGAAAGCCAAGTAATGCTCTGGGAGACAAAAGAGAACATCAGTATTTGGATGACCTGAAGTATGAGGAAAGTCAGTGAAGAACAAAATGTCTGAAGCATTAACCTGCCAGGATTATTTCTTAACGTCACAAATTTCAGGTCCATTTGAAGTCTCACAACAGAGGAACTCAGGCAACTGATTGAACTTCCTTGTGAAAAGATTAAAAAAAAAATCCTATAGAGTACAGCATGTGGTCTCACAGATATGTCCTGAATTCACTCAGGGAGACTAACGACTGTTGCAGAAACCCTCTCTTGCCATTAGTCAAGGCAAAGAGAGGGTAAAAAAGGTATTTTCTTGTCCAGCTGCAAATGCAGCTCCTGTCTCTTTGTTTCCCAGTCTTCCAGGCCTGGATCTAGCTCAATCCAGACATTACCTACAGTTATCTGTCTCATCAAGGCCAAAAACATGCCCAGTGGCCTGTGAGCAACATCCTGCCCCACTGGTATCAGCAGCTTAACTTCAACACAGCCGCATTTCCACCTTCTCCTTGAGACTCAGAACAACCTCCAGAAAACCAACACCCTTCCCCAAAGACAAGTGATGGCAAAACTCCAACAGGTTCTGTAGATAACCATCTGGGCAAGGAAAGGGTTCACACCAAAACGCATGTGTGAGGGGGAAGAGGGTTGTTTGGATTTGGGGAGAAGAGCTGCTTTGTTTGGCAGATACATGTAGAATACGATGACAGAGCCAGAGGGCTTTGGGAAGAGACATTCGATGTGCTTCCAAGTGCTGGACCATGGACGGAAACACCAGTGAAGAACTGCAAGAAAAAAGGCAAAAAAAGAGGTGCTGATGGCATAAAAATGTAGGGGTCTGAAAACACATATTTGGGAGGAACAGGGGACTGAATAGAGAGAAAGAACCAAGTGACAAAGAAGCAAAGCCCAGCTCCCAGAGTGGGGGCTGCTGACCACTGGTGGTTTCACACCCTCCTGCACAAGCAGCTCATCTTTCGCAGGCTCTGGGTAATGCAGGGTAGAGCCGACTGAACATCTGCTAGGGATGAAAATTTCCTCTAGGAAACCTAAGCAGCCAGTGGATTGGCAAGTAATTGTAAAGGAAGGAGCAGTGTTAAACCTCTGCCCCTGAAGCAGGTGCCCAGGGCTGCTGGTTCTGCCACCGGCTGAAGCCTCACTGCTGCTCCCAACAGAAGCGAGCACAGCAGGAGCACCTCTGCAAAGGGGCAGGATCACAGGTGGTGACACAAACGTCTTGGAAGACTGACGAAAAATGCTAAGGAGAGAGACCACCACAACATACAAGCACGGTGGCAAGAATCAGGCTGACAGGGCCAAACGGAGCCATTTCGTGTGTGCAGGATTATCACAGCTAGGCTGGCACCAGCACAGCCTTCTTCCTACCCTTGCTTTCCTGACACGTTATCCTGGAATAATGTGCATGTACAGTCACACCAACTCATGGTTTATGGAGTTTGTCCAGATTTACTGTTCCCTGGGAAAGCAGGGGGTCAATACAGGAGTACAAGATCCCAGCTAGCATCCTCTGCTTCCCAGCTCTTGGCACCTTGGGAGGAAAGGGAAACAGGCCGGGAAGAGCCAGGCAGGGACTGAGGTTGTACCAGGGCAGCCAACATCCCACCCTGCGCGTGCACTGGGGTCTGCACTGCCTTTTCTCTGCACCATGGTGTGTGGCTGCTGCTCGAGCTCATTCCAGATCTGCTTAGACTGTAAATTCTGCAGGGCACGGAGTGTCTCCCACTGTGCTGGCACCGTGTTACCATGAGGCATTTCCAGTCCAGGCTGGGCATTAGGTATAACCATCATGTAAGCAGCTGATAGCAACAAGCCTTTTTTTCCCTGGAGCCAACTGCTTCCTCAAACTTCTGTAGATCTCTGCCTCCTAACATGAAGTTAGCACGGCTCTGTAATTATGGATGTAGCATAAGGAGCAGACAAGCTGAATTAGGCTTCCGATTGCATGTCTAATTTATGTACAACTGCAGCAATTACAGATGCAAATTAAATAACTGTGCAGAAAATGGGTTTTATTAGCCATAACTAAAACCCAATAAAACTCAGTAGCTCAAGCACATCTCTGCACTGAATGTGCCTCTTTAGAATGCCAATTAGAAATGTGAGAAACAACCAGGATTTTCTATTTCCTAATCTGAAAAAAAAAAAAAAAAAAAGGATAAACTGTCAGAGCACATGTCTTTCTTCCACAACAAAACGAACAGGAGCTCCAATCGGCAATTTCAGAGCAACACATTGTTTTACAGACAGCAGTTAATGCAGCTTTTAAACACATTATTTATACTCAGTCTTTCATGCCTGACATGGCTGAGAAAAGTCTCTTCTAATAAAACCATATGCGAAATGTAATTCAGCTTCAGAAGAGGCCCATGCTGACTGCCTGGCAGGTTGGGATTTAAAAGTTTAAACTCAAAGCGGAGGAACACCATGCTTAGCTTTGCAGCCCTTCTGAGATTTGGAAAGTTGGGGGCTTCTTAGCATCATGACAACTGGGTCTGGGGCTGTGAAAAGGCTCTCTGGATGTTTTAATGCTGAAACCACTCAAATCTTCTGTCATTCAGACTTAGCATGAGTGCTGCCATATCTAAGGAGCCAGCGCTAACCTGTCAATTTGTCTAAAAGCAATAAAAAAAATTGTTCCCATTAAATCAAGGTTAATCCTTCTGCATAGTTCTTATACAATTTCCTGCTATGTGTGATTAAACCTACTCCATATATATGTAGCACAAACACCTGGATAAAAAGTTTATATATACCACGGTGTGTCTATGCTGTCCGTTTGCTTCATTCCCTGTTTTGCAAGGGAGAGGGGATTTTCCTGGCTAGCTGCATTACACACACATGAGTTAATCACTCTGGCTCTGACCGGGAGTGACCGCTGGCTCTCAGCATGGGAACCCTGGCGTGTTCCTGCATTGCCACCTATAAACAGTAGCTCAGAGCATACCACCAATGCACAGCATAGAGACAAGCCAGGATTTCCAGCTACAGTATAGATAATTCCCACTATACATCACACATCCTTCCTTCCCCACCCAGCTGCAGGCAGAGGCTTAGGAAGAGCTTCGTTCCTCCCTGGCCACCTGTGTACGTCCCAGGCAGCGTGTGATTGCCCAGGTCCCTTCCCCAGGGAGCTCTGGCAGCCGCCGAGCAGGGCCAGCCCCTGGGCACCAGGATGAGACAGGAACACCCAGCTCCTCGCATGGGGCAGGCAGCAGATGCCAGAAGGGGAGCGTGCAGCATGCCGCAGTTAGTGGGTGGCCTTGTCTCCAGGCTCCTGCGAATGTGGCTTCCACCCGTGCCCTCTTCTTCCACTGACGTCCACAGGTGCTCTCCACTTCCTCAGCTGTCCCACTTCATGATGCATTACTTCCAATACAGCACCTTCCCCAATGCACAGAGGAATACAGGTGGGATTTAGCACATAAGATTAGCAGGATCGTTGCTATTTCTGTGCTGCTTCCCAGTGACCTGGTCCTGAATGCGGTGCCCTCCGTGCCACTGCCCTCAGCTTCTCCTGCCAGGCCACAGCACGGACACTCATTCTGGATGCAGAAACCTCCTTCAAGATTTAAATATACCACATCCACTGACTTCCCCTTATCTCTTGTGGCAGTTATATCCTCAAACAACTCCAGCAAATTACTCAAGCATGACTTCCCTTGCCTGAATGTCTGCCAGGTAGTCTTAATTAAACTGTGCATTCCTGTATACATTCTCCACAGCACCCTGAGGAGAGGTTTCCAAGATCTCCTCCTTTTGTGTATTCCCTTGGATCATCTATCATTAAACAGCAATAATGATAAGCAAAATGAAAAAGACAAGACTAGTTTTGTATCTGCAGAAAGATAGCACACAAAAAATAAATAACTAGAAATCATAAATAACTAGAAATCATAAATAACTAGAAACCGGCCACCACGCCTCTCCCCAAATAGAGATCCTGAGATGCTGAGCACTTCACTACAGCAGAAGATTTTAAAACATTGTGGTGATGAACATCTGCATAAAATCTAAAGATGTGTTCAGAACAGGTCTCACCATAGGAAGGATTATTGAAGTTGCTAAAAGAGAAGGTGGCCCAGAAATATTGATTCTGCTTACCATTTAAATAATAGGAGCACACAGATGAAATAATTTCGAGATTTCATAACTAAGGGACTTATATCAAAGGCAGTATCATTTTATAATTAATTTTTTATGTTGCAGTTCTAGATGCAGATGTACCAGATTCCATAAAAAGCTTTAAAAAAACCAACACTCAATGAGCCCACTCCCCTTCCCAAACTGCTCCCCTCCTCTTAAGTCAATGTTAGATCTACTGCCAGTCTGAGCAGGTGCAGGAGCATCCTGCAGCCACCAACTGCACCCAGCTCTGCAAAGGCAGAGGGGCAGGCAGAGCTCAGCACAGGCTGCTTCGGCACTCGAAGGAAACACCTTCTCTTGGAGGTGAACTGCTCTGGAAATGGTGATTTTGTAACACTGAAACAGCCAAAGGACAGAGACTGAACGACACTCTCCAAACCTCCAGCTGACAGTTACATCACTGGGGCTGTAACACAACAGCAGCAGCATCCTTGGCCCCAGGGGCCTGCCACAGAGCATGTAACATCCAAAGAAGGTGAGCAAGGTAATGTAAGGCACAGGTTTAGTAATTCTGTCAAAAAAACAATTTAAGGAGATTTGGGATTTACACGTATCCCATGCCTGGTTTAAAAAGATATTTTAAGTCATGCCTTTGTTTCTAGCTGTATTTTGTAGCTGATGTATTTCTGTTCATAATTAACACTGGGGTTTAGTTTTACTCCAGGATCAAGATACGTACGGAAAAATGATCTGGGTTGTATTTGGACTGATGCAACAAGATTATTACCTAAATTCTGAGTACAAGACTCTGTTGTTGCTGATGAGAGAGCAGGAGAGAAACCAACTTGATTTTGTGATCCAAGCTTGACTTTGCATAGCTCAGCAATCAAAGAAATGCTCTAACAGCGCAATGAAGTCTGGCAGCATTTCCACAGCAATGCATATGGAAGTCTACAATGTCATCCCTGCAAAGTCATTTTTCACAAGAGGAGTACACCCACAACTGAGCCACGCCATCAAAAAATTCCTTCACTGCAACCCAGCCCAGGGAATGTCAGGCAAGTAAAATCCCAGCAGGTCACACCACAGCTGTCCCATTCATGTAACACAGGAGTAGCTGAAGAGAAAAAAAATTATGCTTTTAACTGAAACGAATGTTCTAATAATTCAAGAAACTACCTGCTCTTATGCCTGCTGCTGGTGGTCGGTTGGCTAAGGACACCAGTGTGGGGCAGAGTGTTAGGATGTTGGGGGAGGAGACAAGAAGCAAATGATGGAAAAATGGGAGGAGGAGAGTTATACACATGGCCAGACTCTGCCTCCTTAAAATAGATGAAAAATCAGGGGATACTATTTTATGGAGCAATGGATCTAATAGGAAGATAGTTAGTCATTCACGGTGGTCTAGAGAACAGGAAACTCTATGTGAGATAAATGAATTACACCACAGTAAATGCATGGGTACATCAATTTTGGATTTGGACCTTGTACGTGCAACTGGTGTGAAACCACAGACAAGACTTGATATTGACATCCGTGGTTTGTGGGCAGCACTTCCATTACACAGGCAGGATACAGACTCACTGCAGCCAGAAGACCTATTGAGATCCTCTAGCTAGAAGACATAATTTTCTTACGTTGTATACAGTGCATCTGTGTTAAAAATTAATGAAGACTTGGGTACAGCTATCAATAAAGATGGACAAAAGTGAATACTATGTGCAAGAGGTTTCTGTGCACCTGAGGAAAAGAGTCACTTTCAGTCTTCCAAGCAGAATACCACACATGGTTACTTTGCTATTGCAGCATCCCCAAAACTCAGTGCATCACCAGATGCCATTGATCTGTGCCAGGTTATGCAAGGTCTAGAGCACACTTCCTATAGAAACTTACCAAAACAGAAAACCTTTTAGTACTTAATGTGAGATTTTGTTAAGATTCACTTAATCTGCCTTCTTAAAGTACATTTACAAAAGCAAAAATGATCAATACTCCACCATTAAATTGCATTACTTTGCATAAGTAATTTGGGACAATACATTAAGTAAATGAATGAATAATCCTTGAAATCTACACACAGTAGGACAACAGCTTTGATAGCAAATCTCTGCTGGAAGGAAAACCAGCAATTCAGACGACTTACTCTATCTACCATGCAAGTTATAAAAACCAGAAAACAATCTGTTTCATACTGGAAGCAAGTGGATTAACTTTAAAAGACACCAGGATAGCAATTTATAGTTATTACAATTTTTTTGACAACATAAATTTCCAATTTCAGCAGCCAGAGTAGGTGAAGCTTTAAGCACAAAGAGCTCATTGATTCAATATGTCTGTACAGTTCAATTCTGAAAAATCAATCATTGTGCATTTCCTCCAATACTTTTTTGGTAGCATCCTCCTATACAATTTATTATTATTGCTTATTGCTAAAATAGAAACAGTGATCCCACTACTCTCAGCCCTACTAAATCATTATTTAATGCTGCATGGCTGCCCTCCTTATATAAAGGGATAGCTTGGTTTATTATGAAGAACATTATTATTAAACATTTCTCAGTTGTGTTTATAGTTGGTGGCTATTATTTCAAGAATTCTCTGTTTTCTTTGAACAGATTTCCCTTGCCCCGCCTATGGCATGTTGAGCTCTTGAAATCACCTCTAAGGGAAAGGGTCACTTTTGGCTTATGAAGTATCCCTGAGCAAAAGCCAGAAGCTATAAACATGAATTTTTCATTATATTAATTGTCCTAGTTTAACTATGCAACATGACTCTTCAGGATAACCGATACAGAATTTTAATTGTGTGTTCAGTCTTTATAAGCCCTCTTCCTAACCTTTTTTGTACTGGAGGGAGCTTCTGCCAACAAACACTGCCTCTTAGCTAATGTTCAACTTTCTTTGTAATTCACTTTCCTGACCTTTTATTTTGACATTTTCACCTTATATATTAATTTCTGCTTGCACTGAATACTGCAGCATTATAATTACTTACATATAAACCTTTCATCACATCTTTCTTTGGACTTTGTTAGAAGATGCTGTATATCAAATAACAGCAAATTTCACATTAATCAGCTGGCCTTTCAGAAGAACAGGCTGCCAGCAGCCAGGAGATGATCACACCTAGAGCCTCTGTGCAGCCGAGCATGGGTCAGAGAAGCCTTCTGCTTTGAGAGAGCAACACAGGGCACTCAAAGGAGAGAAACCAGCCTTCCCAGACTTCCTACGGCGCCTGTGGATGTGTCCCCAGCCTTGCCCTCACCCAGCTTTGGGGCAGCTATAAACTAAGCAGGACACCAAGCACCCTCCCTGCACATCCCAGGAGCCCCACTGCCCCAACAAGCCTTCAGACAGGCTTGAGAGTTACCTTTCTCATCCTGCTCTCTGCATTAATGGATATTATGGATAATCTAAGCCACATTTTCCAGGGAGTTTATTACCCATATCAAGAAAAAACCCACATAAATCATGCAGGGTTTATTGTATATTTTTATCTACGGCATATTCACACACAATCTACTACAAACAGGTAAGATGCAGTGACTCACTGAAGCAGTCACATTCAATAAATGTTTTTCTCACCTCGTTTCCATGCTAGAAACAAAGAACAGAAATTGCAACAAGGAGTAATTCAGGTGATCAGCTCTTGTAAGCTGGTGTCCATTGGACCTGACACATCCTAAAACCAGCCCAGCGATCCACCTGAGGGTCTACTGCAGTAAGGTAACATACAGCAAACAGTGCTTTGTGCATCCCTGTACACACCAAACCACCACACAAGAATCCAGCGTGCCTCACCAGATGAGCAGAGACCTGTCCCATTGGTAACAAGCACCCAGTTCAGCAGCTGTTCTCCATGGTATTTCTGATTCTTCAGGATAGAGACGAAAGCCTCCAAACTGCCCAGGTGACTGCAATATCCCGCGGTGACTTCCATACACTGGTGTGGATTTCAGCCCTCCTCTACCTTGCTGGCTCCTCTTCCCACAGCACAGCAGTGTTTAAAGTAGCATCTTTCCAGGGACAGGCATGTGTTGGGATGACAACCCACAGCAAGCAAGAGAGAGATTTAATTTCTCAAATTCCCAGCCTAACTTCTTTGTAGTCCTGTTCCATAAGATAGCATAAAAAGCATTTAAATTTTTTCCACAGCAGCCGCCTTCAGAAAGTCTCTTGGGTGCAATTGCTCTAAATACAATTCCAGCCTTTTGGGGTTTTTAATCTTTTAGTTGCACTGAAGGAATTGTAGGACCTTCACAGCTGTCACAAATTTTTGATACCTAGACAGAATAGATTTTCAAATAATCTGTGCAAGCAGCACAGATGTTCTTGCATTGTTCTTCCAGCTTCCATTTGGCCAAGGCCCTTAGTTCTGTTATTTACCATGGAGACCAGTGAAAAACTAACCCAAATATGTGGGTGAATTGAAGTAACCTTGTCAATAGTTCTGAGAAGTGGGTATGGGCTCAGCGGAGCAAGAGAGACAGAAAAACACACCGAAGCCATTTCAAACATCGTACAATGTGAGCTGCAGTCACACTGAAACTATGCGTCAGTGGAAAATATCCACAATTCTGTTATCCATCCTGTTATTTTACTAGCTAATAAAGATATAACCCAATTGTTTGCAGGCAGACACAGCTGAGTATTCTTCATGTAGAGATCTAAGTCATCATCTCACACCCTGAACATTAAACAGACTGAGATTCTGGAGCGATGTTTGACATGCAGGATAAAATTGCACAAGAGAGAGAAAGAAACATGCAACAGCTGATTATGTACATGCTGCCATATATTAAATACATTTTCTGCGGTAGAAAAGTATATAGGGACAACATCACAGAGATGTTCATGGGTTGCTCAGCCTTTCCAGTTCCCACAAGACATTTCACATTTCTCTTCCTTCCTCTTGTCAAGGTCCTGTCTTGTGCCCAGTTTAGTGCTGGACAAAATCTCCACTCCAAAATTTACAAGCACATTTTCACCTCCTGACACTAATAAGAGATTTTCCCACTAACTTACAGAGCCACAGTTTCATCCTAATCTTTGCAAAATAACCAAAATGCAACTAAGAACATAAGCATTGCTAAGCAGACATCATCTGTGCCAAAGATAATCCTGTCGCTGAGAGGACTGTGAGGTATTTATCCCGTATTTTTGCTTTCCAAGACCACCAGAATAGTGTTTTGTTAGTACACTTGGAGATATCATTAGCTCAAATGACATGCTATTTTAGTGGTCTCAAATTCAAAAGACAAGTCAGTTCAAAACTCCAACCACGATCTTTGCTTCTAACTTGCTAGGAAGAAGCGGAGAGCTCACAATCAATGTCCCACTATTTTTTAAATACCATTTCAAATCTCTCTGAGCAGATTATTTCAAAGCTTGATTCCAGCTCACCGCAGAGTGATGCTCTTGTGGAACTCCTGGTAGTGGGAAAAGAGCAAGAAACACAATGGCTATTTATGAGAGCACATTGTAGGAGAGAACTTTGTGCCCATAAAAGCACAGCCAGGCCCCTTGGGTCTGTCCAGACACCAGCACTGCTGTTTAATCGCTGGAAGCTGGAGGAACATTCAGAATCCTGCAATGCAAGTCAGTAAATTAAACAAGTGAAGCTTCTCTCTTCTTTAAACAATACAAGGAATTTTCAGCAAAATTCTGAAAACCAGGCAATATAGATGCTTTATTCTCAGCACAAGGAAACGGTAAGAAACGTTCCCAGGCTTGGCAAATGAATTAATCGTTTTGGGGTTTGCTGTGTGCGTTACCTGCACAGACTGGGGGACATTTCAGAAGCCACAGCTGCGATTCCACACGTTAGGGTGAGCCAAGTCTGGAACTCGGAGTGAAGCTCCAGCCATCTTCATATGAAGGATACAGTATGTCATGTCCAAAGTTACAGAACTTAATCTCTAAGAATAGCTTCCTGCCCTGAGAATGTAGAAGCAAATCTATTTTTTAACTTACAACTTCAAATTAATAGAAAAATTGGCCCTCCAAGACCCTTGGCACCACGTATGGCACCATATATTTGTTCTTTCTCACTAAACAATTGAGCTGTTCTCTTCAGCCTTCCCACTTACACAGAACTCGCATCTTATGCCATTTTTTATTATTTTGTTCAATGAATATGAAGGGACATTTTCCTCTGTTATTCTTCAAAGACAAAAGTCTGCTCATAGAAGAACTAAAGCAAACACTTCTAATCACACTAACCTCCTTTATACAGCAGTTCGACATAGGCTGATTAGCAGTGCTATGAATATCATCACTGCTGCTGCTGCTGCTGCTGCAGGTAATTCCAAGACAAACCCACATCCTTAGGAATGGTTGCACTCCCCTACGGCATGGAAATTTCTGATGTACCCCCAGCTGTACAGGACAGGACATCAAGTCCCACAAATTATATCCTGTCACTAGCCCAACACTTCGCCACTGTCCAGGACAAAGCCCTTGGCATAACGGGCCACCTTCAGGCACCCGGAAAGCAGACGCTCAGCAGGACGGCAGGCTTGCTTTGCAGAACCGTCCCCCTTTCATTGCTCATGATCAGTATCAGAGCAGCGGTTCCAATGAAGTAGGCATGTGGTGCCTCACAGCAGAAATCTCTGCTGTCTTTTCAAAGTACTATCTCAAGGGAAAATAGATGTTTTATATTTCCTTTACATTTCTGTGTCTTCACTTGCTAGGATTTCTCCGAGTATAATCTCAATATCGGATATACCTCATTTTTGTTACTCCTAATTTAGGAGTGACCAAAATGCATCACCCCTAAAATATATTATCTTTTTTGATTTCTCCCAGTTGTAATTTCAGTATACATAGTCATTTTTGGCAATATGTTACCAATCAAAAATTAGTCTGATTCTTTTCTACCAGAGTTGAGAGTAATTGAAGTCAGTTAAATTGGTGCTAGGGAAAACTAAGGTTAAACTTCTCTAACCTGAAACGCAGAAAGATGCTGTCTGCGTGGCTAATGAGACACTATTTAAAACCAGGAATATATCCTGTGCTATCCCAACCCCATATATTAACTAAAAGTTGGCTCAGTAATAGCATAAGCATTTTGTTTTGTTTAGTGTAGGAATGGCCTACAGTTAAGTGCAGTAACAGAGATTGTATTCTGCAGAGAGGGTAATGAGCCCTGGGAGACACACACACAGCCATCGCCATAAAGCAAAACTGTCTGCATGGAAGTTTGTTAATCTCTGCTATGAGACATTTCCATTAAAACATGTTTCATAAAGCCACAGGTTCAGTCTGCCAAAACCAGGCAGCTAGACCGACTCATCAGCAAGCAGAGCTGTGGAAGACCTCAGTCTCTGTTTAACAACCATTTCAACAAAACTTGCATTTACCCAAAGACCAACAGCAAATCATGTTCTGCACCGTTTCCCAAGCCAGATACCTGAATCCAAACCTATGTGCCCATAGACTTGTCTTTATTTTGCTATAGAAGCAAGGGATAAAGTCTTCTAAGACCTGGATGCTCGTGTGTCAGTTAGAGCACTCGAAAAGCAACTGATTTTTATATTCGTCATAATATTCAACAAGATCCTTAACACTGACTTTGCAGTAGGAGGTAGTATAAATTTAAGAGATGGAATTAAGATAAGGAATAAACAAGACACAAGAGAAGGCTAAAGCCATTTATTACAAATGCACAAAAGGAATATCGCTACAACTTCTAGAAATGATAGATTACTTCTTTTTCAACAGGCCCCGAAGGTCAGTTGATTTGAATGACTTTGGAAAAAGGGAACACGTTAAGTCTGAAGCTGAAAATCCACCGCAGAGAACGTCTAGACAGCGAGTCTTAAATCTCACTCCTAAATCAACTGAGCTGCAGCTCAGCCGTCCCTGCCATGTTGTCATGCCGGGTGAGAGACAAGTCTCGGCGAGGAGGAGTCCCCAAACACCACTGCAAAGATGAGCTCTGAGCACCTGGGGCGCTGCCCCGAGGGCAGGTGACAGCCCATCCCACCCTGCAGTAGAGATGCTCTGTATGAACGGTACCATATCGGGGTTTTTTTTTTTAAGGAGTCAGTAATGTTCTGCCTGAGCTTCCAGGTGGATTTAACAAGCACATCTGCAGCAGCAGCAAAAGCAGAAGCAGCAGCCAACTTTTTAATCTACAGATCTCAAAATACTTACAAAAGAGACTTCTATCGTTACACCATGGTACAGAGAGAGAAAATGTGGCCCTGGGAGGGGAGGTGACTGAATGGAGAGCAGACGTCCCAGCCCAGTGCCACCACATCCCCACCTCCACCACTGCACGTTCTCTGAAGGTGCCCACTAGCTATTCTCCACCTTTAATAACAGCAGATCTTCCAGCTCTTTTTCGTTTCAGGTATACTCCGAAAGCAGCATAATAAAACTCAACATCACCAGAAGTTTACTGTCTGTTTTTCCCCTCAGAAAAGAATATAAAGCTCCTTTTACTGATTTCTAATTCCACTGGCTTTGCAGACCTCCTTCAAAGACTCAGATACAAAGTTGTGTTGTATTTTGTACACCAGAGGGTAAAAGCTGTAAATTGTATCACTTTGGATGCTGTCTTCTTCAAACGTGATTTATCAGACCCAGCTCACCGTGAGGAATATTATGCAGGGGAAGAAGAGTGATAAATGCCATTAACAACTGGCCTGAGAACACGCAGGACGAAACAGCGGAATAATGAATAGTGTGGGACTCCTACACCTCCTGCTCATGGCTTTAGACCATTAGACAAAGATATTGTTTTATGCTACAACAGGTTCAGACACACTCCATTCTTTTGTTTAATCCATGAAAAATAAATTTAGCAGAGAAATAGACATGCAGTAACTCAAAAGTAATAGAGAAGTTTTTCCTTTTTCCTCCTTTTTCTTTTTTATTTTTAATTTTGCCCTTTTATCCATCCCTTTACTTGTTTTTCCTCCTCTCCCCCGCCTCCAGCGTATCCTCTTTTTGTTGTTGGGTTTTGTCCCCCCAGAAAAAGACAGAAAGAAGTTGTTCCATTGTTACTGAGCCTTAATCTTTGCCAGTCCTTGGTTTGACTCTCTCTAATTTCAGCAAAGATCCTGAAGCTAATAAACAATTAAACCACAGAGGAAAACAATTAAACCACAGAGGAAAGCCACCTGGAAGACGTATTGCAGAAGGAATTAAACAGCGATTTTTTTTTTTCGGTTAAGCAGCCAGAAAATGCAAAAATATTCTGAGCTGTCTGATGGCTTTGGGATTCATGGTAGCAATTGTATGCAAATATCAATAATTTCGTATAGCTGTTCCAGTGAGGAGAAATACATATAAATAATAATAAAAAAAGAAACTTAAAGAATAAATGGGGAGAGAAAGAAAGTAAGGGGTGGTACAGAAATCAAAATGTCAGAGAATGTCACAGGCAGAGGGTAGGTATGGGAATAACAGATCCAGAGCAAATCTGCTGGAGATGTTAAGAGCTGGCAAAAGATCAAAGCGATAAGAAGCAGGAATGGATATAACCTTTAATTCTGTGCCTATAAGAGGACGTGAAAAAAACGTTGCAGCAAAGGCCAGCCAAGGTAACATGGAAAGGGGCCTAGTCATGCGCTGGGAGCTCTGCTCGTCTCAATCCAAACCTGAGGCTTTTGTCCTACTTTAAAAAGCACTCCGCTAAAAACCTAGCACAGAAAAGCTCTGAAACAAAGCTGAAATACTTTGGGGTTT
Organism: Fregata magnificens; assembly: GCA_013389945.1. Lineage (NCBI taxonomy): Eukaryota > Metazoa > Chordata > Aves > Suliformes > Fregatidae > Fregata > Fregata magnificens. The sequence goes on from WAAD01030622.1 coordinate 122,302, forward strand.
TTTTTTTAGTAAACCAAGGCTTTAATTGCAGTTTTCTAACTCTTCAGACATCCCAGCTCTGCAAAGGTGCGTTTTCACTCCTCTTCCAGATATGGAGGCAAGCCTGTTCCACTGTCCATAAGGAGTGCTATTTATGGCACCATGTTTAATTAGGTGACACAGCAGAGAGACAAATGACCAAACCCTGCCTTTCCTCCCCGCACCCTGTTCCACCTCTGAAGACATTCAGAAGCAGTTACTCATCAGACACCAAATACCCGCTGTTACTGAGAAGCTGTACACAGCCCTGACTGACCACTATTTGCTTACTAAGAAGACAAGCAACGAGTAGATTGTCTTTTCATTTGAAATCTGGTCATTATTGCTTTGCTACAGAGCAGGTAAAAACCTGCCCAGGTGCTTCACCAGTGAAGGTCCTACAGCCCAAGTCCCCTTCTTGGAGTGCACACAAGCTCAGCCAAACCCTTATCTACTTGACTTCAAAGTGGAGGAATGCAGCTTTGCGGGAGCACAGGCAAATGCTGATCTTCTCTAAACTTGAGCTAAGATTTTCCTGAGCTCAGAAGAGTGTATGGAGCTGACACAGAATATAATCTCTGATCCAAGCATGTTTCTATCTTTGAAACACCTGTTTCTACCTTCCTCATCCTCATCCCAAAGTACCAAAACACAGCCAGGGAACGGTTGAGGATTTTACAACTTGGTCCCAATCTAGAAATCCCAGAAAAATTTTAACTTTACTAGAGTAACAAAGCCAGTTTTGCAAACTTGAGATGCTTCAAAAAACTTGGCTAAAACCTGGAGAATCACTGAGCTTTTGAGCAGTATCTGAAATGAACCACAGGGAAAAACTGAGGTTCGTTCATCACTAATTAAGGGCTTAACTGACATTACCAATGCTTAGCATATGTTCTTCCCTATTGGCTTCCAAGAACAACAACAGGCCCACAAGATTATTTTGAGTTTGAGTTGAAATAAGGTGAACCATACCTTAGGCCAACAAAGTTTTCCAGAAGGAACAAACACTTTGTTTACTCTGTAGTCAATTCTAAGACACAAGGTGTTTACCCAACTTCAGCACACACAGCCACTGATCAGCCACATTTCCAGCAAACTGAATTCAGCTTTATTCTTACTTCTTCACTTCAGAAATTTCAATTTGCTCATATAAATCTGAACTGTGATACAAGATATTATAATAATGCCCATTCCATTAAACGAGCACATTTTTTGTAGTTGCAAAGTTTTTCCGCAAGATAGTTGTACAGTAGTCTGCTGGTTATAGTGGGGCTGATATCCTGTGTACCTGCATGATGTTTTCTCTAATGCACATAGATGCAATATGCAATATACGATACAATATACAATATATGCAATATATATTTGTGATGGGAAACACCTACACTGAGCCTTATCAAAGACCTCAAAAAGGCTAAAATGAGGCTCTGTGGAGCACAAAACTTGCTCCACAGGAAAAAGATAATCCTAAAGTGGATTTCTTGCCATATTATGGTCTAAAACTACACAGCGCTCACTAACGTCCTTATCTGTAGGCACATATGGAGTTCTAGAGAACTTGCTATGATGCTTTTATATTTAAAGGTTTATACGGTCAGAGGCTCAGAGGTTATTATTCATGAGCAAATAAAATTTCAGAACTGCAAGGCACTATGGAAAACATCAAATGCAGTTTGTCTCATTTTCACATAAGTTTTTATCAACATTATTTAATGCTATTGTTTGCTATACAGGGGAAAAAAAGTCACTCCTGTTTTAAAAATGGAACACTCAGTTAATAAAATGGAATATTTATTTATTAAGTTTTAAAAATCAATCTGGTTCCTACTAAAGCCAGCAGAAAATTTCATTGGTCCCACTGAGAAATAGGTCAGGCCTTCAAACATAGGCCAAAAAAGTAAGGTTTTCTATAAATGTAGAATAGGTACACCACTGAAAGGCCTAAAGCCGTTGGTGCCAGCTCTCCTGCAAATACTGGGTGGTGGGACGGGGTGGGATGGGAGGTCTCTCCCCTGTCTGGTTCAGGATCACCCAACTCCAGTGCAAGGGGAAGGGCTCAGACGCTTTTGTAACGCAGCCCGGATTTGGTACATGCACCCAAACTGAAAGCAAGCAAAAATCTTGTCATTTTCTTCAGGGATCAAAAATTTCATCACTGAAAGGTGAAAAAATAAAGGTACCATTTATTTTGTAATGTCCTGCCACATACCAGTTTAATACGCTTACGGCTGAAATCCTGCCAGCCGCCCTACCACCACTCCGGTATCTTTTGCTAGAAAACCAGTATCACTGGCATAAATAAACAGCTGGCACCAGGCAGACTTCCATCCACTGTGAAAAGGTCAGACTCATCCCAGACTATTTTTAATGCGTATTTAGGGCCCATTCAGGCTTGATTTATGCCTCCTTTTAATTCAGAGAGTTAAGAATACCATATAGTTAAAGTACTTTAAAACTCATTTAGGAAACATCTAAATGGAAAACCTAATGACCTTCCAGTGACCCAAGATGGACTTAAGTGTGATTAGTAACAGAAATGAAAACTCATTTTCTTGTGATAAAGGACAGTCGGCTTCATCATTATGATGTTATAATTTGGTCTTAAACCAATTATATTTATAGCCTTGCTGGTGTCTTATGCCATGTCTGGTGAAATAGTTTCATCTATCAAAATCCAAACACAACCTCAGAAGCTAGGATCTTCTCAGGCAGCAAGTGTTTTTTGGTGCCTGAAATGTCTTCAATAAGCTTGACTTCTCGAGCAAGCATGGCGCAGCAGTTTTTGAAAATGAGGCCTTTACAAAAGTATTAGAAATCGTAACATAGCAGCTACCTTCAAAAATGTAGGCCACCTGTTGCATTCAGTGGAAAAATAATCAGGATACTTGGTCTCAAATCTTCAAGCCCGCCAAACTGGCTACAGAATATCACTTCCCTTCCACAGACTGCCAAAGTCAACTGTCTGGTGTAAGAGATGCTCAGTGTTGAAGTTACTCCTGTGGGGAAAGGCTATGCGCTAAGAACAGCTTAAGGGGACACAACCGCAAGTACATCCCAGGACACAGTCCTTCGAGAGACAGAAAGACGCACTGCAAAGTTGCTTTGCCTGAATTCAGATTTGAAGAGGCATTCAGCATGATTTCAGGGGTTGAAGGAGAAAGTGGGGGGGAAAGTTTGTTAGGTGATGCAGCTTGGCATTTTGTGGAGGCAGATGAAATAGAAAACGCAGGATCAGTGTATACAACCAATAAAGCTTTGAGATATTGTAATGAAATCCTGACCACTTAAGTCAAAATCATGGTTGTCTACCCCAGTGTTTTCAGTCTGAGCAAGACTTAGGAGCCACATACTCTAGGGCTGTCCTGTAGCAGCACAGAGGAATGCTAATTATCTTACTAGAAGTCTGCGTTTGCAGCTTGGCTCATGTTTTATGTTTAGGAGATGTAGGATGTCAAGCTGAAGAGTGGTGTACGAGGTCAAAAAAGTCCTGCAGCTCATCAGTGCCTGAAAGATCAACTAGGGAACCTTTTTCTAGCGAGGCGTAAGAAAGTTTCCATTCCCATCAAGCATATTTCAAAGCAATTCTAATGTAGAACAGGAAAAAAAATCTCGGTTGTTGTATTCTGTAGTGGGGAAGGTGGGGAAAGATTAGAAGAATTCAGATTTAGTCCTTGAATGGCAGCTATCACACTAAAAAGTTAGCCATAATAAAGGGAGCCAAAACAGTCATTTATCTCTTCTCCTGGTAGTCAGTTTGTGCATTTACCTCTCCCTGAAGAGGTTCTCTTTATATATACATATATACATATATAAATAGATAGATATGTGTCCAGGAAAGAGTCTTTCACCCATCCAGAGCAACAAATGCCAATAACCTAAAAATCTGCCACTGGAGACTTTAACTGTCTCCCAGAAACTGTAATTGCTTTCTTGGCATCACTAATGAATTGAAACTCTGTAACCTACATTCAAGCTGTCAAATCTTGCAGCACACTAATATTCGCAAAAACCAACATATCTCTTTTGTCTGCATACAACATACACTATTTTCACTAAATAAACTATAGAAAATAGAGGCATTTTAACTGTCTTTTAATTTCTTAGACACATGTTGCTTTACTTGAAGAAAATACTTTTTATCTGCAAAAACTAGATTAACTTTAGGAAAACAACCACAAAAGCAGGTTGGCAAATTTATATGATGGAATACAGACAAGACCTTTATTAAAAATAGCATTTCTAGCAACGAACCAAAAAAATGTTTAATATTAACTTTTGTTTTCACATATCCACAGGAAACATAGCTGTACTGCCCTCCCATACTGCCAAACATCCTCCTGCCACTTGCATCACGTGAGTCAAAATACTTCACTGAAATTCATGGCAAAACAAGTAAGCAGAACACTACGGCTTATTTGGAGGCCTAAATGGACTTACGTTATTGTCTCACCAAGTTTGTGCACACAGGGAAGGATTCTGGAGATATAACAACATGCACTCCATTTTCCAAACTAGTGGCCTGATGGCCTCAGAAAACCACCACATCTCCCTAAAGCAGAGGTTAAGTAGAGAGGAAAATAAAGCCAATGAAACCAATTCCTGGCAAAATGAAACACAAGGTAAGGGCTTAGCTGGCTGCTGCCACTCGTCAACTGGTTGTTTCACCAGGACGCACACAAGAGAACAGATCTGTAAAATTAATTGGGTAGCATCGCAGGTGGGCTATGCTTTGTGTAGGTCTTTAAAAGCAACCTGGTGCCAGGGTAGGGAGCCTCCTCATTTCACCTTCAGCTAATGGTTGCACACTGCGTAACTAGATACACCAGCAATACTCACCAGTTAGCATTTTAATAGCTCTTTACAGGTAAATATGACAAGCATTTAGGAAGCTACCCTCTTGGCTACGTCAGCTTTCATAATTCAGCAACATTAGCTGTGTAATAAGAAAGAGAAGCTGAAGGTTTTTAACTCAGAAAATGAGATGGGGTGGTTTGCCTTTATTCTTTTCTGGATGCTAGTGATTTCTGTTTGACTTCTCTGTCTTTTCAGTAACACTCCATCAATGGCCTTTGCTCAGTAGTTCCAGGAAAGTGGTCTTTGCGTTGAAATCCTGCACAAACTTCATGCACCCACCCCAGTGAGAAACCCTTTATATATCTTCCTGTTCGTATATTTGTTGCACAACCCATGCTCAAGGACCACCTGCCCAGGACATCCAGTAGGAACGTCAAGTCACTCATGTACAATTTACGAGACTTTAACTTTCATAATCTCCTTTCCCTCCTGGAACCTGTCATACAAAAGGTCTGTCCTACAAAAACACTACGTAGATAGAGCAGAATTTCTCTGACATGCCCAGCTCCACTGCTGTTGTTATCCTTACACCTCTCTCCCTACATCTCCCGCACACCTTCCCCTGCAGACAACTCCAACTAGGTCACTATCCACGGAGTGAGTCATCCTGCCTAACTTTAGCATCTGATGCAGCTAGCTGTTTAGGAATCTACTCACCTTAGACCCTATAAATAGTCAGCAAAGAGAAAAAGGCATCTCCAGATGGTGATTCAGAAAAAGAAACCAACCTAGATGCTCCGAGTTCTTTTCCAGAGAGGAATTCCAGAGGAATTTCTCTGTGTCTGCTAACTGCATAAGATGGAAGCCAAGGGACACAGGGTGGGTGGCTGTGTGTCAGAACTGGGTGCTGCACAGGGTGCTTTCCTATTATAGTGATAGCAAAACCTGATATTAACCTCCATTTTAAACTCCAGGGGACAGGCATAGAAGGACTATTTTCCTGTAAAACAAAACTCAAAGGGTCTATACATAACCATGCTCATATGCTTGCACTTCTTCCAGGATCCACACCGCTGGCCAACACTGCCCGCCGCTCCCCAGCTACTCCAGCGGCTGGGGCTGCGCTTGAACCTCGCCCCAGGCATCGCTTTGGGCAAAATGGACTCCCACCATCCCCTACTACAGCCTCAACAGCTTCCCCCACACATGAGAAGTTCCTCCCAGGCCCTCTCCTACCACCAAAGGTTCACTTAATGGCATCATTTTCTCCACGGACAACTAAGCCCATTTGTGCATAAGTGGTAGACAGCCTAATGGTTGCCCAGGAGGTAGAAGGAAATAAACCTGAACAGACGTTCTCTATCCAGCCCACGTTTGCTTTCACTGGATAAACATTCGTACTTTGCAATTGTTTTCATTCACAGGTGTGACTGGGGGCCTTAACTGGTGTGTTTGGTTGTAGTGTGTTTTACTAGGAAAGCAAAATTTGCCCTTTTCAACAAGCTGAGACATTTAAGTATATTTTCAAAAACCAGAATATTCAGAAAGATTCAGTTATTGCTTCTTTTCAACCAGTACCTGTGTTTCTGCTCAGTGATGTTTCCATAATCTCAAGTCCAGCAAATTTTTACAACCGCTGCTGCATAACCCGACTGATTGAAACACGGGTTAGTTAGTAATGTGCCATTTAGCTAATGACTGTATGTTAACATGCCTCACTCTGTCCAGCATAGCAGACATGATTTATTTTTTCAGTACAATTTCATCACACCACTCAAAATGCAGGCTTTGGAGAGTAAGTTCTGTCTTATGGCAAATTCTAGTCTCTGTTAAAATCCTGGAAATGTCATGTAAGTTGGTATAATTCAAATCTCAGAAGACAAATATCTGCCCCACCCTAGGACTGTAGCAGCAATTGTCATCAAAATTTCTAGAAACTTATCAGGGCAAAGAAAAACCTCAGTGACTAAATATTTTACTGGATAGTCTTTTGATATTGCCTTTTAAAGAACAACATTTCTTGAAATAAGGAAAATCAGTCAAAGAAGCCTAGACAGGCATTTACTAAATACCACTTATCCGTAGCACAGATATAGATTATTTAGGCCTTCTCCAGCAGTCTGGTGCTAGAGAATACCAATGATTTCACTGAGCTTTGGATTAACTCCCACTGGAAGTATTTCAGGAATCAATCACTGCCCAAGTATCCATCAGAAAACACCTCAGATCACATCAAGTCCAGCAGGAAACAGCAATAGGTACAGATTGTCCTTCAACTCTCTAATACAGAAAAATAGAAATCCCACATTTAAATAGCATTTCTAAAGCAGCAGTGTCAAAGGCTGTCTCAGCTACAAAGGTTGCTTACTGGAAATACCTTAATTACTGGTTCTGCAACCTTAAGCCTGGTCCCCAGCGCTCATGTATTATGATACGGATTTTAACGAGATGCTCACATACTCTTTTTTCCACTGAACCCCTGACCACACAAACTATAAGCATGTGTAGGCATGAATCAGAAGAGAGTAGTGAATAACTTTCTGTGGAATTTCTTTTATCACATGTTGCAAAAGATCAGAAGTGTGTTGAAAAGTGTCTAGTGAAGGAATACAAAGTGATGCGCTGGAGAACTGAATTCCACTCTATTGCACACACCGCAAAGGTTTTTCTTTGCAGGTACCACTAAGTGTGTGCTCTTCATTTAGTAGCCATCTGGCTTGAAACATCAGCCTTTGATTTTCAAAAGCCTCAAGCGCTTCTATCTGCAACTGGGTGTTACAGTTGCTCAGTGTGTTCTGAATGTTTGAATTGCTTAAAAAAAGGTGCCTCAAATGGGTCAGCCATAATACGAGGAAAGTTTAAGGTCTAACCACTGGTTACTCAGTTCCCTCCTCTGTAAGATGTGGAAAAAACAGTATCTTCTCGCGGAGGGCTATGAAAACAGATGCATTAGTGGCTGTGAAACTTTCAGGCAGAGCAGTGATCAGTGTCAGGGAAAAACCCTGGAGGAACTTCAGTCATCAGAGCAGGGTCTGAAAAGGTATCAGGAACAAAGGCATCAAGGGACACCCTGGACAGCAAAAAGAAACAAAATCCTGAGCAGACGCTCCCCTGAAGAGCCTCGTTTACTCTGTTCATCAAGTAGGACCTGAATAGCATTGCCAAAAGTCAATCTGGCTGAAGTCTCCAGTGTAACTTGGCCCTAGCGGACACCTGACACAAAAAACTTCAGCCCAAACCAGTAAGGTTTGGCAAATTTTTAGCAAAATTAAATCAGAGTTCAATAATAGGAAGCATCATGTAAACTCAGTGATAGCTGATACTACCCACTCTGCTTACAACTCTGCCATCTCTCATGATAAACCGCCAGCTTCAAACTGCCCACATAGAGATTCACTGAGATGCCCGGAGGAAAGTACCGTGTTGCTTTGTTCAGGGGAAAGTGTGAAATTTATCATATGCCTTTTTTTTTTTGCTTTCCCTTTTCCCCTTACTTCAGCCTGACAAGTGCAAATTAAAATTTCACACCCAGCCTCAAGCAGGGAGCATGAAATTCTGATTGTGGGGATTTAGGTAGATTTCTCCAGGATTACACGGGCAGCAGCTGCCCAAGTCAGTGCCACCGAGCCTGCCCCGGCCAGCCTGCCCTGCCCTCGGGCAAAAACTTGCTGCAACCGTTTAACGGGGAGAAAATGCAGTTGTAGCACTAACAGCATTATTGCACATGCATATTTCTATTTTTATTATTAATAATAAAAATATTTATACTGGAAAGTACCCCCAGATCAAATTAATTGAGGCCATAAACACTACACGAACAGACGACTGGTTCTCAGTGTCAGTGCAATAGGGCCACTTACAGGGTAGTCAAAGATAACCCGAAGGTACTTACATCAAAACATGTAAAACTTAATACATGATCAGTACTGAACACAGATTTTTACTGTGCCCTTTCTAGAAACCAGAAAGGATTTATTACTTTGGACCATTTTTTTAGATATTCCCTGTCCTTAGAAGCCTATTGCTATTTTCTCTCTCTGTGGAGGCCCCACTAATCTACTCCATGTTCTGGGAACGGCTGAGGACAGCAGAACTATTGCTGAGACGCTGATCCTGATCTCTCGGGCATGGTTATTCCATGCCAACCTCAAGAACACTTCTGGCGTTGCTAAAGATGAGTCATGGAAAAGAGTAGTAGGAGACAGAAACAAAAAAGATTTATAAATTTCGGTATTGTGAGGTACCGAGCATCTTCAACTCCTTTGTTACCGTTTGCCCCTGTTCCCTTAGCCCTCAGAGATCTCTATAGATGCGCAATGAACACCACCTCCACCAGTGCCTTCTATTTCCTTCACAATTTTGTTGGACAATTCACTGGTCCTTGAGAAGCCCCGTCTCTTGTTGAGACCCAGGGTCATTTCACCACCAATAAAGGGCAGCAAATGAGGGAACAACTTAGCAAATTCATGAGATGCACTTTTACATGCCAAAAGCATACCATAACACTCTACCAAACAGGAGTCCCTAGGAAAGTTCCCAGTAAGCTCAGAGAAGCCACAGCTTCACTCAGGTTTGATTGTCCCAAATTCTCTAGTATCTCTTGGGTAGAAACCTGTGTTTGGCATGGCAGCATTTCCGATTGTCAATTTTTGACCTTCCAGTTATTTTCCTAAGCAAAGAACCAATTTCCAAAGCACTTGGGTGAATAACATTACTGCTTTGAACTTCACATAGATTCAGTCTTATCCCCATTGCCAAACTGCTGCAATACGCTAGTGCTGGATGAGAGAAAACGTGTGGATGTTAGCAAGTGCCACTCGCTTCTGGATTTTTCATTACCTTGAACAGTGGAGCTCCATTTTTATAACGTTAAATTCCCACCAGTTCCTGCTGACATTCATGATTTAACTGGCAAGGACTGCAGCGAACTGCCGAGCAACGCATTTAAAGAAATAGGTTGGATATATTAGCTAGGAATTTTCTGGCACCAGTTCCTATGTTTTGGTTAGTATATACTGCAGCACAGACATTCAATGATCTATTTTTCTCTTTGCAGAGAACAACATTCTCCCCATTTTTTGAGACAATCTAGCACGTGGAAAAGAAAGAGGTGGGACTAGAGTCAACTTTCAGTTGTGCTGGTAGATATTTAGTGTAATCTCAATGAACTCAATGGCTTTGGAGAGTTTTGGACCATCACCAGTGTAGTTGAGAGAAGTTATTAACTCAGTAACTCTTAAAAAGCCTCTGTATGACAAAGACCTAGGAATTCAACACCTGCATTATTAAGGTTTCTGTTTGTCATTATATTTGATTAACTCTGAAACCTTTTTTAATTCAAAGTCAGGATGTGATGCCATTCCAATACCACACAGCCACAACACTTCTGGAAAAGCATCCCTTAAAGAAAATATCTACATCCAATGCCAGGACAGCACTGCAGGATTAACAGCATCCTCCATGTTTGAATATTGTTTTGTCCCAGTTCTGAATCTATAAAAACCAGCCCTGCTCATTCAGGATGTTTTAATCACTGAGACTTATTCAGGAATACAAACGTATGAATAAGAGTCATTCCTCCTTCCAAACACCACCAAACCACAGCAGAACATGAACTCTGCTCAAGGACACACATTTACTCAGCTGATGACTATGCTGCCAAGCTGCCTACCCATTTGCTTTATTTTTCTTTTTTAAGGGTGTGGAAATCTTTGTTCACTTAAAGGCATCCTTCTGGTTTATTGTCCTAGATCACTACGTTCTGGGTGATGACTATCAGTACAAGCAACAGTGTGGGCACTGGGATAAAGGTACCTTATCCCAAGCAGAATTTGTGTTCCCACAGAACTAAGTTACACAACAACACAAGCGAGGAGGTTACATTAGTACGATTTTTGTATTTACATAAAGATGAAGATGAAGAAAAAAAATAATCATCTACAGGAACTAAAAAGTACATCTTGATTGAAAGATGGCTGAGACAACCTGATAACAGCTTATGTGTCTAGAAAACACTGGCACATGGAAGGGAAGGAATTTTTTTTTAAGAAGAAAGTGGGGGAGGGTTAGCTACAAAGGATAAATTGTGAAAAATTATTAAACCTAGACCCAAGAAAATATTTTTAAGCAGTGAGATCATTTAGACTACAATGTAGGCTCCAAGTGCAAATTGTTGAATTTTCTTCTCTGGAATTGTATTAAATAAGTCTGAACAATGCACAGGAGGGAGTGGTGGTACACGGGCTCGGGATGCACCGAAGGACCAAAGAGATTCTTTCCATAGTAGACAGAGGATACTAATACTGCTATACAAGCAACCTCAAAGATCTGGAGTATTTGGCTTCTGAATCATAAAGGACAATAAACATCTCACGTTCTAACCACATTTCTAAGGTTTTGCTTACACTGAAAAATGATACATCAGATGGTACGCAGAGCGGCACGAGGCAGAGAGACAGATGCGAAGAGAGACGAATCATTTGTAACCATTGCAAAGCATCCCTCTGCGGGGAATCCTGCGTTTCTCTGGGTTACACGGAAATTATTAAGTACATTTCCTGCCCATTAGGTCAGAGGGAGTGAATATGCAGAACGGAAAGTAACAGCCTCTCAAGACAAGTAAAATTTGAGAATATCAACAGTCAAGAAACAGACTGGAAATACCAAGTCAAAACAGGACTTTCATTTGAATTCAGCAAACCATTACCAAACACTCAAAGCTAAGAGAAAAATACAGCCAAAATCAATTAATAGCAAGGAAAATGCCTTCAACCAAACGGTCTGACTGAATGCTTCTCCACGCTCATGTAGAGAAAGGCTGGTATGTATGAGTCTGTCCAATCAAGAACTTAGAGCCTTCATGATAAACCATGTGCACCAAATTTTCAACTTCATTGTTTTTTTTTTCTTTAGCTAATTATACATTACCTGGAAAATTCAAACTACATTTCACTCCTGCTTTGATAAGAATGGTTATAAAATCAAAACAGGCTCTGATTTTGGCCAAAATTTATTGTATTTTTCCAGAGGGGAAAAAAACCAAAACCAGAAACAGAAAAAAAGAAGATATACCTTTGTGGGTGGCCTCCTGCAAAACTGGCAAAAGAAACACACTGCTTTCCAGTTTCACTTCTATATTCAGACATGTTTGCATAACTTTTGCATTTGGAAAGGATCTTTCATATTTCAGGGGAAGATGGTTCTAGTAAGAAAAAATTCTTTACCCAATAACAAGATCCTTTTGTATTCTTCATTTTTAGCTTAGTCAAGAAATCTTCATCTTGTTCAACAACACAATCCAAAAACTACTGAAACGTGATTCTTATCAAACACAATCCTAACAAAGCTCTTGAGAACAGTACATCCTTGAGACTAAGGTTTTGACAGTAGTTTGTTCATCCAGGTTTCCTCCTACTTCTGCTCTTTATCTTCCCAGAAATTTTGCCCAGGTGGAATTAGAGAACACTGTTTGTCTCGCATTTCTAGATGTCCAGATGTCTGACCAAGCTACTGGTATTTTGGACCACTCCTCCATGGAAGAGCACTGGTCATGAGGTAACGAACTCCGTAAGTGCAATAAATCTAGTGCAGCTGCAATGTACTGGAACAAGTGAGCCACACACGTACCCAGTAAATTTGAGACATCCTTCAGTGCTGTCTCACATGCGCAGAGCATGCTCTAGAATTTCCCGAGCACACGCAGCAAGCAGGATGCAACTGGTATGTACTGGGTTTACAGTGTGTAGGTGGACCCGCGGTGCAGGACATGCACACTGAGTCCCACACATCTTACATATTAAGTCCCACGTAACTTGGACACTGTGGATTCACGCTGGTCAAAGCACACACAGATCCTTGTTTGGAAAATTCTAGACAGATTAATGACACCCAGGGCCTAACAGATTTGTCCAAGTCCTATTAAAATGCGTCAAAAATCAGGCGACACGGAAATTCTTCATGAAACTTGATCATTTACCCATAAGGATATAGACTTCTTGCAAGATACAGCTAAATCAGCAAAGAACAACACTTCAGATTGGAAGGCAGATTGGAAGAATCGAGTTTTTTGACACTGCTTAATTAAGCTATGCTGCTTTTCACACCAGGACTGCCAGCAGAAGGCAAAACATATTGCAAGCATACAGTTCTCTCTACAACCAGACACTAAATGGCACTCCTTCTTTGCTTCCTCACTCTGCTACGTGCCGTTCCACCTTGCCTACCAACCATCCTGGCAGGGAACCATCGTGCACTGAGCATGCACCAGAGCTGCTCTTCCCCAGGAATAAGGTGAGCCGTGCTGCTGTGCCCAGCCAGTCTGCCCAGGAGCCAACGGAGCCTGTCAGCGAGCCCCTCAGCTGGCAGGGACAGGGCACTATGTGTCTATATTCTAAGCAGGAAAGTTTTCTCCTGGCAAAGGGCAAGAGCACTGAGGAATGAAAGCACCTGCAGCAGTGGTGTGTGTCTTTAGACCCCTCTGCAAAGGGAGAGGCAGATCCCAGCCTGGATTTGCACAGCAGCCCCCTCTTCCAGCCTGAGCTTGGCACTTCCAAGGGAAGGAAATTCACTCTGAGCTCTTGGCAGCGTTTCTGAAACATCCTGTTAATCACTTTGCGGTTTTTAAGAGCAAAAAGTGAAATGAAATGAAGCCCAAGGGCTTACCCTGACTTTGTCATTAAGGAGATTCTGAGCGGGAGAAACAAGAGCAGAGCAGCTAACGGGTATACAGAGGTCAGACCAGGAGCTTCAAAGTGTGTAGGTGCCTTATTGATTCTCCCTTCAGATCCTGAAACCAATAAAATTACCTTCTTGAGATCCTTTCTGTAGAGGCTGAAGACGGTAATTTCTCCTGGGTATCTAAAGAACTTGAAACTTGTTTTGAAAATCTTGAACTATTTACATTTATTATAAAGGAAGTGAGAAAGGTATTTGCATGTGACAATGACTTCTGGAAGAATGGAGAGAGATCAATACTGCAAGATGCTTTTGGTGTTAGTGCACAGGGAAGTGTGTTTCTATCCTTTTCAGCTCTAACAGAAGTGAGAGGTGCTTTGTTTGGGTTTAATGGAAATTTTAGAATTTGGGGATCAGGGGTTGCCTCTTGGTTTTGTGTTTTGACTCAAATTTGTCCGTGAATGAGAAATTCTCCTAACTGCTAACACAATGGTATCAAATTCTTTCAACAATTTCACTATAAACTGGAAGAAAATGACAGCAGCAAAGGCCTCCTGTAACATGAAATCTTGCAGTCAAAATATTGAGGGTTCCTTGAAAAAATGTGGATGAGAAGCCTGAAAGGTACTAGGATATCTGGGAAAGACGAAAATCACCAAGACATCATCTGGAGACCTAAATTAGTCTTGGTTGTTAAAAAAAAAATAGAAGTGGCTTAGCTGGATAAGACAAAAAGAGAGGAACTGGAAGAACAAACCAGTAACAACAGAGCTGAGGAGTAAAAATTTTAGACTTCTTACAGTTACACTGTAGAAGCTGAAATAGTTTTGGTGAACTGAAGAAACAGCCCAATGCTAATTCAATCAGTTACTGAAATCAGTTGAGCAGTTTTCAGAAAATTGGAGCAGAGGGATGAGAAGAAGCTGCATGAACACAAAGCAGTGATTTTTGGAAAGTACTATGGGAAAGGAAGGCACTATGTATGTCCTGCAAATTGGATTAAAAGCAAAGTATGAATGGAATAATGAGATTAAGCACAGTGAAGTGCATATCCCAAAAGAGGGCTGTACTAAGAAAATTCAGAAAATTATTTAATCAGAAAGCACCAGAAGGAATGGAGGCACGATTAATACTGACAGAGCTTACGAAAATTACATCCCATCTCTGAATGCATCTGTAACAAACACTGGAGGAAGGCGTACCTGACCAGCCGATAGGAAGAAAGACTGCACTCATTAAAAAGAAAAAAGAGCAGCTTGTTCTGAAAGCCCAAGACATGTAACTTGGTCGCTTATGATCTGGAAGCTTGTTATCAGATTCATTAACAACAAATTGGTTGAACTGGTTGAAACTAATGATGTGTTTCTTGAGATGAAGAAGGGTATCGACAAAGCATAAGTGAGGAGAAAAAAAAAAATCATCTCATGGTGGCCAAGCTCCTGAAGGCAGAAAAAGACTCTGCCTGAATGCTGAGCAAATTATGTGAATGTGTATGACATTGGCTTAAGCCTGTGTGCTAAGCGATGAAAGCACATCTGTTGCAACTGCAAAATAGCGCGTAAAAGCATACAATCTATGCATGCAATACAGTGGAAAAACAGTAAAAAATATTTTCCAAGGGGCTCTGATAATTTTTCATTAACAGTGAAAGATGTAGCTGCCTCGCAACAGACATAAAAGAGGTGTCAGGGAGTGAGGAACCGTGTGGTGTGCCTTTGTTAGGAATACCTGGGTCCATTCCATCATGTCCATAGCTACACTCCATCATTAGGAATACACAGGTCATATTCTCAATGCTCAATTCCTAACGTAACTTCAAGTTACAGATTAGTTTCAATGTGTTCAAATGAATCTCAAAGTAAATCATGAAACCTAGAAGGTACAAAATTAATCAAAACAGAAGCAGACAAAGCCACTTTGCGATTCAGGCAAATTCAGCCACCCAGTTTCCCACAGCCTTGCACTGGGTCTGCCCCCACTAAACTCACTGGGAACTTTTCCATTAAAATCAGTGTGAACGGGATCAAGTGCATGGCTTGGCTGAACCCCATCCACTTGCCAACCAGTAATTTATTATTACAGAGGCAGTTCCCAGAAAATGCATTCACATAAGGTCTGTGAGAATTAGCTATCACATAACATGCGTTGCCTATGGGGATTTTGAAAGAGACACTGTAATTTATTTGGTGGGAGTACAGTTCCATCTCACATTGCAAAGACTCCGAGCTCTCCTTTAAAAACTTCAAAAAATTGAAAAGAAATAATCTTAAGGAAGAAATGTGGCCTTTTAGCTAAGGGATTCTTTCTCCCAGAGATTCTTGGAAATGCCCCCACCATCACTTCAGAGACAATCAGGCTTTGCAGTTGTCTGACCTGAGACCCGTAAGGACTGTAAATCCTACTAGTGCAATCAATCTTATCTGCTGCAAATCTTCAGAGCTTAGACGCATCAGTTTTCTTGCAAGGAACACTCTGCCCTTTGCCCGTGCTTTCCACCAGAGTTTCAGCAGCACAGACCATTTAATTCTCTTCATGACGTCTGATAAGAGGGTCCCAAATGGTACAGCAGGCAATCAGTTATTATGGACAGTAAACACCTCCACATACATCTAAGGCTTAACTAATTCAGGCTGTGTGCCCTTCCCACCATCATCACCAACAGCCAGTGTTACGGTAGCATGAAGGCAGCCAGGTGAGGCTCTCTTGAAGTCTGTTAGCACCTCTAACAAAAGCGTAATAGGAGTTGCTACAACATTTTTACAATCATCCTACCTCTATCACACATCCAGCCACAAATACAAACCAGATCCACAGCCAAAAAATGGCAGAAACTAACCCCTCGGGGCTGTCACTTGATGTTACTCACCATCAGTGGAGTCTTAAAACTTTCACTTAACTTTCAGCCCAGACTTTATTCCAAAGCCTGTGTTTTCTCATCTGCATTTTGTTGCTATGCTGTTGCCCGTACATTTTGCAGCAGACTGATAGATTTTGCCAGTCTTCCAAAAATATTCTGCTTCAGTAATTTATGACCTGCAGGTCAATATCTGAAACGGTACAATAGGTTGCCATGGCAATGTCAATACCATCCGTTTCTCTGCACACATGTAATTGGGATATCCAAGAAAAATACCTGGAAATTTAGAGATTATATTGAAGTCATCTTATGGTGACTCAAAATCAGATTTTTCCCCTTAGTTATGTTTTACGCTGGAGACTGGGCAGCATTTTAGGGCTGCGTAGGACATTCAATACCCCCAGCTAGAGCCTTTGGGCTGCCTTTTTCTAACCATTTCATAGTTTAACAAGTCTCCAGAGGCTCTGCTTAAAGAAAAACAAAGCAAAAAATACTTCAGCTTGCAAGTAGAATATAAAGTTAAAATGTATGATTTTCAGACTGCTCTTTAGTCAGCACTTTCTTAAGAGGGACTGGGAAAAGGCTAAGTCAAACTGGCAGGAAGAATGGCCACCAAGCCTGTGAACAAGGATTCAAGCCCAGATGTAATCTATGGCTTTAGACAATACAACGTTTTAAGAACCAGTTCCCCAATCCCCATGAAATCAGTTTTTTGATGTATTGAAAAAAAATCTGCTTTAAAAGCCACCTAACATATATTCGAGCCCCAAATATCTAGGGTTTGGCATACCCAGCTTCAAGGTGAATAAATGGGTACAAGAGCACTGAGATGCAGAGATCTCTGTAAAACCGGAACCAAACTTCTGCCCTGCTCCACAGGGAGAAAGACATGCATGACTGCGATGTGTTCATTACTATATATAACAGCGTCTCTCTAAAAAAAGGAAAACCCTAGAAAGAAAGAAACCCAGTAGGATGAATGAACTCTGAACACTATGATATAGTGAAACTCAATTAGACAAACAGGATTGCTGCCCACTCAGCAACAACGAAACACAGCTCATAAGATGCAATTCTCAGTGCCTGTTAATTTCATATATATTAATAGTCAGTCAAGGGCAATTTCTCATGTCACTATTTGGTTACTGTTGCTACCAGTCATACCAGATGCTTTCCCATGAAGTGACCTGGGTTTGCTGACCTATGGAAGAATGATGTTTCCAAAATTTCACCACTTCCCACATCCAAAGACCCATTCAAAACCCCGTGTCACTTAAACCACACTGCCAATTTATTCCAAAGATACCACAAAAAAAAGAGATCAGACAGAGAAAACAAAACAATGGTTCATATTTCTTTAAAAGTTAAAAAAAAAAAAAAAATCCCTACACTACCAAGGTAAACTTTCTCTGCTGACTTCCCTGCTAAGCGTGCGAGGTGGTTTTTTGAAGGGAGGCGCAGGGATGGGCGTTTTGGAGGCAGCTGCTTCAGGCAGAAAACATATCTCAGTGTCTCACCAGTCACAGTCAGCAAGCACCTTCAACAACTGTAATATGCCTCCACATGTACAACAGGAAAAAAGATCTACTTGACAGGCAAACAGATGTGGTCACAAAGTGCACAGATACCTGACAAGATTATAAGTTTAAAAAATTCCCACAGGTGGCAGTTCATAGAAACCACTATTAGGCTTTTATTTTCAGGTTACTTTTAGGACTGAGCATGTCTTATGTGTGACTCGTTCTTTGGATAAAATAATCCTTCCTCAAATGTTCTGTAAATAATCACTCCAATTTTTAAAAAGCTATGATTGTTGAAGCAACGTTAAAATATTAGGGTTACCGGCAAAAAAAAAAAAATCCATGTCTCTTTTTTAAAATTGACAGTCTGTAGTGGCCAAAGCCTGCAAAATGGAGCAAAGCCCAGGGAAATGAATTTTGTTCCAAGGACAACTGTCTGAAGCCCAGCAGTGCTAAAGAAAGCGATCCTCAGCACCGCGAGGCTCCTGCAGCATGACAGCCTCCAAGCGGGCCAGCAACAAAGGACTGCAGAGGCTGAGCCGCCAAGGAACGCTGCTCCTAACTCCTCCCTGACGCTTGGTCCTTCGGGATTTCTGGCTGCCTTTCCTCGTACACCCATCAGGCAGTACTGCAAAAGGCTGCTGAGGAACCTTCTCTGAACTACCTACCTGTGGAACTGTCAGCTCTGGAGTTGAAATAAAACCGATCCCTAACCCCCTTGCCATCCAGATTGTGATTAATAATTTTTCCCCTTGAAAGCACTACACATTGCCGGGCAGGCAAGCCATGCCAGATGGTCCGAGCACACACAGAGAGCTGGAACAAGCAAGTGACTGCATAAAAACTCACAGATAAAAGGGAGAGCAAAGATGCATACCAGGCTTTTAATCAAAGAACCTGCTGAAAAATAAAGTACACGGTATTTAACCCATTAACAAGCACTGCAGTTCCAAGAGCTGTGCAACATCACATAGTAAAAGAGGAACCTCTTGGTCTGCTAGAGGCTTCACCCTTTGCACGGGGATGGGACAAGTGGACAATGGAACTGGGTGCCACTCTCTGCGAGAGTCTCTTTCAAGACACGCAGCCAGCAGAGAGCAGGGTCTCCACGGGCATTGAGGAAAGCAATGCAATGATTCAGTTGCCTGCCTTGGCGTTGTTGGACCATCCAATAGCCTCCAGCTGGTGACTGCAACCCTTTCAGCAATGCGGTTCAGAGAGCAACGGCTGGCAGAGGGACTGTGTGGCCAGTGAGAGAGAGAAGGACTAGTCCGTCATTTGCACAGTGTTAGATTGGTTTAAACCAATTACCAAACCATGCCCTTGTTCTTATTACGACAGTAGAGTTTCAGCAATAGAGTATCAGAATACAGGTCTGTGCAGGCAGCGTTGCAGGGTTTGAACTAGGCAAGAGCATCACACCACGTCTGGGATGGGATGGGAAGTCACTGAAGCAGCTAGTGGCTACTGCTCTCGTGTGGGCCTTTAACAGAAATGGTTCAAATCCAAGAAGGCACCTCTGTATTAACAAAATAATAATTGTTTGGCTTAAGAGTACGTCATGGTCCAAGTCAGTCCTGCAGACAGAACATTTTAAATCTAATACGCCAATGTTAGGTAACATGACTCCTGAGGTTTATAGTCAAATGAACAAAGACAATTAAATTCAAACTATTACCAGCAACATGCATGTGGGACTTTGTGCCATACACAGTTTGGGATGAAATATTTTGAAAACTAATTATAAATCATTTGTAACGTGATCATTTAGAAAAACCAGAGTTTGCGCTCATAGTCTGCAGTAACATAGTTTCTGCTACTGCTTTATCCCACTTATCCTGCTGTTTCAAAACAGTTTCTGCTCTATAGAAAAGCATAAATTTTCAATAAGTTAATTTACTACTGTACCAAAGTGCAGATTCAAAGCAACTGAAATCAGAAATTTTACTGGTTTTTTCCTGGACTAAGATCCTCTTCCCTTTTATAATTTCAGGAAAGCACAAGGGAAAGGAGACATGCACTAGCTGAAATGAAAGTTAGCACTGCTGTTGCTTGCTTTTGAAGTGAAAGTTATTTTTACCTAAAAAGTTCAGGCAGCCCCAAGCATCGCTTAGGGAATTCAAAACACAGAGAACACAAATAAATAAGCAAGAGTTACAAAACAGCTACAGAAAGTTATTACCCAACACAGGCTCTAGCTGTAAACCAAAGCTCTGTAGACCAGGACCCTAATTCATACCAACCACCGGGTTACTGCAGGTGTACTCCCCAGCCTCCCACAGAGTGTAACACATGCTTTGTTAAAGCATAAGCATCAAAGCAGCACGTGCTTCCTTGCTCATCACTGCACCTGCACACACCACAGGAAGAATCAGGCCCAAAGAGCTGCATCCCCCTCTCACCCTATCTACAAAAGACAGGTGAAATGCTCCATATCCTCTCCCTCTGGCCAGTTCAGCCAGCAGGTAGTAGTGGCGAGCAGTAGTTGTCTGCACTGCTACGCTCCTCCAGCACTGCTGTGTCTCACCAAGCCACGTGGGACCTGTGGTTGCAACGGGGAAGGGAGGCAGGACAAGCAGTCATGACTATACTGGGAGATGGGTTTAGGGCAGTGGGAAGAACAGCCTTTAAATGGAACAGTGCATAATGCAGTGTTTAAATGCATTATATCATGCATAATCTACCATATACATGGTCAGCTAAAGAAAACAGCCCTTGAGCTCACGCATTAGCTACCCAGGCTTTCACTTTGAACGTGCCTGATGACAACTGTCTATGCAGCACCAGCTCTGAGGCACTGAAGGACTCTACCTTTAACTAGCATTGAGCTCACGAGCAACACGGTGTTTGCTTGCAGGGACTTGCTTGGTGTACAGTAGCCACCATGAATTAAATTAGTGCAGAGAAAGACCAAGCGATTTGTTTCTCATTCTCCAGCTGGGTCTCACACTGCTATAAAAGCAGTGACCCTTCCAGTGCCCCTTCTGCAAGCACCGAGATACCACCAGCAGCACACAGCATTGCTTCAGTGGCTGGCCACCAAGGAGCAGATTTCACACAGCTGAGAACAGTCAGAACCAGCTGGAATACATTTTTAATCCCTGGACCACTTCACAAGGCCTCACATGTGGCTCTTCTGTTGCAAGAAATGACAGAAATTTAGATGTTTGAAGGATATCCATCTCCCTTGCAACTCTGGGCTTGCCCATTGCTTTCATCTGATGATGCCTGGAGCTTTTAGCCTGATCAAACCACTTTATCATCATCATCATGGACAGCAGGCAAAATTTATGCCGCTCTTAGTCAGAAAACATTTTAAACAGAAAATGTTTATCGGCATTTTCTACTAGAGCTTATTTTAGTGACGCATACCAGATGCTATTTTGCATATTGTTATTAAACACAGAGTTTGAATCCCATGGTACAAAACAGCAAACACTACATGCTACCCATATTTTTGAATTCTCAGTTCCAGAATCCATTTCCTAAACGGAGACATGGGTTGCAGAACACTTCCAGTTTGTCAGGACAGAATATTAAGGTCTTTCTGTGAACAAGTTTCTCCCCCTTTGTGCCTGGCAGAGACATTGGAACCCGCTGGATCACTGCCATCCTCTGTCTTTCTCAGCAGGTTGGACAACATGAACACAGCTTGTAAATAAACAAACCCCAATAGGATGACACTTCGCAGAAAAACTCACAAGTAAATATGAAATTGCAAAAACCGTGTGGGTGTGCACATACATTTTCATAAGCAAAAACTCACATGCCTGTGGGCGGCTGCACACACTCCCACATGCAAGTACTCGCTTGGGCTCCAAAGGCAAGGTCTGACTTATGAACTGCTGCTCCGATGAACTCTGCTCTTACACTGGGCTATTACCAGCAAGAAACAGGATCAGCTTTCAGTAAAAACAAGGTTTATGTTACTCTTGTCCAAAAGGCAAATATTTTGTTCTCTCTTTCCTCCCAGGAGACTGAGGGGCTAAATTCATTATGGATTGTGAGATCAATAGACATTACAAGGAAGAATAAAAACGAACCTTAATGAAATCTGTTGTAAAATGTTTTGTCTCTATAAATGTGTCTATAAACAAACAAGTGTTGACCAAATGTAAACATCAACAAACAAGTGATTAATCAAGCTTAGTTTCACACACCCCTAGTGCTGAATTAATTGTTAGAAAAATGTGAAAAATAAAATGAGCACTTTCCCCATGCTTTTATCAGACCTTCTCACAAAAATTTTGCAGGACTATTTGTACAAGAACTGGAAACTGTTGTTTTATGGACCAATATCAGCTCTATTATCATTTTGTTATATTTAGCAACATTTGGTAATATTCAACTCCAGCTGTAAGCTGTTCATAACAATCACTCTAGGAGAGCCTTATCACAGTGTTTGAAATATAGTAGAGACGCTAAAATGAACTCATCAGTTGAGAATGAAATTAATTTTATTTTTACCTTAGCTAATCATACAAGCAAATCAGTGATATTTAAATAAGCATAATTAAGTTGTTCACCTTTAATTCATGCATATCTGAATGGAAGTAACTTGCTCCAGTAACTTGCCTCATAACCAAAACAGGAATCCACCTCCATTCAGAATAAAAAACATTT
This sequence comes from Fregata magnificens, assembly GCA_013389945.1. Taxonomy (NCBI): domain Eukaryota; kingdom Metazoa; phylum Chordata; class Aves; order Suliformes; family Fregatidae; genus Fregata; species Fregata magnificens. The sequence continues at coordinate 144,787 of WAAD01030622.1, forward strand.
AGCCTAAGGTACATATCTCAATCCCACTGAAATCAACTTGACTTAAATACCTGCTTAAAGTGAAGCATGCCCTTAAGTGCTTCCTTGAAGTCTATGTGGATCTCAAACCACCTAATGAGAAAAGCGGGGGCAAATATAGAAACTGAGCTTCCTAACATACTCCTATCATGTTCCTGCATTTCATGTTTAGTGACAGTTTAGTATGCGAATGACTGCAGTTTTGTGGAGTGCATGGGAGGGGGAGATGACAGCTCAGTGCCAGGAATCCGTAGTGGAGCTGGCCCATGTGACAGCTCTCCACTCCAGCCTCTCCCTGCTCCCTGTCCCAGCCGCAGCATTGCTGTGCAGCACAGCGCTCTGCACCGCTCCATGCCACCCCACCAATTATCTACCAGAGGATTTCTGTTACTGGTGAAACAAAACGGTGCTGCAGCGACTACAGCATTTGACACCGTGAAGAAATAATAGTGAGAAAGTATTTAATGCACATTCAACCGTTCTGAAAGCTATTTTTAGCATCTGGGAAAAGGAGATGTTTTTTAAATAAAAAGCAAAAATCCTTAGAAGCTGCAATATACTTTCCAAAGCACTCGAAAATTCAAAAAAGCCCACTTTAAAAGTAGCCCACACAGCTTTACTGTGGTCCTGATATGCATGCACGTCACCACGCATCTTTAGTTACATGAGCACTTTCCTTCCCCCTGCCCCCCCAAAAACCACAGCAAAATTATTAGTATTAAAAAAAAAAAGTTCCATTATCTTCATTGTAATTTTATTTCTAGGCAAAAGAAACTGACTGTCTCACAAGCACAGGACACGTTGACTTTTTACTTGAGACCGTTCTGTGGCCCAGCTAAGGCCACCCACTGGGGAGGTCTATGATAGAAAATTCCGTCAACTCCGGAAAAATGAGGCTATTTCTTGTATTTCACACCAAGCATATGTAAGAGCATTGTTCATTAGCATTCACCTAATCATCCCAGATGATTTATTGCACTGTTATAAAAATAGAAACCTTTAGATTTATCCTAAAGTTTCATATGAAAATTGCTGCAAGAGTCTTATTTGCCTGTGCTAGCAAAGAACTGCTTCATCAGCTGTGCCTATGGTTGGGAAGGGTGACATCCAATGGCCTAATACCACTCTTGGGAGACTTGTTTTTTCATGAGTCCATAACCTTGCTTCTTATTCAAAAGTTGAATCACAACTGAATTCTCAATATTTCTCTTCCCAGAAAAGCCCCATGAATCTGCAATGTGAAATTCAGAGAAAACCCGAGACAGCAGAAAGACAGATGTATTTATCATGCACAGATGATGTAGGAAGGAGACAAAAAATATTGTCATCAGTGCCTTACTGACTGCAAAATAAGGCAACAGTAATTAATCAGCAGGAGTGCACGCTGAGAGGAAATATTGATTGAATTGGGAGAAACTTCAGTTTCCTGAAGGAACTGTTCCCCTGCAAAGGTAACCAGGAAAGTTTCCGTAAATTAGAATGGCAACCAGCCAGCCTGCAGCCAATCTGAGTGTCGTTTCAGGCAATCCAGAAAAATATACACCAGATGCATGTTGGTTTCTAAAAAGTAAATTAAATACATTAGTAAATCAATGGCATTGACAGTTTGATGGACTATGATGGAGGAGTCTTCCTCTGAAATATCATCTTTAAAACCTGCAAAGCTCTGGCAACTGAATTGCTACAACTTTATCACATTTTTAACTTTCTTTTCTTTCCCAACATCTTCTAGTGTTTGGTTATTTCAGCTTGTATCAACATGGATTTCTCTCCTGCTGAATTGGCCCCCAACGCCTCAGGACTCCCTAACATCCCATCGGCGTGAGGAAGAGGAAAGGCTTTCGTCCTTTTGTGTCATGGTGGGGCAGGAGATGTCAGTAACAGGACTGAGGAGCAGCTCTGCTCTGACAAGGTTTGAGTAGCTGTCAGAAAGGAGCTGGCTGCCTCTATTGAGTGCAAGCAGCAACTTATTTCTGACCTTTTACCTGACTGGTATGCGTTTATGGCCAGGGAGATGTTAGCCACCCTCAACATAAAAAAATGAAACAGTAGTAGAATTAAAAAAACATAAAGAAAAGGATGGGCTTTGCCCCAAGAAGTACATCACGGGGTCACACAAAATGATCACATCTTTCAGCGCCAAGCCACCACCCTTCTGAAGGTCTGACCACAAGCAAACCCAAGTCTTGCCGTGGGAAGGGGTCACAATTCTCCAGCAGAGGCTGTGACTCTGTCCATCCCGTCGGCCCCGAGTATATTCATGATAGGACTTGTCTCAGATTGGGCTTGGCCATTCCAAGGGATTTAATTAGCAGTTAAAGCAGTTAAAGAAACAACAATCTGCCTGGTTTAAGCACATTTGGAGAATCACCTTGCTGTCTTCCTCAGTAATAAACTGTTCTTGGCTAAGAACACAGTAAATAAAACTGTCAACTAAAGTTGAATTTCTGTTTCTCATCAGTCAAGCAATACAATAAAACTCAGAGCAGCATATTTAGACAATGATTTTGAGAGAGAAAGCAAACCTTAAGGAAGTTTTAGTATAATCATTTCCTCTCAGTTGATCAACATAACAGACACAGTAATTTATCTGGGGAAATGTGATATAAAGCTTACAAGCCTGATAATCAGATTGTCTTTAGAGACAAAAATCAAGGTGGTTTTCCAGACCTCACTATAACCATTAATTAAATACTTACCATCTCTTCACTTAACATCTAATGAAAATTTAAGCAAAAATCCAGCAGTTTCAAGAAAAAAACCAACCTCCTCTAGCTTGCCTATTTAATTCTAGTTCTATCATGAAGGAAGTTTTACTGCAGTCAAGCAACATTTCTCATCTTTGTAAGAAGGAATTAAACTGGAAATATTAAAATATTTTCAACATGCTGCTTATTTTTATCTAGAGGAAGATAAATTATGCATGCAAGTAGCAAAAGCAGTTGCCAGAAAAAATAGGGTTTATTCCCACCATACCTGTAATACATCAACCACTACATGAAAATATTTCTCTTTCCAAAACAATTAGCCTAATTTGTAGTGAGCTCGCATAGACTTTTGCAGTACTACTCTGCTGCAGATTATTGCTTGCCTAAAATATGATGCTTACATTTCGCCAGTACATTAACAAATAGTATTGTTTGAGAGGGGAAAAACAGGTAGAAATATTATACCCTTTACTCTGCGATTCTTGCAAACACCAGATAATCCTACACCAGTCAAAACACAATGAGTCAGGCTGCCAAAACAAGTACTTACTTTTCCCAATATTCTGATAGTGTTTTACGTAAACACAAAAGCAAACCTGGTACGGTCTGAAATCAGACTACAGCTCTGCCACTTGTTTCATGCCCATTCTCTCCCTGCACATTCCACTTCTTAAAACCCAGCACATCGGCAGAGCCTTTATAAAAGAAGATGCATACCTTGATCTCTCCAGGGCTTAGGAGGTTGTGAAAAACTTTTGTTTGTTCATATTTTTTAAACAGATGGAATAAAATCTCAAATTCCCTTACTATAATATAAAAGATAGATAATAGCATATGGAAAATGCTAGAAAAACCCTGCTTTCTGTTCCATCTCACTGTACCTGTTAGCACAACCTAGAATTTACTTCCACGGTTGGGAAAACGCCTTTTTTTATTTTTCCTTTATGCATGTATCCACCCTCACAATCAGTCAATGGATCTTCCATTAGTCCTAGTTGTATTTTGGGGAAGATCAGCTGCCCATCAGCTTCAAGAGCCTCTCTCCTGCTGTCCTGCAGCTCCGTGTTGGAGCTCTCTGCCTGGGCAGCCATGGGGGCATACACGTTGACTCGGGGTACTGAGATCTCCAACAAATCACCATCCAGAATAACTGCATTAGGAGACTATATCCCCATATAGATTCATTACCAGAACAACTAAAGTTAGAGCAAGTTTGCCCCCAAAGTCTCAAATGACTAAACAAGACCACCCGCTCAGGCAGCATGTTGGGCATGAAGAGCTCTTCAATGCTGCATGGAGACAGGAGGCATGAAGAGCCCCCCTAGCACTACACAGCCCCGTGCCCTGCGCTGCAGGAGGTCCCCTGTGCCCAGCTGGGATTTTCTGCTCCACAGACCTAGCCCAACTTCTGCAAGTGAGAGCCTGGGGAGATTTCCCTAACAGCAGCATGCTAAGGGACCCACCAACTGTAGGAGTAAATCCTGAAGCCCTTGTGTCGTGCAAGGTCCGGTGTGACCACTGCCCAGAACAAGCCCCAAGCCCTTGAAATGGCAACTGACTCATCCAGCTCCAAGTTCATGGAGCTTTCAATTCCTTCACCTCCAGTTTCACTGGGGAGAGAACAGCTTGTCCTATTTCTTGCAAAAGAGTGCCAGAGATAGGAATATTTATAAGGAATTTGTATCTATCTATCCAAACCCAAACATTCAAAAATCATGACTCACAATCCCCTCCCAAATCATGGGATTAAATTAACATATCATGGGATTTTGAAAGATGCTGTCTTAAAAATTACGGAATACTATATGCTTTGTGTTACTCATTACTTTAAAATATTTACACAGTCAGAAACTACAAAGTTTTTATCAACAGTTAAAAGAGACAGAAGCTCACCTAGGGGGGAAAAAAAAAAATCATCACATATTCATAAGATTCCTGGAGGCTGGACCTTTAAAAATAGTCCAAGTGTTACAATTCATCACATGTAAATTTATGGGACTTGGCAACAATGCAGTTGTCTCCAGGGTTGGTGGAAGAGGGGGAGTGCTCTTGGTTAACCTCTTTTTTTTTTTTTAAATAGATACAGCATGCTGAAAGTGCCCTACTAAGTATTTCCTAAATAAGCCCATTGATTAATTTAGAGCACTATGGAAACACGCAGCACAGCATGCTTATCAATGCCCAGTCACTAAATATTTTGATGTTTGTTAAACAAAACTAGATCCATTCTGGAAAAAGACAAACTAGAAAATAAAATTACAATTCTTGAAAGTATGTCCTTTCCATGCCTGTTGCCTAGAGCAAATCAGAGGTGGGAAGCCAGGTTTAATAAAAAGCAGAGGAGAACAGACCAGTTTTGGAACGGCTGTTCCCTTTTTTTGTTAAAGGCAAAGAGAATTTAATGGAAAAAAACCCCTGTATAGTGCATTTTTTTCCAAAATAAAAACTAATCTTTAATCAATTTTACAAATCAAAAGATGGCGGATGGAAGGGAAGATTAGTACTCTTAGTATTTTTCCTTATTTTAAAATTTGAAATATGAAATATCACAACTCCTCCTACCTATCACTGACAGCTGCTGTTCCAGACATGGTCAGTGCTACGTCTCAGCCTGGCCTGCACGAGTTCAGCCTCGCTTTTGCTTTTTAATCCCACAGTGCTGGCTGATGGCTATTATTACTCTGTGCCTTTGTACCAGAGCCTACAAACTTCAGTCCTTATGCAAGTGCACAGCGCAGGTGAGGTGACAGACGCAGAAGTCTGGTGGCATCACACACCGCACGTAGCTTTGCTGCCAGTCACGGCGGGCAGCCCACGAGCAGCCCGCCATCAGCTCCACAAGAAGCCATGCAGCACGGCGCTGTATTTCAGAGAGGTGTTTTCAGATGCTGCTGTCAGAGCCTTCCTCGAGCAGGTACCGCATGCCAATAACTGGAGCTGATCTACAATTTATGCTTTTCTGTGTACCAGACTCCTACTCCTGAGGAATATTTACCATCCACAAACAAAAATACTGCCATAAGGTGTGAATAAAATCAAGTCTCTTTTGTTTGAGAGGAAATACAGTGACTGGCTGATATTTTCCAACACTGCAATCATTTTATAAACATCTACTAACAGAGCAACTTCCATCCTATGATTCTGGGACTGTGGCACTCAGACTCCTGTGTCCGCCAGCTCTGCTCCAGAACAAGTACAACGGCAATCAGAAGAGCCCAGCACAGCACTGGGTCAGTCACAAAATTCATGGGTCATTTTGATGGCCAAAGTGGAAAAAAAAAAATTAGTTGAATGCTATTGCTTGCTTGCTTTTTACTTCCCGTTCCAACTTGAACATTGAGAAATTTATATTGTTCACTTGGCCCTAATTTCAGTGCCTCATCTCCGTGACTGTCTGTTCCTTAAGTGGTTTCTGGGGATTACTATATGCAAGAGTAGAGTATAGACTAGAATTTTTACAACTGGTATCATACTCTTTATCTTTTGAAAATGATTAAGGTAGCACAGTAGAGGGATGGGGATCACTGGGAAGATTTCTACAAAGGACAATTTAACACACTGCATTATACTTAAAAACGTATTATACTGAAGTAAGATAATACTAGGGTATGAGTGGCAAATAACTGCAGTTTGATACACACATTTGGAACAAAAATGGAGCAATTTTGTTGTTTCCACTCAAACGACCCAGTTAATCTCAGTGTTAACATCAGCTGTCAAAACATCCACTTACCAGATTTGCATCCCTTATTTGTTCAGAAAAAAAGGTGCAACATGCAAGCAGTTACCAGAGAACTAGAAAATACTACATAGAATGGGTGTTCATGTTTAGCTCCTGTTATTCCATCACTGTCTATCACATACTTAGTATGTTAAATTCCACACTTGGAAACACATAAATAAATCAAGAAAGTTTGTGTTCATATCTGAAGATACCATTATTTCCCTGTTGGGATTAAATCCAGCCCAGCAAAGACAGTGTCAATGAGAAGCCTGTGTATCACGTCAGCCTTGGTGTCCTTGCTGCAGCCTTCCAACACAGCCTTTGCAAAGCCAGCACTGCTACCTGTCCCCGGCGCGCACAGGCACCTCTGCACTGCTGCTCCATCCACCATCCCCTTCCTCTCCTCTGACCCAGGGACTCAGTGGGACACACAACTTTATGCTGGCTATCTCTAGAGCCAAGGAAACTCTTTAAAGCATACACAGTTCCACCACCCTGGAGATGGTTTTGGCTGCTGCAATGCTTGCTTACCCCAGGTAAAGCATTCAACTCCTTCCCTACCTTTTCATCCACAGAGGTAGAAGAACACATTTCCATTTTCAAGGATAAAAAAGCCAGAGATAGCAGGTCACATTGGCTACATGCCTTCAGCTACACTTTATACATCAGCTGGCATTAACATCTCTGCCTTACCTTTATACAGGGTATCTGCGTTCTCAATAGGAAGCTGCTTCTTGGCAGCTGCTCTGCGATAGACCACATGCGTTCTGCCTCCTCCCTCCTCCTCCTCCTGGGCCCCCTTCTCCAGAGGTTCAATGAAGAACTCGTCCTTGTCTGTGCGAATCATGCCAGCCTGCAGCAACAGAGCAGAGATCGAACATTTTGCATTACTGCACATACAGCAGACGTTGTGAGTAAACAGTTACAATATGCTTAAGCACACCTTAGCGCTCTCTAGAGAACAATTAGGATGCAGAGAGGAAACCAGGTGAATTGTTTATTAGAGCAAAACGAAGCATCATTTCCCCAACTTGACAAGAAAGGACAAAAGGTACAACCCTGAACCAAAAGGACTTCTCCTCAAACCGCAACAAGAAAAGTACAGGCCTAAGAATCTGTCTAGGAAATACAGTCCCCATTAGAAACCAGCTACAATGAAAGTTACTGTGACCTTAGCTCTCTGTCAGGCCCAGGGTGCTCCCGTGTTTACTATCTCTGCTAAATAAAGGATCAGTTCAGCACCATAACCTGGACCTGATGTGCAGTTCAACAGTCAGAAAACATAGTCAGCCTTTCTGTTCAGTAGCAAGATGGAAAAGTACTACATCTTACATGCAGGCAACTAAGCTTTGCAATTATTTCCCCCTTGACACAAAGGGTTCAGCTGACAAAATACTCTTTCAAGAATTAGCCACGACTAGTTTAAAAAAGGTGTCAGCAGTGCATTGCTAAGAAATAAAAACTTATTCAGACTGGACCAGATACCCTGGTATGAAAAAAAGAGAAATCTGCACTTCCACAGAGCACCTCAGAGGAACATCACCCAAGCGATTCTCACTGTGTTCAGGGGAAACCCTCATAAAGACTGGAAACTTTAAAAAGAAAAAGTCTTTTCATCATCTTCATGCAGGTGAAACAACTTGGGCACCTGGATCACCTGCATTTGTCTCCTCCTGCATTCTGCCCTACCGCAGAATGTCTCAGCAGCCAGTAGCTGGCTTGCAGAGATGGCTGGCTTGAATCAATTTTTCTGCATATGTTTGGACATCTGTGTTTGAGAACTTAAACTGATGAACTCTTAGCTTGTAAAGAGAAAGTCTTACTATTAACCTGAAAGAAATTGTTTAGATTATTATTAAGAGAAGCCCCAGATCCAACCTTCAGAAGCTCCTTCATCACGCCCTTTCCCACTCTTCCCACTGATGATCCTGGAGTCACTGGACTTTCAAACTGGGCACAAGAGAGCATCTTGACACTGTGACACACTTCATCCTGCTGTCTGAGCTTCTGGGAGCCTAAATCCTCTGCTGGGTGAAGCCCTACCTCAAGCTTCCAGGAGAACCAGTTTGGCTCCTTTGAACCCAGTATCCTCACTTGAGCATCATCTAAACACTCTTATATCCCAGCACTAAAGTTCTCATACAACGCATATTTTTCTTCTACAAGCAGCAAACTGTATTCTTACTGCTATAAATACAGTATGTTCTTTGGTTCCCTCCTTGGAAAAATGTCAGGTTCATTTGTCATGTCTTAACTTACATTAGGCAAGATTTCCAGTCCCAGATTTCATATATATAATGTATACAAAAACAGATTGAAGAGGAAGGATTAAAGAAGCAAATTTATATGGAAGCAATTTAAACTGATGCCATCCTGCCTGTATAGAGGAAACTGAATTTGAAATCCTGTCCTGTTTCTTCTTATCTAATTTAGATTCTACATCGGACACAAAAAAGGTGAGACAGGCTCAGCAGCTCAAGAAAGCTAAGACAACCAAGAAAACAGGTGCTGAACGCAGAGAGACAGCAATGGATCTTTTACAGTAAAGACAAATACATGAAAAATTCAGAAATAATGTTATTCTCCTTTTAATCTATATTCTAATTGTATACACACACATTTCTTCTGGATATTACATATTATATCCAGAAATTTTAAAGGCTTTTTATGAGAAATGCATAACTAAAGATTGAGAAGGAACAAGCATTTGCATGCCCAACTGCAGAGTACGATGCACACGCCATACATACGCCCAGGAGAAATACACAGAGAGCTTGACTGTCATGTGAAAAAAAAGTAATTTTGCTTTTTGCAAGTAAGCTACATGGTTGCACACATGTTCATATGTATTTCTGGATTTATTAAACCTACCACTAACTAAGCAGCTAATGCCAGATCTTAGTTTAAAATGTAGACCATACTTCAGGATCCTGAGGGAAACGCTGCTGTACACTGTATGCAGCAGGGGGTACTGATGAAAGTTTGAGGAATTTCGATCTTCTAAGAAAATTAACAGATAGGCAACTTCTACAATCAGTAGTTGAACTGATTAGACACAAGAACAACTTTTATAGGTGAACTTCAGCTTCCAGGGCATGGTGGCCTTTTGGAAAAGAAAACATCTGGTCAGAGTGAAGATTCCCCCCTGAGAAGATGAAGCTGACACCCTGGGACAGACTGTAAGACTAAACAAAAGAGATATTTGAATGCTGATTCCCAAGACATAAAACCAGTGGTCAAATGCTGACGTTTCTTGCAGATCATTGTGCCTGCTACTGGCCCTTTTGCATGCAGGGGGGATTCATGTGGCACTGAATACTGTCAAATAGCAGGCCATCCATCAGGTGCTCTTATTTCACACTCCGCTTCTTGGACAGACACGACACCACGCTGTACATCCCCATGGCAGTATCCTCCCTAATTCTGTTCGAGTGTAGAAAGGAAGGAATTTAACCTTCAAACATGGCTGAATATTTCTTTTCTCATTTTAATCTTGGACTAAACTTTGTCTCTTACACTGGAATATCTCTTTTCCTTTAGTCCTGAGAAACACATCAATTATTTTTGGTCAGAATTATTAGGAAAGAGTTAGTGTGTGTTTGAATTGTAAAAGAATTATATATTTTTATATATTGTATATCCTACACAGTCTTTGATTTAGCCAGCATATTCTCATGAAATAAAGTAAGAAAAAATGGCTGTTTAAGACTTTCAGAAAAAAATTCATCTAGATGGCAAGGGCAGAGTTCCTACAGCAATCCACGGTTCAAGCCATCTGCCTAATAATATACCCACAGTTATAAATGATTCATCAAGAAATACATGGGGCTCCTGAATGTCTCCACCACACATTTCCTTGCTGCTTTGAGCAAGACATTTAACCTCTTTACTTCCATTTCTCCACCTCTGAACCAGCATAACAACAGTCTTGCAGGATAATTACAAGGCTGATTTGTTATTTTTTTGCCAAGTGCTTTGAACATGAAAAGCTCAAGATGAATTGCCTAATGCATTTTTTCTGATACTACTCAGAACACCCTCAAAAAGCCACCATGAAAGGGAGATTGCTTTTAGTCATCAACTCAACACCAGTGTTGCACACAGCCAAGCAAGCAACATAAAGGCATTGCTCCAGCAGCACAGGTTTGCTCATGCCCTTCACCCATCAGTCCTGTTCTTACCCATGGACGCCATCACCCTTGTGTCATCCTGTCATGCCAAGACCACTGTCAGACAACCACCAAGTTTATGATGACAACAGAGAGCATTAAAGTTGCTGCAATTTCCTGGAGAATGCCTCTGGATGACTAAAACAGAAATGCCGTATTGTTTGAGCAAACTCGTGCCTTTCCTTCGACACAGGTTAGACTAGAAGGACTTCAGAAAATTCTTGAGCCATCGTCTGGACATTTACTCCAGGGGATGCGAAAGCAGAATTAAGCCTTTCAATTATCAGTTTCCCCAAGTTCTGAACAGAAGAACAGTAGCTGCCTTCATGAACTAAGATCTTAAAAGTAACTGCCAGCAACAGCGTTTTTCTATCCTATACTGCTTGTCGCCCATCCTGGGACTGCTGTACTTCCAGGAGGTACGGATTAGCAGTGCCTCCCTGGCACTACTACCCTGCAGCTACACACGTGCTGTGTACTTCAGAACTAGGTGTGGGATTGAGCACCTCCATGGAAAGGACTTCCAATTCTGGAAAAAACGCTGAGCTAACTTTTACCTCTTCCCCTCCTCTTCTGGGACTTTTTACTTGAAACTAAAGTGAATATGGGAATATTGCTAAATAACGATGGCAGCAGCGACTGTGTCCTGTGACTAATAAAAATATAAATTAACTGAAAAAGTGTTTGCCTTTGGAATGCACCAAACTGTAGCAAAGAACCTATAACATCCCACTGTTTCCCAAAGCGGGACATCCCCAGGCCTTCCTTCCAAGGGTTTTTAGATCCCAGCTGCAAATTACCCAAGTCAAGCACTGCTTAGCACTCATTAATATGCATTAAAGACTAGAGTGTAAGACGCCTAATCAGAAGGAAACTGCAGTTCAGAGAATCAAAACCTCTGCTAAGGTTAGCAAGGCGGTTATTTCGAAGTGAAAGCCACACAGGAAAAAATTCACAAGGAAGGCAGAGAGTGACTGTCCTGTCTAATTAAGACAAGAATTACATTGATAAGCCACAAATGAGTCCATTGCAATACACAGGGCTGGGATTTAGAGCTCCACTAATCTCTTTTGGGGGTAACAGGGCTCCTGTGCATCCCTGAAGACCTGCTTCCAAGGCTTTCAAGGACCACAGGATCTACAGATACTGGCAATGGCAGTGGCCACATGGACCCTTCTCTACCACTCGAGCTTTACAAGGCAACTCCACGGTGGCATCAGGTCACCATCTCCACTTGGTGCTTTCTGCCCAAGGTAATTACACTAGTCCCATCCACCATGATGGAGACCTCCTCTCCAGCTCAGGAGACCTGCCAACAGTTTGCCACCACACTGCAGAGCTCAGCTGAAAAGCAGATCTCTTCTCCAGTCTCCTCAACATCCCCAACCCCTCTTGCATTTCTAACGACATTCTTTAAAAGTCTAATTTGACAGAAAAACTGCCTGGCATATTTAGATCTAGAGAAAACTCCAGGTTTTAGAGCATTAGCTCCTGTGGATAATTAAATGTCTTGCTGGCTCTGCACTTGGTGAGCGACTTAATTGTCTCCTCATTCCCATTCCCATCACAGCTCCCTGTTCTAGGCTGTAATGAAGTAACCCATCTAGCTGCTGCTTCAGGACTCCAGAGCCTCAGCCCATCCTGTAACCACAACTTTAATTAATGTTCATTTTCTTCCTCATTAGTACAGCTTTACAAAGTTTTTCATTGCCATATAAAGGCAGATTTACTTCCCAATCTCCAAGCACATGATACAGATAGGAAGCTAAAATTAAATGTGAACAAACCTGAAATTAATATAAAAAAATCCAAGTGTCTGCTTAGTTAATTAAATCAGTAACCTACAAAAACGGAGTGTTTCAGAAACTCTTAGAAACGGTATTTCTGTAAATAGACAGTGCTCTATTTTTTTGAGTATTTGATTCTGAAAAAGGTAACCAGCCACGTGACATACCTGTGCATGAACGATTCCTAAATACAGTCCTGAATTTCAGGTGATTTTCTTGAGACCAAGGGAAGGTTCAAACTACCTGATATTTAACCTCAGTGCCTGTGTTAGGAGCCTGCACTCCCTGCAGCGTCAATGAAGCCTCCAGAGGGGAATTTGCAATATGGGATCCTCCCAACAATCAATTCACAGAGAAGCAGAGAGAGGAGATTTGCGTTTCACTGTATAGTTGCCAAAAATTACTCTGTAGATTACTTGAAAGAGAAAATATTTATATTTGCAGGACAGCATACTGGACAAGGTCTTATTCTATTTTTATATCAATGTGCCTGTACCCTAAATACACAACTGCTACACATTTGACCAAAACTGGCACTAGTATAGCAGAGAATTTCAAAGCAAATTCCACGTTATTTTTATTCGTGATCCTTCTCTAGGTCTTAGAACCACAGGAACAAGCTTTTTCGCAAACAGCAACAGATGTGTCCTCCCAACACTGAAGTCAAGTACAGAAATATTATTAGTTCAATTACATTACAATGGACCTGATGCACCAGGAGCTCCGATGACTGGAGCAAGATCACCCAGGAAGTCTGCGGCAGAACTAAGGACATAACACCGACCTTCCAAACTCACCACTGCCCACAGGGGATCTCTCAACATTTTCAGTTCTGCATTGTATTCATTCCCAATCATGCAGTACACTGATTCAGGAACAGACGCGCTTGGCATTTTATTTCCGTTTAGCTTCATTCATATAGATAACAATGCAAAAAAAAGCTTCTTATGTCATATTTGCATTTGATTCTTTGAGAACATGCTTCGAACTACTGAAGCATTGCACACGAAGAATTGTGCAGTGCTGCAAATTCATCTTTCCTTACAGTGAATGGAGGTACTGAAGGAATTGTAGCAAACATTTGGAACATGTTGCCACTTATTGTGCTGTATGCTGCTGCTGCCCTAAAGCTACACCGATTTATTCAGTCCCAGGCTAGATGGGGAAGGGGAGAAAATGAAAGTTTTTAACTAGGCATATAGATTTTTATTACTGTTAGTCTAAAGGAGTATTTTTCAGCTTTTTTTCAAGTCAGTTTCCAATTAAGTTGCTTTATTTTCACATATCCTCAAAAAATTAAGGGGGGGAATAATTATGTATACACATAGGAATTACATAGACAGACTGACAGAGAGGCAGAGCCTGCTGGGTAACCCTATGAAAGCTGCATGTTACTTAGGGCCCCTATTTATCCTCTGCAGAATGGGGAGAAGGACACATTTTTAATGCACTTTGAGATCTATTAATGAAAAGCACCATACAAGAGCTATTCGTACTGAGAGCGCTTTCATGATAGCCTGCTTTCGTACAGTCCTTGTAGCTCAAGGGAGGATGGGTATCCATCCATTCATGCATCTATATGCTTCCACTGCTACCAAAAATAAAGTTTTGTCCCTGCAGCCCAGCTTAGTCACTACACAACTGCAGGTGTGATTAATTATAGCAGTGGGACAAATCTGCAGCTGATATAACTTGAAGTTAAGAGAACGGCATTAGTTTATAGCAGATGGGAATCTGGACCCAAACCTTGCATTTGTATGGTATAACTCATTTTAGAAACTCAGAAGGTTTTTTTGTGGTTTTTAAGAGACACAATTGTGAGACAGACTGTGTCTCATTCTCACTGAACCGTCAAGAAAACAGACACAATTAAAGGGATTTCACAAAGCAATGCCAGCAGATTTCAAGACAAGCGTCCTAGCCACAGTGCCTGGCTTTTACCAGTGGACAATGCTAAAAACATTGCTTCCAACTTCTCTGCCTTTAAAAGAAGATTACCAAATTCTCACCTCTGACACTTGGTGCCTGCGAGGGCCAGCAGCCGTGCAGGAGACCAGGGCCATGACCCTGAGCTCCATTTCTCTGCAATGAATCTCCTGCCTCTGTCCCCACAACCTGCCCCGTCCTAGCAGCCACTCACCTCTGAATCCTGGTAGATCACGAGAGGTAAATCTCATTTTCAAAAGGTTTAGGTAATACACAAAAATGTGGCTTTCTGCAAAATGAATATGTGTGGCAAATACAGAGTACAGCCTGCAAAAGTATAACAGAGACTTCGGAGCAGGCAAATTCAGAGCAGACTTCCCTGCAGCTGCTATACAGGGAAACAGCATCGCCAGGTTGGCTTCCATCTTTCAGATGCCTCCACCACCAACAGCAGGAACCTTGTTTCCAAAGAGTTCAGCTGCAAGAGCTGTTACAATTCTGCAGCTTTTTAAACAGAGACAAGCAGTTCTTTTAGCTAAAATAATGCTTAAGCAAGAACATTTTGGAAAGTCTCTAGGCTGGATGTCCACAGGTATGTGTAATTCCAAGTGGGAAAGAAGTGAGTTATTAAATAGCTGTTAAGAATGAAAATGATAAATGCAGCAGATCTTGCAGACTCAGGGGATTGTAAATTTGATTGCTGTTGTTGCAAGCAGGGAATAGTAATTGCAGTTCCCTGCAACAGAGTTTCTCAATTTTAATCTTTCAGGGAGGAAAAGCATGAATATCAAGTCCATGAATTTGCTAACAGCAAGATCCAAAAGGATTAACTTTCCCAATTTTAACACAAGGAACCATTTGAAATAAGCATTTCTGAGGTCACTTTGACAAAATGCATAGTTGAGTCCTACCCTCAGCAGTAAAAATGAATTGACATTCTGCAAGAAAACAAAACCAGTCCGACTGGAAAGCTCTTCAGCTCAAACTCTCACAAAATGGGATGGTTGCTACACAAGCTTCTTTTCACAAATATATTTGCTTAAGGCACAAATCACCACCCACT
Source organism: Fregata magnificens (assembly GCA_013389945.1). Lineage (NCBI taxonomy): Eukaryota > Metazoa > Chordata > Aves > Suliformes > Fregatidae > Fregata > Fregata magnificens. Next base: position 160,182 of record WAAD01030622.1, read on the forward strand.
GAAGTCAACGGGTGTCACATTCATAAATCTCAAGGCCAGGATTCATAAATGGATTCATAAATATTAAAGCAGTTTAGTCTGACCTTCTATATGAGACAGGCCAAAGACTTTCACCAAAGCATCGCTGCAGCCTCCAAAAAACAGTCTTCATCCTGAATTCAGCAGGGCTGGATCAGATCTATTAACACATAGGAAACAGAGTCTAGGTCTTTGCTATGGTAAACAAGATAAAAGGATCCAGACCACACACTGGAGAAAAAGGTTTACTATATTTAAAAAGGTTTAATATATTAAATTCATATGAGTTGAAACTTAGCATTTAAAGTAATTTAAAATTACGTTACAGAAATCCTGTATCTTCCCTTTAGAAGATGTCACTGCAGCAACATTTCATATTCCAAAGGAGTGCGTGAGCTGCAGACACCAAGCTGCAGGGCAGCATGAGCCAGCTCTGTCCTGGGCCATTCCCATTTCATCCTCCTCTGCTGTGCTTTACCACCCCTTATTGCACAGCAGCCCCAGTGCCCACCCAACCACACAGTGAGCAGGTTCAGGAAGCTTACCCCAAAATCACCATCCTAGAAAGACGTGCACCTTGGCAGAACCAGGTCTCCCTGGTCTGCTGCTTCTGACATTAGCTACTCCAGTGAAAGCAAGATCCCCAGCAGGTAAAAATTCCTACCTGGGAGAGAGCATCTGACACCCACGTCACACAGTTCCATGCAACAGCTCAAAACCCAAATCTGGCGACAAGTCCAGGGGTGACCAATGCAGATACTCATGGCTTGGAAATCAGATAGGGTCCTTCTCTGCTAAGTGCAAGATTTACTTAAACTGGATGCCCACAAGGGTGAGGGGAAGCGAAAGCACCACAAGTTTGCTACAGCTGGGACTTGTTTTCCTTTCCACATCCCATAGACAGGCCTATTTTAATCTTCCTTCTCTTATCCTGTATTGGAGGAATGAACCTGGAAAGGGGTTATGCAAATGAGAGCATGAAAAACTAATGAGAGATGAGCTTTCAATTTCATACTGCACTCAGCTGTAGGCTCACAGTACAAGATGTCAACAAAGTGCAACATTCAGTACAGAAACTAAAATAATTAATCCCTGGAGGAACAGGCTTATTAAGAAGGATTAAATCAAAGAATTAATGTGCACTATTTGTCTGTATGACAAAGAGGAAGGGAGGCATATGATAACTCTCCAAGATTTGAAAGCATAGAGAGAGTAAGAATTGCTGATGAGAAAAGCTTGGACATACCAGGAAACAAACAAAAAAAGGAACTCTGATAGAAATTTTAGCCTGAAATGTTATAGGCAGTCTTACGCAGCTTAAAAAAAAAACTACCTCAAAAGCTCGTCCTTAAAAATCTTTAAATTAACATTCCTTACTCTTTACATTGCACTAGTACCTACAGTTCAAGGAACAAAGCTTAGGCATTGCACAATAACAAATACATTTTAGCAGACTTCTGCAGAGGAAGAAATAAAGAGCATCAGCTGAGCCCAAACCAGGTTCAGGGAACGCAGCAGTAGCTGGTGACCTGTGTCCTTGGAAGAGCAAAATCAAACATGAGCTGGGCCTCTTCTGTGAGCCCCTTGCTTGAGCAAGGGAGCCCAGCCTGTCCCAAGGCTCTGCTTCGTCCTGACTGAGCCAGCAAGGCAAAGGGGAGTTTCACGGCAGTGGGAGCTTGGCTGTAGCTGGAAAGAAGCTGGAGGCTCTCCATCCCTAACTTCACAGGCCAGCCACAAAAATAGAAGCCAGACAGACCACCCAGAGACACCTGAAGCAAGCTCCTCACCACTACAAGTGAAAAAAAGTGCACTCTCATATAAATGAATACCGTTCCTTCAGGGCAATATATATGCATCCATATGGCAATCTGACTGCTAGAGCAAATGTGGTGGCTCTCACGGCATGTCTAGAGGGTCTCTTAGGAAGCACTGGGGAGGAGTTGGTGCTCAGGGTCATTGTGGGCATGAGGACAGAGGTTCTGGATGTCAAGTTGCAAGTTGAAACTAGGAGTTTCATCATGGCATTGTTTTAATGTTCCCACCCTGATCAAAGGACAAGTCAGAGTTACAGTGCGTGGCTGAGGAAATGACCTGTGGATTCAGTGGGTACGGTAACGAGTTTGGATTCACCAGGCATTGGGAAAGACTCTGGAATGGATAAAGTCTGTACAGGAGAGATCAGTTTCTCCCACATCATCACTATATTGTGTACTGGAAAGGCTGTAAAGAGTACTTGAAATAAAAGGAGAGGAGGGTACAGAAGGGCAAGTTTGATGTGTACTGATAAGAGCATATCAGACACTCAGGGAAAAGAAGACAGTCCAGGGACACTGTAACAGCAGGATAGGAAGCACACAGGAACACACCAGCCTGCCAGTGGAGAAGAGCGCCTAGAATTAACTCAGATTAACCATTTAATCATGTCAAAGAAGAATCCAGAATCCCTCTAGATTAAATTTGTAGGTGTATATAGGAAAAGAAGAGTATAGGGCAATACTGTCAACTGCTTGGCCAGGACAGCAACAGCAACTGAGATATACAGAGGGAGAACAGAAGCGCTACAAGGGCAGGAAGCACATAGTAATGGGAGATGTCTACAACCCCTATGGAGACTGGGCAAATATCATCTTGGGGAGTGGTGCTGAGGATGGATTTTTAGGTATCATTAATGATTGCTTCATGAAGCTCTTGAGATCAAGCCCTGCAAAGGGAATGCAGCCCTCAACTGTGTGAGCAGTGCAGTTGAACTGTTGCTGTTGAAGAATACTCAGTAGCACTGACCACAACGTGCTTGTGTTTGATGTCCTGGCAAGAACAACAAAACCTGTAATATTTCTGCTGCAGTGTTCACTTCCAGATAGGATGACTACCTAAGAATAAAGAAACTTGTTAAAGAAGAATTAAATGGGCACTTAAAAGAGAACCTCATTGCAGGTAGCACTGAACTATTTAAAGACAGTGTATTGAAAGGCCCAGAGCAAGTGTATACCATCCACCAAACCAATTCAGATAGAGCAAATGAAAGTCAGCATTGCTAAACGGCAAGGCAAGGGAGGACTATTGGAAGCATACAGGCATCCTTCTAGGGAAAAAAAAAAAAAAAAAAAAACCAAATTAGGAAAATTGAAAAGGTCATAAACTGGCAGATTAAAGGTAAAATCACAATAAGGCAAGCCAGAAGAGAGTCTGAGGAATAACTTGCAAAAAGCATAAAAACTAATCATAAAACCTTTATGAAATACATCAGGAGCTGAAAACTCATCAGGGTATCTTTAAGGCCAACAAATTATCCAGGTTTAAAGGAGCACTCAGAGACAGCACCATAACAGCAAAATTAAATAAGGCTCTTCAAAACATGCTGACCTTGGAGAACCTGGAGGAGGTCCCTATGTAGGAGCTCTCCCCATCTAAGGTTGAACTGAAGGATCTGCCTCAAACTGAAAAATTAGAAGAGGAGGTTATAGAATAAAATCTACAATAAAGAGGTTACAGGACTTCATCCTGACCAAACTAAGAAATGAAATAGTCTAGCTACTGTGTGTGCCACGGTTTGCTCAAAACTCCTTTAGAACCAGAGGACTGAGTGCAAATGAAAATGCAAAGCCAGGTTCTAAGAAGAGCTCCTAAAGAGAACGTGGGTACAAAGACCAACAAGCCTGACAGCCGATGGGGGTACGGCTTCATACAACACACATTTCAGTTTTGGAAACCCTTGCCATAGGAAGTGTCTACTAAGAAAGTAGAAGGCTACTAATGCTAAGACACCAAAGACAATCACTCACCACTGGCTGAAGACAAGATAAGGACTTACATCGACATCTGGTCCAACACAGCATGGCTCATGTGATTTCGTCTTTCCCTCACCTTGATCACCTCTGGTTTTTTACGGTTTTTGCTGTTTGTGCTTTTCCTGATATTTTTCTCCTCCACTCCCTCAAAGGCTGCAGCTATTAATAAAACAATTTAATATTGTCTGAATTGAAGAACAAGAATCTTCCCTCTGCTTGTTCCTTAGACTATGGCTCCAGTAACCATAAACTTTTCACCAAACTCCAAGCAGCACAAAATAACTTAAAATACTCAGATGCACACACAAAACTCTAAAGGATACAACCACAGTTCGATAATAATGGTAGAAACATGCAAGTGTTGAAGTAGATGGTAGACTGTTAATAACATTTTATTTTGGAAAACAAAAAGCACCTATACTCCTAGGCAAAAGTTAAAAGAAAAGTGCCTGTTTTCTCAAAAAAATAGAAATGAAGCTCCAACCTTTTTGCAGCAACTAGCAACTAGATAGTCAGAAGTTGGACACATCATATACTGAGTCAAATGGAGCCTATAAAGGATTCATTCCCTGAAAATAAGAGAGTATGAAAAATAAATGCAAAGAAAGAAGCATAAATCAGTCTGTAAATCTTCCAGAACAACTAGAAATCAAACTACATACCATATGTCAGTGGGCTCGTATATTCACACTGGTAGAGCTGGGTTAGGGCCACCACACATTCTGGTAAGTTTACAAGTGGCATGTGTCTATTTGGACGACACTATTACCACAAAAGATATTAAGGAAATTATTCAAGAGGCAGTTTCCATACTTTACATGTCTTTTACAAAACGATGTGGCTTTCTTATTTGAAGTTGCCTGTAAATCTCATGAGATTGCTCTATAATTAAACAGACATTATTAATTTAGACTACTAGGCAGAGAGAAAAAAACATTTGTAGCTCTTTAGCCAACAACAATGCTTACAAACTTCTCAGAGTCAATTGTCCAAATATAGTTACAAGAACTACAAGCCAGGAATCTGGATCAGAGGAAACATTACAGTAAGAAAGCCAGTTATCTCCCCCGGTAAATGCAAAAAACATTAGTTTTCAAAAGAAATTATTGGATAATGTGTATCAGCTCCACCACCCAAACCAATGTTCATTATTGCAATCATGTCTCTAAGTCTTGCCTAGAGGAGGAACAAATATCCAGCACAGGGCAAAACATAGCTGCTCTGTGTTTCTTGAGGGCATCCAGAATGCTGATGAGGATACCCATCGGTGACATGGAGGCATCTAGGGCCTGATAGTGAAACATCCCTCATCCAGAAAATGGAGGTTCCAATCAACTCATGTGCATCCCAGACCACACAGATGAACACACTGGTGGTAACACGTGGCCATATGACCAGTGAGCCACTGAGCTTCATGATGAACTTCCAACATTTCTGAAAAATTACAAAACAGGTCAACAAAATCCTCACTCTTCCACTTTAAATTCACTGGTAACTACACAATTCAGGTTAAAGATAGCACTATCAGGAGCCAAAGAGACACAGTTCAGGAAGATCAGGGAATGAACACACAGGAAACTGTCAAATGGAAGCTAACACTGACAAAAAACTGAAATGTTGTAGCAGGAGCATTTAACCACCTACACATCTTAAAAAGTCCTAAATTAGCTACTTCCAACTCAGGTGAGGGATGGATGGCTGGCTATTGCAACAAGTTCAATGAAGATTTTCTCTCACTCTACAGTCAAAGTCAATCAGCACCAAAAAAAAAAAAAAATCCAGAAAAAAAAAAAGGACGTTTAAATGTGGGACAAAAAAAGACAAGACAGATGGCATTATTATTGTGTTACACAAGTCAGTGGCATATCTGCATTGAAAACACTGGATTCAGGATGCCTGCAAATACAACCAAACTGAAATGTTCCCAAAGAAGTTGAATGGGAATGACCAGGACCTCAAAGCCACTCTCATTTCAGCAGGGAGACTGAAGACATTAAATATTTGTTTTAATATGACTGAGAAAGACAGAGGAAAACAATTAATGGTGCAGTACGGAATACCTGAAAGTCACCTCTTTATTTCACAATAAAGAGAGTATCAATTAAATTAAAACATGATTTCCCCTGCCTCTCTCTGCCTAAAACAAATCACAGAGTAACTCCACGGTTTTCATTCTCCAGCTGACATCTTACAGCAAATTAAAGACCTTTAGTGCAAACAGTGAGGAGCCTCAGAAGCTCCAGGGTGCCCCAGAAAGAACAGAAGCAGGTCTGGACTTCTTGGTCTTGGACTCCTGCCAGACCAAAAGACTTTATCAAATGAAAATGCCCAGAGGATCCTAAAGAGAAAAATCTTTTAGTTTATTTGTTTAACTAGTGATATTACTTCATATTTATGGGTTGAGTTTGTACTGGTAGTTTTTGTTGTTTTTACAAGTCCATGTTCCAGCTGACCCTGGTTTCACAGCACTTACACCTACTGTGACAGTTTTACAACCTGTTGTAGCTGCCCCATGCAACACGGCCAAAGCCGAGCTGTTCTTTTGGTAACACCATCGGGTTTCATAGCTCTCCTTCAACAGGTTTCAAATTCTATTTAGGTACCTCATCTCTATGGTAACTGCCAACCCTACGGAGCCTCACAGCACCGTGCTGGAGGAAAGCAATCCCCCACCCCTCGCTGGGGAAACGGGATGTGGGAAAACTGGATGACTTGCCCAAGGACATGCAGGAACTCTGTGGCAGAGACGGGAAACCACACGTCCTGAAGGCCAAGTCCGTAGCATGAACCACAAGATACCCCTTCCTCTCCTACCAGCAAAACCTCACGCTCCAAGCGGCTCTCAGCATCAGAGTCACTTCCAACCACACTGCGGTTCTCAGCTTACAAAGCAGGAGCCTTAAGGGATACGTCATTACATGCGCCATCCCTTTGCTACTCTGCTGCAAAGAGTATGTCAACGAGTAACCCTCTCTTCCAGCTGCTCGCCACCAGCATGGCCACCAGCCCGGGCCAGTTGCTGCAGTGCAATGAGGGGCTTAACACAATTAGACTTTCATGGGATTCATCTGAACTCTGGGGAAGCAGGAATTTCACAAAGCTATAAAGGTTGTTTTAAAAAGTTTTCCAGATTTTATCATTTTTCACACAGTCTGCAATTCTCCTTCCTGGCTTTTGAAAAACGACACACAGCTGTGCTTTGGATCACAGCTGTGCCTTTTGGCAGCAGGCAGAGGAGGCCCGATGCTAGGCTGGGGTAGCCAGCATCACCCCGAGCCACTCAGCATTTCTCATCAGTGAACAGACACCAGTCCCCCTCACCGGCAGGGCAGGGTGCGGCGTTGAAGGCTCCTGCTGTATCACAGCACTTCTGAACTATTAAATACCAATTTGGATCTGCTCTCCTGAGTAGAATCAATGTGAAAAAATGAACACACACATGAAAGGCAGTGGGGAAGGAAGATACAGGAGAAAAATCTAATGATTTCCCCCCATTTTAAGGCAGTTTTCTTTGTTGTATTTTCTACTTCAAGTTTTTGTTATTTTTGGTCTATTCTGGTGTTATCCAGACTCCTACCAATTCTCAGCATCTTATTTTCACATCCATCTTTTCCCCAGATTCTGAACATATTTTCTGCCTTTTACCAAAGAGCTCACTGGGTTTCATGTAGTTGCAGAACAGATGGCGCAACACTTAGATTTGCTTTAGTAAACGGACAAATGCGATTGCTTTGTTCTTCTCCCTTCACGTCTGCGCTCGGTGGAGAAGTCTGCCTCTGCAAGCCAGGCGGCCGAGGACAGCGATGCTGCGGCCATCAGCCGGCAGCGGGGCAGGACCAGGCGCTCGCCAGATCTCCCAGAGCCGAACTGGCACTCGAGGAGCATGAGTGGGCACAGACGCAGCATCTCCCTGTCGGCAGCACAAGAGCCAAATGCAAACAGCCACCTTTGCCCCAGGTCTACAGGAATAAGAAACCTTGGGAAAACATTAAAGTGCAAGGGGAAGTAGGGAGAATGAGGCGCACAAAAGAACAAGATACGTTGACTCTCCCAGAAGAGCCTGAGGACAAGCACTGTCATTTTTAGCCATATTTCAACCTCTTAAGCAGCCTTCCATCAGTTGGAATTACAGTATGTGGAAGGAACCTGTTCCGTCTTGTGGCCAGACGCCACTTAGTCTCATGCCAGCAGACTGTGATCAGGCCTAGCTTCTTGCACAGAGTACGGAGCAGTGAGAATTAACCTCTGGCCTGCCAAGTGCTCTCCTGTGGTGGCAGACACACGCAGCAAGTCAGCCCTGAAAGTTTTGACTGGTAATGGATAAAACAATCAGCCTCTTCTTTGAAAATCCAGGTATGGCTAGGTCACATCATGCCTATATTATATAGAGGACCCCACCCATTTTCGAGTGGTCTCTCATGTGCCCATGAAGCACAAACATATAGGGCCCACAGTGGTATATCCAGGGGTGCCCCTCAGGCGCCCAGAAGAAATTGGGACCAAAGTGCCTCATGAGAGAGAAGATGATAATGGGTTCATATCTCCAGCTGATCACATCAGCAACCAGATGTGTGTTTGAAAGAGGTCTGGGCTATGAGAACATTTCAGGTCACCCCTGTTTGGTCTTCCTAAAAAGGCTTAAAATTAAATGGCAAACCGTCTAGCTCTCAGACGTGATGCTCACCTTCCTCTTACTCCGGGCTATCAGCCTGTCCTCCTCCTCCACAAAATCACCAGCCCATTTCAGATGGACCAAAGGGAAGTACTTCAGCCCACTCTGATTCATTAAGGAATTTTCAGATACCCATTTTTGGTTTCCATTTGGGCTAATACCCATTTAGAAATATGGTCAATTACCATGAGAAGGAGATGTCATTTTTCAGCCCATGAGGATAATCTCAGAGCAGGAAAAGAGGAAGTATGTGGAAAGTTAATTAGCCCTGAGGTTTTGCTTTGGGAAAAAATGTAGCATGTGAAGAGAGGGATTATTAAAACACTTGTGTGCTCCCAGAGCTCAGACTCCCCCTGGCTTTACATTGGGTTTGTGATCCTCGACATACTACATTTGGGATGTCTTCACTTTATCAGCCAACATTAATACAGACAAAATTTTAAATGTACTAACACATCCTTCATTATAAGTGCATCAGTACATTCATGGGTACCAAATGATTTTAGCATGAACCAACTTGTTCATCCACTCACTAACTTCCACATTCACAAGTGTGTTTTATTTGTAAAGCTCGTCACTACAGGTAACAACACTTAACCACAGCTCTGACAGAAACAATCCTTGGTAGCTGCTTCCTACCTTGGGCAAAAAGGAGGAAGAAAAGAGAACAGAGTAGGGAAGGTCAACATTTTTCTATCAATTTTTTTTTAAGGGTTTTCTTACAGAGTTTCTGCTGAATTTTTATAGTTTCTTGAAGGAAAAGAAAAAGTAATTTTAGTTCAATCTCACAGGAATTGAAAACTTTTTTTTTATTATTTGACTCTCTCCAAGTCCCTTTATGCATCTCTCAAGAATGAACAAAATGTTGCTTTTTTCCACATCTTGCAGAGGTTTTTAAAAATTAGCATAATGCTTTAAAATTAATTGCATTTTTAAAATAAGAATAACTTCAGCTTTCTTGCAGGCAGCTACTGAAGTGAATCACAGGATTATGCAAACCACAACCAATATTTTGGTGCCAAAAATACAGCTCAGCAGAGAGATGTATAAATACTGGCCAAACCTTGGAAAATAAGGGTTACAGAAGTAGATAACAGAACTCTCCTTTCAGCAGTTATTCAAATTCCCTTCCCTTTTAACTTCCTTGGAAAGGAATCAATTAAGAAACAAACATTTCTTCAGCTTCTGCACCATCCTTTTTTATTGCTTCTGTCTCATGGGGAAAACTAAATCACACCTCAAAAATTCTCCTAACGTTTCCTTTCGGAAAGCAAAGTCACTCGCTATGGCCAGAGCTCTCAGTGCTGAGCTCCTGTGCCTGAACAGTCATGGGGCTATAAATGTAAAATCTCAAGAACTACAAAATTCAGGTAGCAGCAATTGGTCTTTGGGACTCTGTTCTTCTCCGAGACTTGCATGTGACTCTGCAGCAATCAAGACACTTGGCACAAGTGAAAGATGTGTGCAAACAGAGGGTTTTCCTATTTTACAAGTGATTCATAGGGGAAAAATTGCCGAAAGACCCATTTACTTTCAAATTCCTTTTTGCACTCCGCCAAGGTAAACTCGGGCATTTGTACATTTCTGTTCAGTACTTGTACAAATTTTATAGAGGGCTAAAATTAACATGCAGGGATTCTTAGCTACACCTCATTAAAAAAGGAGCTGAAACGTAATTAAATATTTGTGTAAATAACAAAGTAAGTAAACTTGCTTTTCAAACCTGGACCTAATCTTTCCTCAGTGAAGCATGCATGCAAAGAACAGCCGGATATCTGGCATGTGCATGTACTTCTAAAACGACAGCCAGGGCCTGTTATTAGGAGGCCCCTATGAATCTAATGGGAAAAAAAATAATCATTAAATCAGTATCAGGACCACAGACCAACTTTGCAGCACAAATACATATACAGATCAGCACAGACCATGTGATCACACTATCTAATGTGACTACAATGTTTTTTAAAAGCATTTGATTCACACGGAAAACATGTGGATAGAGAAGCCTAGAAAGAGACTCCCCCATCTGCCACCTTTTCCTCCAGTAACCCCTTTCTCACTCACTAGTCTTGCTAAGCCTGCAACTCTTCTTAGCAAGGAAAGGATTAACCATACATAGCCAACATTCTTAATATCAAGACACATGGCTGTAACAAAGACCTTGGACACTGTGCTTAAAAAAGCACGTCCCTTCATACAGTACACACTTACGGGTGTCGACCTCATTCTACTACTATACAGAAGAAGAGTGAGTTAATCGGCTGAATTTTTTCCATTTGTTCTCCACTGATCTGTTTTGCATCTTTTTAGTTGAGCAATACAGATAAGGTCTAGGTCCTCGAGTGAGCGAATGCTCATTAATAATACACATGGGTTTACTGGAATTTGTTCTTCCTCCTTCCTTTGACCCAAGTGTAAAGAACTGTGCACTGAAAAAATATATGGATATGAATATTTTTGTCTTTTCGTGTATTTCAGACACGGCACTGTGCCTCCCCTACACATCCCATTTAAGGATGTATAATGTCAAATCAAAACAGGTTATGTTCATCTCATCTATTATTAACCAGGAATCTTCTGTAAGATTTGAGTATATGTTTATTCTGTGAAAACCTACATATTGCAATCTACAGTTAAGAGCAATACTAGACACCTACATAAACAGAGAAAAAGCAGTAAGAATTCTGCAAAGCAAATGAGCAAACGCTAAATAGATCCTATTATATTGCTCCAACTCTGTTGCAGTGGAAAAGGGAGAATAAATATTGAACATGCAGTATTATTTATTTTTGCTGAAGTAGCTCAGGCATGTAGAGTTAGGCATTGCATAAATATGCAACCCACAAATTGCTTATGGTCAAACTACAAACCTGCACAAAAGGACTAGATAAAAAAAACAAACCAGGAGTAGGGTAAACATCAGGTGATCAGAAAGAATTACGATCTCCCAATATGCAGCAGCTGGAGAACTTGAGCTCGCATAAGTCAAGCGTAGATAGCCAGGTGCACATGGCAGAGACCACATCGTTCAGCTACGCGCTGCTACGCAGCCCGGGACACTGCAGCTCTGGCACCTGCCTCCCGCCTGCTGCGGTCTGCATATAGAATCATAAAATCATTTAGGTTGGAAAAGACTTTTAAGATCATCGAGTCCAACCGTAATACGCACAGAGCCCTGGAGGCTGACTCCATATGGAAGGCACATGTCAGGCTGAGGGCATAACCATGCAAGAAATAATGAAAAAGCAACACGGGTTACAACAGATTGCCAGTTATCAATTCAAATGCGACAAACGATCCCTGTGGGCAACGCTATTTCAAGAAGTGTCTACCTGGCAGGGAAGCAGCTGAGTCCGGGAGCATGGGCTGCCAGTCTGTGCTTTCCTGAAGTTCAGTTCAGTGCCCATCCAACAACATAAAATATAGTTGGGATAAATTACACACATTTCTTGAAGTTCTTCTGGGATTTTAAATTGCATTTATAATGACAACTTGATCACTGAGACAGACTAGAAAGAGAGGCAACAAAACAGGGTGTTTCATAAGGTCAGCATTGCTTCCTAGCTTGATGGAGTCCCCAACCTCAGCACAGTGTAATAAAGAGCGTGCAGCCAGAGCGATTACAGCCAGCAAACCTGGTGCAGGCAGTATGCAGCACCTTGTCAAATAAGCAGCAGTACACGTGTCTAATGCCTTTAATTTTGTATATTGCAATCTGGTGCATTAATAAAGCCCATTATAATGGGCAAAAGAAAGACTGGAGCAATTTCTACAGATCAGCGTGCTTGGAAGTATTACAATAGCTTCCAGTTTTGAAAAAGTTCAAAGATACATGGTTCTCATTAGCTGATGAGTTTTGTGAAAATTACGGAAAAGATATTTGAAGGTAATTAATTCCTGCTACTCTGTGACCGAGTCAACGTTGTTTAACAAAAACCCCAAACAACCGACAAACCAGTAATCTACTTATATAAAATTTGATAATCTCTGGGCCTGGCATGGACTTGTTCTGACCCGTTATTAGGAATAGAGAAATGGAGGAAAAAAGTCAGAGTTCCTCTCCATTCACTCTGCAAACTTAGGCCTGAAAGAAGTCAACACTAGAGTCTGGTAATGTTGCCATGATGGAGACGGCCTTTGTATATTGCTTACTATGAAAATCAGAAGTTATGTTTCAGAGTAGGTAGAAGACAGGAAGAAATTTGACAGTTTATATTTGTTAATGAAATTGCTTCATCTGCCTTCTAATGAAATAATGTTTTGGCAGAACAGCTGGCCAGAACAGGAAATTCTGGCAAATATTGCAATGTTCTTATATGCCTATGAATCAGAATACTCTGGAATCTGAGTCAACTCTTTCAACAAAGCAAAAATCAGCAAGTTACAACAATCTAAATCAAAAAAATGGAAAAATAAATCCTGGAATTTCTGTGTCCAGTGTAACAGCTGAGCACCCGAGCTGAACACCAACTGCTCACAACAAATCACTTGTGAATGTCCTACAAAGTAAGGATTGCTAACAGAAATTATTTGGTGCATAATTTTAATTAACAACTAAATTCAAGCAAGTCATGCTTTATTCCCAGGCAATTCACAAACAGAAGAAGGTGACATTCATAAAATAAATTACTCTTTATGAATTATTCACCCAGTTCTAATATCTTTTTCAGAATTTCCAATCTGTTCACTAAATCCTACTGTGAAAAGTTCAATACCATATTCATTAAAATAAACTTAACGTAACTGAACCCTGAAGGAAAGCATACAAGGATTGGTCATCACAATCAACTGTTCTACATCTGAAATTCCTGTTTTACACAAATTCAGAACATGTTATCTTACCTGCGGTTTAAAAGACATATCAACACCTGGATTACAAGTGCTATGCTTCAAAAGAAACTAAAGATAGCTGGGCATGACCTACTGACCTACTTCAAGACAATCATTGGCAGACTTAAAAGACATCGCCTCTCGCCTGACAGTGGCTGGCTGTCGTAAATCTCAGAATGAAGCCCTGATCATAGACTTTTTCCCTTGCCATGTGAAAGAACGTGCCTAAGGTAAGGTGAGTCATGGGCCAAAGAAGTAAACGTTCCACGTCCTGACCCTCCCCTTGCACTAAACCACCACCTGGGTCTGTCCTCCGACAAGAGCCGGAAAGAGGCGTACAGGCTCCTGAAACAGCAACTCTCTTGGTCCGCACTGCCAGGATGCAATCACAGACCCTCTGGTGATCCATGAATGTAAATCCTACAATGGAGGCAAGCAAACCAAATATATTCACTGACCTTTGCTTGGGGAAAGCAGAATAGTGATGAATGAAGAGGAACTGGAGCTGCCGCTATCTGTATTACTCACCATGGAGAGTTCACTTCTCCCCCATTAGTAAATACAAAAATATGTAGTTTTATTGGCAGCCAAATAGCCAGGCTGTGGTCCTCAGAGGATAATCTGGCAGTCATTGCTGCAAAGTTTCTCCATTCGGTTTGATATTAAGTTAAGTGAGATGTCTCAGATCTCGCTCATAACAGTCATCTGGTGTGTTACCTCCCATGTATATTAGGAGGGCTGTTTTCCCGAAACCTAATGTATCATTGTAACTAGCATATGTCAGGGAATTGCAAATCAGCACATTACAGAGCATCACTGTAGCCCCAGCCCTGAGAACAAAATACAGTACTGTACCAGAGGACAGGACCGTACATCAGCAGAGAAGCTTCTGCTCTGCTGGGAAGCTGAGCGTGTGCTGCTCTGGGCACGTCGGGGTCCCAAAGGTCAGGCAGCACTGAAGGAAGGAGACTCATGATGCAAATCGAGTATTTTTATTCTTTCCCAGAATCTTAGCCAGATTGTCAATGGTTTGTTGGTAGTTCAAGGAAACCCATGGAAGTATATAAAAGCAGGAAAAGAAACACGATTCTGCATTACCTGCGAATAAACAAGAGGGCCCGGGACAGGTAGTGATGTACCTCAGAGAGACTTCTGTCCCTCCAGGTCACCATGACGGAGGGGGAAGCCTGTGCTCACAGAGGAGAGATGAGTGACGTTGCTGTGCTCGGTGCTTCTACACATACGTGATGCAGAAATAGAGGAGGGGAGAGCAGAGAGGAAGGGTGGCTCTTTGAAAGGCTGAAAAGGGGCTTCCCATGCACTTCCTGAGAAATATGTCAGCATAAATAAATTACCTCTGTTCTCAATTAAATAAAAACATTTTCAATGTCTGAGTTCTCTACAAATCTCAAAAACTAGTTGTTTCTCATTTTTTAAGGAAAATCTAAATTTTACATAGACATTTCTGACCAAATTTACAGTTTGGCGGGGGGGAAGTGTTCTCTTCAGAGGGAAAATGGACAAAAAACTTCCAACTAACCAATAGATCTCCAGCTGTGTTCCCTCTGCTACGTCACCACCCCAACCCTACGCAGCCCCAGCCTCTGGTTTGCATCCAAGAAACATGACTAACATGCTGGAGGAGTAATCCGATGACTCAAAATTCTGGACAGTGATCTCTCAGGGCAGTATGGTATAGCCTGAACACAGCACATGCTCTGAGCTACCAACAGTTCATGCATCTCTTGAACAAGGACAAGCTGCAGAGGCAGTTAGCGGAGCCAAAGGAAAACAGGTGCCGTAAGTTGCTGACCTGGTCCCTGCTGCTCTGTCCACTCCGTGCCACCTAATGCCCCAGAAAACATTTTCCTTGGAGTCTCAGCAGACCCGCAGCTGAAAAGCGCTTAAGATAAATCCTCTATTTGCTGTGAGCAGGAAGGAAGATGGAACGGGAAGGCCCGTGACTCAAAACACCAAGGGGAGGAAAGAAAAGAGAAGAGATGGGAAAGGCAGAATGAGAGAGAAAGCACAACCTACAGTAAGGGGCAAAAAGGTCCAACAGAAAAGGGTCGAGCAGCAAGGAGGAGAACAGGGTTTCAACTGAAATGTCACAAGTGGTTTGCTATCCAGCTGCCACCAATGAACTTTTAGAAGCAAGAAATGTATATCACAGGAAATATAAGGCGATGAAAAATGACCAAGCCAAGAACATCATTCAAAGTTTCCTCCTTACTTCATATATGCCTGTAATTATTTCTTACTGTTCTTATTTTTTTAAAGGAGAGGGAGAGAGAACCAAGCCCATCGCACTGTTCTCCAAGATCATTGCCTGGGTGCAGCAATACAACACATCCAGCAAGAATGACCTGCGGCAAGTGAACAGTCATATGCAGTTCAACAGCTGCACCTTGTTTTAAAGACGAACAGAAACAGGCAAAATACATTGTGTTATTTTAATATCTACATATATAAATATATCTAGTAGGTAAAGGAAATCGAAAACCAAAGTGCTAGCAGACTGCCAAAAGCAAAAAAATGTGGTATTGCTGTTGGCTCCAAAGAAAATGGTTTGTCTACCTTCTTCCAGAAACTTTAAAAGATAGTGACAGAAAGCAAAAGAAGAGGAGGAAAAAATATATATAAAAAGAAGAAAATTACCATGTAAATTGAAACCACATATGGGATGCCATATGTGTATCACATACTCCAGCTCATGGTATGTATCAGCCCTGTAACTCACAACTTCAGGTCAATACTCTCCACTGTCACCGTTCTCTCTCTAACACACATCTGCTCTGGGCATTATTACACTCTATGGCTTATTTGTTCACGTAGAGACAGAGGGAAAGAGCATCTGTAAGTAACAGTCACCTTACATTATTAACAATACAAAATGAGTTTCCCTGGAAGGCTTCACAGATCAGAGGTGAAGTTCTTATCTCCTCTCTTGCAATGAGTTTTGCGTTACCTGAAGGAGCAGGTGGGGAAGGCTTCTAACCCAGAGGAGCCTCTCACTTGTGATCACAGGAGCGGAGAGGTGAGAGGCTGACGTGACCCCATTCACGGCCATCAGTCACATCTGGGCTGGCATTTTTTTATAAACCAGATTATTTAGAAAAAAGTATAATTGTGAGTTCTGTTTTGTGATTGAGCCACGCCTCCTTCCCCCAGGCTAACCAGGCTCTGAGCCTCAACAGCCAAACAGAAGGGGGACAGTGGGCAGTGTGGAGGCGTTGCAAGAGGACCACTCCACTGCACCATGTAGATGTTGCTGCAACTGATTTAAAAACAGGGCTGCTGGCACCAGTCATGAAAGGAGATCTCAAAATATGTGTGAGGCAAAAACTTACGTGAGAGACGTTTCAGGTGCTTGGAGTAGTTTGGGGAAAAGTCATAGCTTAGCAGGCTTCCTACCAGCTAAAAGGGTGAGCAGAATAAGCAGAGGTAAATGCATCAACTAGTGCCACAAAGTTGATGCACATAAATTAAAGCTCATTAAACCCTGGGGAATACGCTCATCTGGAACAGGCATTTGTTTGTCATAACTTAATCCCACCCAGAAGATGAACATACAGCAACTATACTCACTTTACTGCCAGACAAGACCATTCTGGCAGAGGCTTGATATGCTCTAGCTAAGTCCCAGTAACTTCACAATTTTAGTGAGTTTTGATTAATTTTTGGGGTTCTTCAAATAAACAATCCTCAAGCGTTGTTAAAGAAATCTTAAGGCTACTACACCAAGTAAATAAATCATCATATTTCAGGGCAAAAAGCAACCACTCACAGCTTCAAAGTGGGATGACTTTACGCTTGCTATTAATCTTCATGTACTTGTGACTGGGGCATTCAGCTTTGGCCGTTTTCAGGGCAGAAAAACTGACTAATGGGAAAACAGATGTTAACTGATATGACAAAGCACTTATTCCTGACACGCAGAAACAACACAATCTCATTTACATACAGTGCAACCCAACTCCCCCTGCCATCCACAGAAAAGCAGTACAATCACGGCTCCTGCTCCACAGCTGTGTTTCCTCAAGGAAGAGGAGAAGGATCAAGAATGTGAACACGCAGAATTCCTGTTGCTAGAGAGGCAACAAAAACAAGATTTTACAGTCTGTGAATTCAGACTGATAATCTAAGTTGTTGCCACCACTTTTCCTCTCATTGCACCACCAAAATTAAATGAACCTGGAGGCAGTTATAAATTGGCCTTTATAAAAACAGGATTTGTTTTCTTTAAATGCACAGAGCTCTACCATCCTGCAATACATGAATTCTGCAGCCTTTGCACTTTAAGGGACATTAATTCAAATGAATACAGTAGCATACCACTACCACATATTACACTTTGTTTTTACAGATGTACATAGCTTTCAAATTGAAAGATAAAATAATGCAAACCTAGGCGGGAGAATTAGGCATGCAGACAAAGTCGATGTGCAGGTATGAAATATAAAGTAGGACTGGCATGCTCACAGGATGTTGCTATTCTCTAGGGAAAACTAACATTATAAGAGGGTAGAGTGTTCAGCTTGAGAACATCTGAATGGCTGAACACAGTTTCCTGTTTACATAAATTAAAAGAAGATTAGTCTTTTCCAAGGTTTGAGTTCAGCAAGTGACGTGTAAATTCCATGTGACTCACAAATCCTTTGCATATAACCCAAGCGCATAGGATTTTCCATCCTGGGTCAGAACTTGGGTCCAACATTTTCCTGTAACGGTGATTTCTGGGAAGGGGGATAGAAACTCTAAGACATTACAATCTTCTTTTCAATCCACCCTTTTAAACACATGTGGGACTGGTCTGCCTTGGTAACTTTGTTTTGCAGGAGCAAGCCTGGGAAAAATGCAGACCAGACGGAAATATATAGCTATTATGAACCATCCTAAGAAACACGCAGTATCTTCTCAGTCTGAGGCCAATGTCCCTGCAACATAGCGCTTGGTATTTCTCCTGCAGAATGGTGAATGATGTTATCCACTCCATTCCCAACACAGGGGTTTGAATAAAAGTGGGAGGACTCCTCTACAGATGGCAAACAGTCTACGTTGCAATCACAAAATGGTAAGAAAGATGGGAAGCAAATTCTTACCAAATTGGGAATTGCATCTAGGGTCTGTATTCCTCGAGGAAAATATCCATATCCACCTCCACTGAATTTTCAAGCCTCATGCATGCCACAACAAACAAGTAAGATCAGAAAAGCCTCATGGCTTCATTTTCCACTGAGGCCAAGTGCTATTTACTACAAACAGGGACTCTTTGATGACTGCCCCACTGCTACAGAGTGGAAAAGGCACACTCCCAGCAAGGATGGGCATCACACTCACTATATGCTAATTGGAAGAATTGTCTGCTGGCTGTTTTAGCTGGCCTTGCAACCTCTTCACACACAGTCCAAACACTCCTCGCAGGAAAGCTGGCAAAAGCCCCAGAGAATTACAAAATGATGAATTTTGCTTGGACAAGAGAGATTGCCAGAGTTAATTATGAACCATTATTTAGACATATTGGTGAGGAAGACATAACAATCCCCAATACTCAGACTGCCAAATTCATGCCTCTGGGTACAACACTGCACGTAGACCAAGAAATTTCTTCAGAAATTGGCATTGATGAAATTTTATGAATAAGCAAAACATCCCATTAGCAAGGGGTCTCTGAACATCCATTAGTCAGAGCATGGGATGAAGCAGCCTACATAGTCACTTCTTGCCCTGCCCCAACGACATGGATCGTGAGAAAAGGATTTGCAGCCACAAAAAGACCCAAGAATGTTGATAGCTTGGGAATAGGCTGAAATTTTGCACTGTTAACCAGAGGGACCGGGGAAATGAATCTGCACATTGCCAAGAAATTAAACCAAATTTAATTTCCCATCTTGGGCTTTTTTGTGTCTTCTCAACTTCTTGCAAATCAGTCATTATGCCAAGAAAATATCTTAAAAATATCACAACGAACACAAACCCCATACTGCTAAAGCAAATGGTGAAGTAGAAGAAGAAAACATTTTCTCCAATGTCTGAAAAGCTTTGATGCCAACTAACAGAAGATGGGAGAAGTAGTATAATAGGAAACTGATAAAGGTTAATACATGGAGAGTGATGGCATATTTGGACAATATAATACAGGAAAGCTACTGAGAACTGCATTAGCAGCAAAGGTCCAAGCCACTCCTAAGAGAAATAATGGGGGGTGTTGATGGGACTGTGGAGAAATAAATATTTTTTTTTTTCATAATATTTGATGAGTAAGATTAAATGTCTGTGCTTACCGGGCCAAAGACAGACACAGAGTTTGCTAGTATTTCTGTCTAAATAGAGGATGCTAGAGAAAGATATGACAGCAGTGTCTGTGAGCCTACTGATTGCTGCGAAGCCCCAAGGGTCCCCAGTCGCAATAACATAAGAACATATATTCTCAGCACTCTCAGACTCTGAGATAAAAGCTCAATATCCTGTTTCCAAAGGTGTTCTATAATTGCTTCTTAAGAAACTATATAAGAGTAAGGCAAGCAACTGGTGATGTTCTCCAGAATATACTTCCTAATTCCAGCAAAGTGCTAGTCAGGGATTTCCTGAAGCAGCGCTGGTGACTGAATACTTCCCAGCCCTTAATCAATATTTCTTCCATGAATCTCTGATGACTTTTTGAACTCATGCAACACTTCAGTAGTTCCATGGCTTTATTGTGCTTTGTGTCAGCTTCCTTGTGTTTGTCTGCAACTGCTTTCTGTAAGTTTTATTTGATGTCCCTTAGTTGTTATATAGGAAGAATCATGGGACAGTGATTTCCTATTTACCTTCTCCTGACCACTCATGATTTTATAGACCTCGATATCTCCATATCTCTTTCCATGTCCCCTCCCCTGGAATTGTTCTGCCCTTTGCAGCATTCCTCAACTGCCCTAAAAGGGGGCAGGTACATGGTAGTCCCCATCCCACTCCCAGGGTCCAAGAACACAGTTTCACTTAGTTCCCATACTGCTGTACAGTCTGACCTTCCAGAGACTTGGATGAGTAAGAGTTCTGTGGAAATGCTACATATTATCACTGCGACTCACTAGCTGTTCCCCTCTACATGCTAAGTTCTGTAACAGCACTGCCTTTCATAGCTTTGTTTTATATTATTTGGATTACACATCACACCTCCTGCAAACTCACTGCAAAGATCCCGTCTACTTGTTTAGTCTCAATTCAAGGTTAAGCTCCAATCTGAATACAAGATTTGCAAGTTATAATTCAAGGTGACAGAACACTATAGTTGATGCAAAGCGACAGACAGCAAAATTAGTGGTTTATCCTACACAACCACAGTCTCTTCTATCCCAGTGAAGTCTTTTTTCTACCACTATAAAGTTCAAGCAATTCTTGCTTAGAGGAAAGAACTCATTTCACAATTTTATCACTGTTGTTATGATACCAGCAGGGGTTTCTTTTAAAGCCTACTCTGGCAGGAGCATAACTCCCTGTGATTCTCTCCCTGCATTTAAAACAAAACAGCTCTAGCTGTTGTGGTTGCAAAGAAATGTTTGAACTTTAATGCAATCTCAGAAGCTCAGAGGAGGCAGCAGATATAAACCCAAACATGATGAGAAATTAAACAACAAATCTGAGGATTTTTAACCAAATCTCATTTTCCGAGCAATTGGATTTAGTGCATGAACCTCCCTCTACACTCTACGAATTGTCTGTCTGCTTCCTAACGTCGTGCCTACAGCTCATGCAGGCTAAGACTGAGTAAGTTAAAACAGGCTCCTTGGGTATTCATTTCACCATGAAGCTCAGCTCAGGCTTATCACCTTTTTCAGGAGGAGGGAGGTTGCAGTTACAGGTTGTTTTGCGGGGGTTGCAGCCTCTCCATCAAGCTCTTGCTGCCTCAGCAATACTATCACCAATACTCAACTCAGTTATTTTAAACCTAGTGCATGTAGTCTACACAAGCTGCAATCATACCTTTGACTCGAGGGCGATACACCTAAATTGAGTTCAGGAGGACCCCAGGTTGGATGTAGCAGCTCAGAGCTTCCCTCTGCTGCTTTCCGTGGTTCAGAGTACAACTGAAGCATCTTTTTCATTCTGTATATCAAACCAAGTTACAAAATAAATTCACAGGTACTCTGAAATTCATGTTGTAGTTTGCATCCAAATTCCATGCATTTGTGCCTGTTTATATGAAGTCGTTGCATATTTTAAGGCTTTACATAAGATGGGAACCTAGAAATGGTAAGAGCTGCTCTAGGAAATTGGTATTCACTTACAGTTTGTTTACATTTGATTCAGAACTACTTTCCAAAAGCTTCTCTGAATTGTCATTAGCAGCTTTTACACAATGTTGAAAACATACAGATCATTTCACAAATAATACGAAGAACATTCTCTGCCCTGAAAACTTAGTTACGGACTGAGTTAAGCTGGAGTCAGATTTCACAATCATCTTCGCGAGTTGAGAATATAAATGGCAATATGCACTCATTTGAACAAAATGGCTTAGAAGTCAGCAAAATACGTGTTTAGCTGAATCAAGCAAGCATTTATCTGACAATCTTGGCATGTATAAAACTTATTTACAGCAAATGAAACAAACATGGAGTTTGAAGATAAAAAGCTTCAAACATTCAGCGTTACAAAATTGTTCTACAATTGTTCTCAGCAAGATCAGTGGCACATTCACCAGCTACGTTTCGCACCCAGCTCTGGGAACTGACCCTACCCATTTCCCTTAATTTGTTTTTGGCTTATGACTTGGCAAACTCTTAGCCTGTTGCTTACTTTCACGAGCACTGACACGCTTCCCCCAGCACCGCATTCAGGCCTCAGTGGTTTCCAGCCACGTCTGACCACATTCACAAATGCTACTGGGAAATACCCTCAGATGTTTCAAAGTAGCTCTCTGAGGAAACACTCCAGCTGTGAGACAGCAATTTTTTTTTCTTTTTTTTTTTTAAAATACAGATCACATTACATTGCTCCCACATCGCTTATTTTAATTGCCTCCCTTCTCTAGATACACTGTGACTTGGAAGAAGACAACTCTGCCCGACTCCTATTCTTACACCAGGCTTTTACATTCTATATGTTCCACTAAAAACAAAGGCGCTTTTTTTTTTTCCTCATTTTAAACACTGTGTGTTTGAACACACGCATCAGTGCCCTCTCACTGACCAGACAGCCTAGGCTCAGAAAAGCCATGATGGAACCCACACGCTACAAACAGTTCTTTAAGCTGTGCAGAAAATTTGCATCCCACCTGCAGCTTACCAGGAAAAGTCACAAAATGTTCAACAGTTAAGACTGCATTAAAAAAGAAAAACAAAAACTCTTTATGAATCCTTTCCACTATTTGATGGAGACTGCTTTATTTTTTGTAATATAACCTAAACGAAGTCTTTAGGTATACATACTTACAGGTAGGATGTTGAAATAAAAGCTGGATTGGCAACCGACTGTAACTTCTCCAGGAGAAAAAAATTGAATGAAACATCATTAAAGCAAGTGAGCTGATGAGTGGATGCTGCAGGTCAGAGGCGGCATTAAATGTAGTCTCCACAAATTGTTCAAATTTGGTTCTTCATAAAGTAAGGTCATAGACAGTACACCACCACCCTTAATCAGGTCCTGTGATTGCTGGAGAATCATGTGTGCTTCTAAACGTACAGGAGAACGGGACCTCAGCTGAACAGACCACCTTCAAGGAAACAGGACTACCAAACCACTTGAACTGAATGTAAAAATGCCATCCTTCATATAAGGAAAAGATCCTCAGTCTGACATACCATGGCCAAACTCATACCATCAGAGACTCTTGGAAAGTATGAATGGCTATGTCATACAACACGTATTCAGTCAAATTAATTTCATTTGGATACTCCCCAGCAGACAAGGGGGGCATTCAGCATTTCACAGCTGCTCTCTGCATCCGCTCCCAGAGCCCAGAGTTCACATGAAGGTGTTTCCATGGGATGTCAAGGGGAAATTGGTATTTGGAAAGGGAAGTCCACTCTCCAATTTTACCCCTTCAAAGCCTGTTTGGTCTTTCTGAAGGAGAATGTCATGTTCATGGAGTTGCTGGATAGGAGAGGATCAGGAAAAGAATATCTTTTCCTGAAGACCTTCTGGTGTGACTTTCTAAAGGTACCAGAGGAAGAGGAGTTCTCCCATCCATCTTCCACAAATGTCAGCGCTGACACTTCTACAGGGTTACTGCTTTGGTTTATGTGTCAGCGTATCATCACCTAGAAGCTCTTAGTAGCTGCATGAGCTGCAGTCAAAGCAATCTAGACATCTGTCCAGAGTGGCCAGATATGACTTATGATCCCTGACAGTTTCTATTAATTTACATGAAAGTCTGTAAATAAAAAAGAAGAAAAAACCCCCAAACCCTCATACACACATACGCCTTAAGAACCAGCCAAAAACCAGAGACAGGCAGTACCCCGTTTATCTGGAGAATCTGACAACAACTCCTGACATGTAAAGCTGGACCTGCTAATCTAGCCAATTTGTAAATCTACAGGAATTCATTCCAATGCTACAGAGCAAGCACACTCCAGCAGAAAATCAATTCCAACGAGCAAAGGACTGTGGAAAGCACAGAATACTTATTTTAGTGTTTGGTGAAGGCTGAGGTGGTGATTAAGTTTTGGTTTACCACTATTATCAATATATTTTCTGATGCATGCATCTAACAAATTTCCAGGGAAACAGGGGGTCAGATGACACAGAAATAACCTTCCTGCTCATAGGTTTGCTGGTTTTAGTACCTTTGCGAACCTCTTCAAGACAGGTCACAGATCTCAATGGATGTTGGACTACAGAGAGAAAGAGACTTTTCCAGTGCATTCACAAAACCACACAATGCTAGACACAGAGCCTAGCTCTGAATTACCCTGCAGCTCCATTCCATCTACTCTAAATGGTTTTTGTACTGGCAACACTTATTAGTGCTTTTTAAAAAAAACTTGCTTTCTATGTCTCATTTATGGGATAGATCCAAGAATGAAGCCATTCCATTCTCCCACGGAGAGTCAGGTTTTGTTGCTTAACACACCACTATTTCTGAGCACTCCAAATTTTACAAGGAAATCTTAGGCTTAAAACAGGACAGATCAGAATCGCAGATCCCCAAACCCCAGATCCTGACGGCAATCAAAATACTAAGTCAGACTGGATTCTCACCTTGAGCTCACAATGTGAACTGAAACACTTACATTCAAAAGCAGATCATTTTCTCTACCTCATTAAATATTTAAACAACAAATTATCATGGGACATTTTGTATATTGTCCGTCCACAGCAAACAAATGAGAACTTTGGGAAAAATCCTACCACATCCCAAGCATCTCCTGGCAGGCTGAGATGTGCCACTGTTCATCTATGGGCTTTTAGGAAAGCACAGCTCTGGGACACTTGAGAGATCACTATGTCAGGGAGAAACTCCGGCTGCAAGGACCTTGCCTGCAGGGTCGAGCACTGAGCAGCACTGAGCCATGTTTGGCAGCCTGTGGTGGGAGCAAACCCTGGAGATCACATTGAAGGAACTCTTCTACAACACTTACTGATTATTCAAATTACAGTGGTATTTTGAGGAACTGAATATCAACGAGAGTGCTTGCTCCCCCTGTTCCATGTGGGACCAGGGTATGGTACAGAAGGAATCAAATAGAATCCCAGACCTAAAATAAATTTCTAATTATTGAAGTATTTGAAGTCTATTATCCTTTTAATTGTAAGCAACTGTACATTTACTTTCCTGGTTTTATCAGAAGCCTCACAGGATCATGTTTCAGTTCCTGTCTCTAAACATATACGATCATATTCATACAGTGGGCTTTTAAGAAAAATTTAAATAAAGACGTAATCACAATATGCAAACAACAACTTGAAAATACAACAGAAAAAGTATGCTCAGGGTCAAGAAACAAAAAGAGAATGTGAATAATTAAAAAAACCCTTTTTTTAACTCTTTCTTTTAGATGATCCTGTAATTGGGGGATGGGGGAGCAGGACTGAGCCAGAATGCTTCAAGTTGGCTTTACTGCAACACATCTCCAGAAGGATTTAAACACAGCAAATGAGAGCAGAAGCCTTGGTGTCCAGCCCAAGGTCTGTCTGGATCAAAGGTTACAGAAGATATCACGAGGCCACATAAGCACTTGTACTTTGACATGCAGGACCTCTCCTACACCACGTTCTGCCCAAATTCTCTGCAAAATAACTGTTAACAGTAATGACATCTATAAAATGTGTTCATAATGCAATGATATGGAAGGGTTTTTGAGTTCTTCAAAGGGATTAGTGAATTTCACACTGTGCTAGAAAAGCAGAGAAATCTTAATCTTTCCATTTGTATTGCAACCAAACAGTGACTGTTTAAGCATATTTTTTCCTTTATGCTTTGCTTTAGTGCTGGAATATCTTACACACATGAAATTTGCTCTTGTCTATGACCTCTGTTACCCTATGCAAACTGCATACTTTAAAAGAATATTTAATTATAGGCCAATAATATCAGCATGCCACGATGAGCCTATTTCACAACACCCATTTGGGTTGCAGTTTTGATCAGTTATTTTTCACACTTGCTTGGTGACAAGGTTACAGCACAAAGAACTCCATCAAATACACCTGCCAAGGCACAACAAACTGCAAGCAGCGAGAACAACATTAAACATCCTGTTTATAGCACTAAGTACGTATGTTTAATGGAGCCTAAATGGCAAAGTATCATGTCTCCCACATCCTTCCCCATAAAGTTAGGTAAGCGTTAGGAGCAGCTTGCTTGTCTGGAAGTGAAACACACATTTTTCTATGGCAGCTTATCTTAAATTCAAGCTTTCAACCTTAAGGGGTAAATAGTGTGAGGATTTAAAAATAAATCTCGGTGAAACACATGGAAGATTTACTACAGACTATTTGAACAAGTAAGAAGAAAGCATTCTGACAGAAAATTATTTAGGTCACTGGGGTAATTAATCGTATATGCCCTAGAATTTATAATGCTACTCACGTACTATACTATACGTCTACATTAACAGGTATATTATACTCTTACATCATAATTCTGACACATGTACTTCACAAACACTTTTATATTCATTAAACATCTTTATTCTGACACAACCACATTTACTTTTTACCGTCTCAGTGCAACTGCTTCTCAGGAAGGCTGTCCCTAATTCTCATCCTAAATCTGAAATAAATTATCACACTCTTCATTTTATATATTGCTTTTGCTGAGCTGGAACAGTTGTGTGTGTTATACAGCCAGCCTCTGGCGATTTTTTAATGTTTTGCTAGCCCTCGGGAGTTTCTTGGTAGCATTTAAGAGAAAATGGAAAGCCTACATACTATTTTATAAACCATTTTGATACACTGAGAAATGCAAGCTTGGGCCACAGTTAAACAGTAGCAAGAAAGCCACATCACAATGCTGCACTTCAAGAATATTTTATTTTTCAAAATGGAGACATACTGGAAATGCCTGATTGCAAGGGACAGTGGGTCGGTTCCTGACTGGATCTCAGCACACTTCTGACAGCAAGACGTGTCTGACGGGTTTCATTCTAAGACTAAAATAGCAGTAAATGATCCAAACTCTAAAATTTACAATATACAACAAAGATTTTAAACAGACTTACTGTCCCAGAGGGACATAGACCAAAAATCAACTGGCAAGTGAAATCAGATCAAGGAAAAGAGCTCGAAAGATGCAGTTTCTGTGGCACACTGCGCTCGGTCTTGTAGCTGATAGAAAGTGTACCTTGACATATACTCTAACAGGACACACACAGATTTGATCTGGAATTCACATATGACCAAGCAGATGTCTCTTCATGGAGGCACGGCCAACAGGATCATCCTCACTAGTCAAACCAAACCCAGCATATTGCAAACACAGCGAAGAATTATCTGGAAAGCCTGTGCCGGCTACAAAAGCCAAGGTGACCAACCGTAGGCACAACTGCACTTCTAAAATTGTATGACTGATTCAAAGTCACACCCTGCCATTACTCTGCTTACTAGATCCAAATCCCATCAGCTAGACTAGTGACATCCCTGCTGGTCTCAACAGGGTTAAATCAGCCTAAGAGAAGATGTCTTTTCCTGTGTGTTTTTAAGGGCCAGCAACCTTGTCTGTTTTTTGCCCATGCCATCTCTAGTACTGATGAACGGAACTACAACAGTTTCAAACAACTCTGTAAAATTAGCTGCATAACCCTTCCACACGGAAAAGGGCAAACACCCTCCAGAGTTTTTAATTCTCCTCATACCTCCTACCTGCTGACCACACGAAACACTCTCATTCCTCAGTACCACTTCCATCTTATCCAAGTGGATTTTAAGATTAATGGTTTTGATCACATCTTTACCTTGCCATCAGGAGAGCAAGAGGACCATGTCACAGTGCCACCTGAAAAGACATCTTGCTTAATATGAGAGTACTGGAGAATTAACATACTCCCTTCTGCCTCCCAGTCCCATTTCCAGTCAGCTCCACACAACTCTAGCAGAGAGAGACCGTCTGCAGGAAGAGAAGAAATTTTGTTCCATATTTTTTCCATCAACATCCATAGGATTTCAGAGTGCTTCACACTTCCTAAAATCAGGTCCAATGTCAACATTCATACCTTTGGAGACTAAGGAAATTCCTCTGGCCTGCTCCATGCTACTCAAGTGTTGTGCTGAGGGGATAGCAATCTACTTAAAGTCACAAAAGAGGGTGATAACCCTTCAGGAGCTCTACCAATAGTTTTGACTCCTGTTAAAAGAGCATATACATGCTGGTAAACTAGCTGCAAAAAAGAAGTTGATCAGAAAAATTACTTACTAAATGCTTTGCAAAAATTTATTATAATTTTCAGCTGTTTTCCAAAAACTCTAGTAATGAACAAATGAACCACAAAAGATTCTTATCTCCCCCTTCTTTTGCACTTAAATTTGCTAATTATCCCCAGCCCAAGAGGCAGCCTCCTATTTAAGAAGTAAATCTCTTGGCTTGAAAGGACACCAGCCAGTAATTATGTTCATTTTCATTCTCTGCAGCTTCCCATGATGTTTGTCAACAATTCCTTTGCCTTTGGATATTTATTCTTTGCTATTTTCTTAACAACAAGTAACCTGTAAGGAGAGCGGATGCCACTTTTATTTAATCTTCTCTTTCTGTTAGACTCTTGCAATGCACAGTCTGCAAAATCAACACAGTGCTGGAAGCAGCGGGTTTCAGTTACTGCAGTTTCTGAATGAGCAGGAAGCTCATAATTACTTGTGGCTTCACGTCTATGAGACAGAACTCTATCCTCCAGCTTGCCAGGCTTCCTAAACAGACATGAGATTGTAAAATGGACCCTTAAGCTCTTTATGTTCATGTAACAATTTCACTGACCACAGCAGAGTTACTGCCTATTTTCATTAGTGCATGGCAGGCAGTTGTACCTTCCGATGTCTTCATCATAAAATACTGAAGACCGTTTTCAGATTAAAATTGTTTAAGACAAATATATGTATCATAAAGGGAATTTCAGCTCAATTATTCCATTTGCTTCAGAAAGTTACAGTAAGAAAAATTATTGGCAAAATTAAATCCCATGCCATTTGTAATCTCCATGGTCAAAACACACGTTTGATCATAGAAACTGGCAGAACTACTATGGAGACTTCTACAGTCGGTGAATATTCTGTTTAGAAGGCTGCGCAGTGTAACTGCAACACAAAACCCCGGCTTTGTCCTAGCCCTGCCACTGACCCATCTGTGTAATTGCCACAGATTGCTGGTTTGTGAAATGGGAGATGAAAAAAGGGACAACCTCGCACGGGTGCTGCAAGGAGAGGGATCGTGTAACATGACCGCCCGCACCAGCGCCAGAAGGTACGCAGCAGCTCAGGAGGTTTCTTCCATTCCATGCTCTAAAAAAACCATTTAATTTATGTAAAGTTATTTGAGATCCTTAAATAAAAAACATTATTTAATTGAAGCTCTTTTTATAGGGCATTTTGCATCAGTTCCCTATGGGGCATAAAGGGGAAGGAAATAATTTTTTGAAACATCAATAAGAATATAATCTGACTAATGTTCTTACTATTTTAACTTTATCCAGATTTACCTTGTTCAAAGCAGACCAATAAAATATGTATTCTATTGCAGTGGGAAAGTGTAGGCATACTGTAAAAAACTGTAACTAGAAAGTTAAGTTCTTAAAAAAAAAACCCCAAACCCAAGACGGATGTCTCTGCAGCCTATCATTACTCCAGGCGCCGCTTCCAACCCATTCACAAGCCTTTCCTAACATCAGTAGTTTTCAGTGAAGCTCCATTGCAGTAAGCTGAGCTACAGAGAGAAGTTAAAATTTAGAGAAAGTGATAAACACTGTCCTTCAGCTGCTTTCCTATAAAAGCCAGGGCCAGCTTCAGCTTTGGCGAATCCAGTTTCAGAAGTTCTTGCAGTTTACAAGGAAACTTCCTTTGCACAGAGCAAAGTCGAGCTCCATGCGTCATGCTGGAGGACGACACCAAACACAAGAGCACATTCTGCACGGTGCGAGTAATCTGCACAGACTGGATGTCAGTGTTGTGATACGCAGTATTTGGCCATAACAGCGGTTATTTCAAAATTCAGAAGCAAAGGAAAAATACTTTGAGATGAAAGCCTTAGCAGGTACAATAAAAGAGGTAATGCTGGAGGCTGTGAAATCTCAGTTTGTGATTCTTACGGATAGACTGAGTTCTTACAATCGGATTACAAATAAGCATTAAAAAAAGCATGGCTCTTTTTTTTTTTTTTTTTTTGCTTTTGGAGGAGGAACCAGGATGAGAAACTGCCTGCAAATCTCAGCGCAACAGGAAAGAAAAAAAAGAAACTCTCACATAAAGCCAAGAAACAAATGGATAACTGCAGAGAGAAGAATCCCTCCCTCTTTCATCATCTTCTCCTAAGTTCCAGGAAGACTTTCTCTTAAATTGTGGGCTGGGAGCAGTGACGAAAGAGATGGTGCATTTGTAATCATGATGGAAGCAACAAAATATATCAAAACAGCTCTAGGCACAAATGCATTAGCTGGGACAGCAAGCCCACTGCCTAAGTCTACTACCACAACTCCCTGCCCTAGCCATAAATTAGTCTTAACACAATGAGCTTTCAGTTCCTGTGCTCCTCCCACACTCCTGGGTGTCCCCTTTTTTTTAATATATATCTGCAGGGTATGCAAATACATTTAAATGAGCAAATGGATCTCATCTTCTCGTGGCTTTGACAGCAGGAGGCATCATCATCACAGAAGAGAAAGACTTTGCCTCTGGGAGCCAAACGGCAAAATACACCAAGAGGAGAGAGGAGAAGAAATTCCAGCACCGATCTCCAGCGATGTGCTGCTGCTGGTGCCTCCCATGCAGGTTGCTGAGCTGGGGCTCTCCTGCTCCTTTTGCTAATAGTACAGATGCTCCACATGGCCCCAGGCAATGAGAGGGACACCTGGATTTGGCAGTGCCTCACCGTGGTCTTTTTAATATCATTTATTTAAAGCCTTTCTGAAATCTCCTTTTAAACTACAGCAGAGCAAGGGAAGAGTAATTAAAAGGAAGTTTTCATCTGTTTCATCATGATCAAAGCAGAAGGTAAAGGAGCGCGTGAGTCCTGAGGGACCCATGTTCCCCACCGCTGCACAGTCAGCTATTGTCATAAAACACGGATCTGTATTTTATTCAGGCAGTTTTGCTTAACAGGATATTCTAAGATGCAACATCTCATTTTCATGAGAGGCCTCAGGGGACAGAGTAAAAACACCCATCATGACCAAGAAAGAACATTTAAATATCAAAGTAAGAGGGAAAAAAAGGTAGAGCAGAAAGCTTTGTCCAGCTACAGAGACTAATGAATGATGACCCAGGTTCATTTACCACCAGCTAACTGAACTTTCTTAGTGTAAGCAGGGCTTGGGATAAATTGGGACATTTATTCCAGATGACAGGACTAGCGTAAACAAATAGATGCTTTTTAATTTCCTCTTTTACTTAGAGGACCATAAAAAATCGATGGCAAAGAGACCGCATAGGGAAAGACATACAAGATTTAGATTAGCACAAGAAATACAACATTGCCATCTGAGCAAAGGTTTGTCTTAAGAACCAAAAAGGAGCCTTTTAAGTCCAGAAGGGCTCATCCCTAGAGAAAAGGACAAAGACTTTTACCCTGAGCATTACATTCCTTGTACACATCCCTGCTCATCTCTCTTTTCTGCAGGCATGCCAGTGTCCTGAGCACCCCTTACTCCCCTCTTCACAAAAGTAGCAATGGTTTAAAATCCTCTCACATCTTGTGAGGAAAACAAAACAAACACCATCACCCCTAGTTAAACTAAAACTGGAACACTCAACTGTGTGTGTGTAAGTTTGGCTCTTCAAATCCCTATTTGAGCACTTAAAAATGACCTAATTTTCAAAGCTGCTTGAACATCCAACTTGCTTTCATTCCATTGAAATTGCGGGGCTGGATTAGCCATCACACTGACTGCAGCTACCTGTACCATCAGCCCGAGGAGATTACAGCCCTGATGTCACATCTGAAGCAGCACTTCTAATTCAAAGGCAATTAAAGAAGGGGTTGAGAATACCTTAGATACTTTATCCCTGAGTAAAATAATGCCACCCTATCTTATGCAGCAAAGCATACACCAAGCAAAACCAGTTATTGGTATGCTATGCCTGAATATATCTGCTAAGTAGGACCACCAGGATATCACAGAAAGCTCTATCCCATCATCATTTAAGAACAAAAAAATTAAGCAACACGGTGACATGTATGTAACAAGGATTTTACATAGAGCATCAAGTTGTGCTATCTATAGGAACTGTTTCCTTTATTAAGGATAATGCCTTGTTTAGTACATGGGTCTCATGAGTTATATCAATTTTTCATAGATTTTATCTCACTTCTTATTGCTGTTGTTTAAGCATTACAAATCAAAGTTTTTCCAAAACCTTCCCCTAATTCTGAAAAAAGCCAAAAGCCCTAGGAGTCTACTGTATACTATATTTTCCTTGCAGCTATCTCTTTTGAAGGTTTTTTTAATTACAAAAGGAAAATGGCTTTTGGAAGGCACAGGAGTGGTTCAGCAAATGACTGCCTAGAGCACAGCATAAAACCCAATGCCAACAAGGGGACACGTTCAGAATTTTGGTCTTAAAGGTCAGAAATACCAACTGTAATGAAAGATGGTTCAATTTCAAAGTGCTAAGTGACGGCTGCGGTCCAGAGATTTTTGTCAGATGTGCAGGAAGACAGACTCCAAAAGAGGAGAAATTGCTGCATGTACATCTGGTAGAACAGCATCCAACAATTTACTACAGACATAATAGGGCCTTAGCTTTTAAGGCAGTGTAATTGGACATGTTTGGCCATGGTTTCAAAAGGCAGTTTTCAAAAATGCACAAAAAAGAGGTATCGTACATATGAAACCCCTATATATGTAGTTAAGAAATTCACTGTCATTTTTTTGGATGTGGTCCAAGGCCTGGAGACAACTGTGGAACACCTCACTTGACATCAGTGATCAAGGTCTGAAGAGCTACAGTATAGCGAGAGAGAAGAATAGGAGCTCTGCATGGAGCAATCTTTCAGATACTTAGGTCTAAATTTTGTTTTTCATATGGGAGGAGGGGGAAGAACTCTGGAAGAACTTGAGCCAAAGATAAATACTATTATTAAGAGTAATACTAATGCATATGATTGATCCCGCAAAATTCTAGTCATCACAAAAATAAGAAAAAAGAGACAGTGGAGACTCTGGAACTTTAAAGTATAACTTTTGCTGTTCAGATTTTTTTTTCTGATCATTTCTGATGATGACCAGATGTATGAAGCACCTCTGATAAATGTAAAGCAAGTTTTTCAAATTAAAAGTAATGTTTTTGTTCTAGATCCAACTCAGCATACATTTTGTGTTAAGAAATGCTGCCAAATTTCATAACTTAATTTGAAAAAATGATCTTTTTCCTTAGTGTACAAATTGCTATATTCCAAGCACATCCTACACAGCCTGGCCAAATTAACATAGTCTAATAAAGCTTAGCAGATACCATTTTCACTTGTCCTGGCAAGTCAATACAACAAGGATGAATGTTGCCTATGATGCTATTAGAAATATTTAGAAATGGAGGTACAAAACATGGACGTGAATAACTCAGTGTAAGTAAACTCAACAGTATAGGACATGTCTATTTTTCTTCCCCAAAATTATATTCGTAGCCACCATTCTTCAATGTCAGAGCCTACTGTCCAACAGATCATTTGTAATTTTGGCCTTTTAATTGCAAGCTCATCTCTTTTGCATTTTAAGTCCATACTATTTCAGGGACTTCTGCCCCAGTCTCTCCTCATCCTAGTTTACACACTTGCATAATGCAACCTTATTAAAGATTACAATCTGCTGTAAAGGCTTTCTTCTGCCTGGAACTACAGAGAGGACTGAACTAAGGCTGGCAACATTTCAGCAATAAGTCAGACTATTTCCAGCAAGGCAAACTAAATAATTTTCTGTCCTAATTACTTTGGATAATCTTGAATTTAGCCTTATGCCATCTCTCTGTGTAGTATTTAGCCATGAACTGGAGACTTGCTAACGCACCCTGACCTGCTTAATTGGAAGCTGAATCATAATTGATATCAAAACAGATATCAGAGGAAAACGTTAGCCAGTTCACCAAATTTCCCATCCCTTCCCATGCCTGAAAAAAATTCAACTGACTCATTAAGAAATTACTTCAAGAAATGAGATATGGAAGAGCAGAGACATCCTAATTAACAGAACAGGAAACACATAATCAGAGGGAGAACTATTTTGTGTAGTGGGTGCGCTGTCAGATTTTTCAAGTAAACCAAGTAAAGGCTGTGTTCATACTCATGTTTCCCTGCATTGACGGTGCAGTTTTCTCAATACCACATACTACTGTGAGTTTAAATAAACCTGCCCAACAGTCAAGTCTTAGTAATCTGCTTACCAAAGGTAGATCAGCTTAAGACATTCAAAATCTTAATCTCATCTCTTGAGATTATAACCTCCTCCTGTCTGTTTCAAGGGTTTTTAAAAAAATACTTTTGCTCCATTGCAGAAGAATGTATTTTTACCAGAAATAGGCCAAGACTAAAACATTTCTTCCAAGTCCTTAACAATTCAGGTGGGGCGCCGATCCAAATCTGCTTTGGATGCAAGTCAGATCCAAAGCTTGAGAAAAACTGTTTTCTTGTTCCAGTTCAAACATGGACAAAATCTCAAAATCTGTCTTGAGACAATGAACATACGCCTCAGATGAAACATGATTAAAAATACTGTTCTCCCTTGATCTCTTGCTTTAATTCTGAGTAGATGGTCCCACTTTGCCCTCTTGCACCATTACACCCAGCTCTGTTGCTAGTCCACGTGACATTGAAGCAAAGCAATCTCCTTTTGCCAGCTACAGACTTTCCACCACTTTCTCCTGTTCCGACCCAGATTTAACACTTTAATGAAATATGGTTTAGCCCCTTCCATTTCCAAAGTAGATTCCCACAGATTAATACATGTGGATTTATGAATCAACAATAGGAGGTTTAACTTGAGAAGTTCCGCCCTCTGCCCTCTCTGTAACTGCACTCCATATTCTCAGCTACAGGAACCACGTTAGAATAGAGTTACTTCCAAATTCATTAGTTACCGCCTTAATCCATCCCACAGGAAACTAGCAGAGGATTCTTTTTCTGCAAAACCCTTCTGGTAAGGAAGGCTGATCTACACTTACCACATGTTTAAAATCAGCAGCTTTTCCTCCTCCTTTACCCCTCATCCATTTTCACTTCCACCTCACAAATACAGCTTCCAAAAAACAAAAATATCTTTTTTTTTTTTTAAAAAGCAAATCTGACTTGCACAGGGTTTCTTACAAGGTGACCACCTTTCTTACACCAGCAACTGTCTCAGAGTCTAAGCAGACCAGATCGCACACAGGTGATGTCAGACCCCTCCCTGCATCCTGCAGCGAGCGCTTCCAACACAACCGAGCCAGGTTCTGGGAATGGGACAGGTAAAGAGGCACAGACCAAAGTTATTCTTCACCCAAATACGTGTGCTGTACTCAGAGGCACTGGTAAGCAACTTGTTATTTGGGTGGTAACTACCTTCTTCTTTAACGTTATATGGAAAATGGCTTAGCCCAATTCCTTAGAAGCTTAAGAGTTCAGCATAACATATAAGAAACACTTTTTTTCCTACAACAATCTGCTCTTTGGCACAGCCTCAGAATACTTTACTGCCACGTCTTACTTTGAAATGGGAGGATGCCAAGAATGAGATAAGTGCAGACATCCATGACTGGGAAACACAAGTAAAAGGCCTTCTCCAGAGCCATTTACAGCCTTCAGCAGACAAGCGCTTTAAAAAAAAAAACAAAAAACAAAAAAAAAAACCAAACTACCCAAAACTAAACAAACAAAGAAAAAGCAACAGTAAATTTGTCTCTCTGTATTCAAGTAGAATACAGCATTTATTTCTTTAGATTAAAAGGCTCTCCTTTTTTTTTAAATTAAAATCTCCAAAATATCCAGCCAAACTGAAATAAAGCCTTTGTTTCTTCAACACTTGAGTCTGAATTCTCAAAAAAATATGAACGCCCACATGATTACACTAAAGAAGAGATCATTCTTTATCTGCTATTACCCATTCAATGAATGGAAACCTAGATTACAGCAGAGACTTGCCATGAGATATATAACTGCTTTAGTGTCCAGATTTGTCTCCCACCAGCTCCATTTAGCTTTTGTCTTCCTTAAAAGTCTGATAGCGTTTTATCATGTAGTTTTATCAGCAGTTTTTCCACTACTAAATGTTGTAATCAAGATGAGGCAAAAATGCCAATGTGACTACAGTCTTCATTTGAAACCGTATAGTTTGGCATATTTCCTTTTGGAAAAGGAAGAGTTAACTTAAGTCAATTAGGCAAAACATGGTATGAATACCTTATAAACCATCAGGAGAGAAAAATTGAGTGAAATTAAATAAGCCACAGCAAGTAATTGACTATTTAGATTCAGCTTCATACTGAAGCCTACATAAGCCTATCAAGGATCCCAAACTGATCCATTCTGCATCCACCATACTTGCCTGGTTAGAAAAATCCAGGTGCGTAAAGCCAGCATCTTGCCAAGAAAAGCCAAAATAAAGGTAAAGGCCAAAAGGTAAACTGCAAAAGGGATTTCTTTTGATGATACAGGATCATTTTGAACCTCTAGGGAAGATCTCAGAGAAGCAAGCAGGGGAAGGTCCATGTAACAGGAAGACAACACCAAGGTATCAAGTCACCCAAATGAAACTGCAATTGAAAACAGCTCTGAAATGTCTAACCTCAAGGAAGTTAACAACTGAATGTGTTTCAACCAAGTCAGTCCTAATGAAACTGAAAATTACCTTCAAACAGCACTAGAAATGTACTATAGCTCCTCTTCAATTGCCCAACCTGCTCACGTTGCCTCATGCCAGAGTTCTGGCCACTTCGAAGTCCTTGGCTCCACTTTTCCTTCTTTGCTAGAACAGTGATGGTCATCACTGCTATTGCACAGGGGAGATATAAATCACTGTTTTTAAAAGCGTTAAACCAACTCCAAAGCATTTTGAAAGGGGCTGGAGCCAAATTCAGAAGAGGACAGCGAAGTCCAGCACACCGTCACTTCTTCAGGAGTCTACAAAGTAGATCCAACAAAAGCCAACAGCTCACAGTTCAGAAACTCAGCTGTGTGGGGTTACATATCCAAAGGTATTTACGTATCAAAGAGGCATTTAGCAGGATATGCAAAGCCCCCCAGCCCCAGTGAGTTAGACAGTTTAAACTCACTGGAGGTCAAGCAAGTTAAGATCATAGCTCAGGCGCATGTGAAAGTTTCACTAGGTGCCACGTATCTTTTTTAGTTCCCTACATAACTCTACTAAAATTTGCACTTTGGACTGGATTATGGAGAGGGTAGGTATGTATGGAGTAGTTCAGAAAATCCACCATAGCCTTTGGTATCAGTGGAAGTTTCAAAATCTTATTTTTCTGAGAAAGCTGTTTTGGGTCTCAGACATTTTATTAGGCTGCCTACAGACACAACTACAGGATATTTTGCAGTTTGTGTCATACAAGAGATCAATCATCAGCATCATAAACGTTCTTGGCGATATTAAAAATAAAAGGCAAAGGACCATAGCAATATTTTTGTGAACATGTGCAAAAACATTCATTGCTGACAATTTAAACTACTGAACTAACTTCAGCTGATCATCATAAATGCTACAGAAGAAGCTAACGCTCACCAGACCTCTCTCAGCTGTTGTACCATTCGCACAGCAGTGGTAAAGTGGCAGGAGCACCGATGAGAGGGAGAATTCAAAAAATGACGGAATCAGTTTTGTTGAAAGTTTCCACACAGAATTTACCTTTGGCCTAAGACCAGGAATGAAAAACTCTCAGTTCAAAAAGAATGCTTTGGCCAAGGCTGCGTACAGCTTGAAAAGGGGGCTTCTCGTGAGAGCTTGAGCACTGTGGTTTGTCTGGCATCTGCTATCACATGTTTTACATTTTCCTTTCTTAATGATATTATGCTCCCTGTAAGTACTGAAAGTAAGAAAGATTTACTTATTTTACCCATTTTTCCCATATGCTCTAGAGGTACATCAGCACCGTTCGCCAATTTATTCCATTTTTAAAGTATTTTAGGCATTATGAATAGACAATAATCTAAACTATTCAGCCCAAATTTCATTTAATCAATATTTTATGTTAAGTTGCTGTGAGTTCCACAGAAAGGATCAACTGTCTTTTGCAAAAGGTGGTACTTGGACTATCTTGAAAATACAATATAATGTTACAAGTATCGTGAAATATAATGATATACACAGACTACTCCATAAAACCTCTCTTTTCCAGTAGTTTCCATAAATCCTAATCCAGAAGCTAAAAAGATTATTTTTTTCCGAAGAAAAGAGCAATATGTACTTGGTAAGGTAACTATGCAGAGGATTAAAATAAAGCATGCATGCAAATAGATTGCCGAATTGGAGCTTTTGTGCTCTCTTAAGCTCTTCTCGGTCTCTCTTAACATGAAATTATTCTGATAGCATTCTCTAAAAACCAGCTGAGTAGTAGTGACCCAATGCAACCACAAACAGAAGAAGAAAAACATGAACCTCACACTTGATAAAAAGAAAATTATTCTTACATTCACTTTCATCTGCTAGTTTTTAATCGTACTGACCCAAATAATTGAGCAATTCTCAATTTCAGCATTGATGCAACCGCTATTTTATGTAAGGAAAATAATACTACAGTCACTTATTGCTGAACTCAGCCAAGCTAACCTCTTTCGAGCCAGCACTGCATTGCCACTTCAACGGGTTTTCTACAAATGGGAAAGGGAGAGGTGCTTTACCTACCTTTTCCTCAAACAGCTCATATCTACGGTCTGGGAGAGTGTAAAAGTGGGAGGTAAAACACTGTCACTGAGAGTGTATATGCCACATTTGGAGCACTTTCCCTTTGTGACCCAATAATTCTCTCTCCCACACCCCCAACTTTACCCCCTCTTTATGTGGGGAGGCTGAACCAATGCCTTGCAACGAACTGCCACGCAGCGCTGCTGGTTGGGAAGAAGGAACCTGGGGAACTGCAGCTCATCAGCAGCTCAGAGGGTGACAGTACCAGCAACAAAGAAGGGTAACAGACACACAATGACAGACACAGATGCTGGGACACGCAAGTCCTTTGGAAAAGGCAGTCTGATTTCCTTCACTTGGAAGCAGTGAATGTAGTGGGTAATGCTATATTTAGTTTGGGACTCAATATGCAGAAGAGGCATAAATGAAATAAGGAGATGAATCAAAGAAGGGGCAAATGCTTTAGAAGAGTTCATATAAGGACAACTCTGGAGAATAGGCACGTTTCTTACAAACCAGGGGCAAAAAAAAGGGAATACTGAAACTCACTAATTCCCTCAGCAACAACAGAACAGAACTTTCCCAGTCCTCCAAAGAGGATTTGAAGGTGGTATTTATTGGATTACACTTCAGTGACCAAAAGATGCAGAACACACCTAGAATTTCAAGAGAACCAGCTGCATTTTGAAAGGAAGGAAAGGCCACTCTCTTGTCTAAAACTGGATTTAAGGAACACAGAAAACACAAACCTTTGTTATTTGTATTAAATGTTTGGTTGGTTCAGAAGCAAAATATAAATTCTTTATCTGAAAATTAATGTGTGCAAAGTGACCAGAAGGCTTTTATTTTTTCCAAAAAGAGACTTTTTATACGAATTATCTCATTTCCTGATTAGCAAACTAAAAGTACGAGATTATTTTCCCCCTGGCTATATCCCAGCTGGATCAAAGCACTGGCCCAAGAACATACTGTACCAGTTTAGTTATTGAGAAAGTCCAGGAGAAATTCAAACATCTACTTCTCATCTCTCCTGATACAGTTATCAACCCTGGAATGTAAACATAGGGCTGGATATGTAATATATGGCCAGATACTTGCCCAGATAGTTTTATACCTGGTTTTTGTTGCGCTGTTACTCCTTCAGCACAAACAGTACCTGCTCTGCTTTTGGAGCAGAGTCCATGTCCAGTCCTAGACAACAAATCACCAAAGTTCATTGCACCATCACTTCTCTTCCCAGCTCTCACGGGGAAAGGCTTGTTCCATACCTGCAAATACCATCACCTCTAATGAGGACCGGAGGGCTACAGCTCACACAGGAATTGCGTGTGCGTGTGGGCCAGCGGGCCAGCTAATGGCACAAGGACACCCTGTAAGGAGTAGTGTATGGGTGGGGTGCTTGAGCACAATTCCTAGTAGTTAAACATCACTGCAATATCTATTTTCAGTAAATACACAGGAAAGAATCCACACCCACATCTTCTGAATGCATAGGGTCATCCATGAAAGGAGTCTCCTGCTCCAAGCCATAAAGTCACAAATCAAGACAAAACAAGCCAGTAACCTGTTTTTATTTTAATGTGGAGATACACCATTGGAGTAAGGGTTTAAGGCCATGACAAGCACTTCTGGGTAAATCAGCTGTCTCCTATGTAATCATGTGAAAGGTAAATCCAAATACACACTGACAGCCAAAATAGGAGAGCAGTATTCCTCTCTGTTTGGAACAAATAGAGCTATCCTTCAGGAAGGTGTCTGTATAAATACTACAATAAGTGCAAACTGATTACTATCTTCCAAAGAGCAATGTTAAGATAGGCTTTAAAAAGAGATCAATAGGCATTTTTTTATTAATCACATTTTTGGCAGCTTGCCCATATCTGCAAATATATATCTTAGAAGCTCAAATCAGCAGCCAAACCATGCTACATACAGAACAAGACAGACAGTAAAAGCACATCTCATAGAATTATTTTAGTGTTCCCTCCCACCTGCAAGAGAAAGTTTTACAATTATGTCTGGCCAGTCAAACTAATTCCTCTTTACTGCTCACTGGAATACTGTCCCTTCTATTCCCTCCTAGCTGACTAGGTCTTTTCCGTTCCCCTTCCTCACTTCTTTTATTTCATAAATGTTTTGCAAATACCTTGTCACAGTTGGATTAGACTGCACTTAACCTGAAAAGAGTTCACCATTCACTGAGCTTAAAATATGAAGCAACACAGCAGCAAAGAGAGATCTGGTGTACATGATTGTCCAAAGTCTATGCACGTCCATGGTCAAGAACAACCCCGCTGAACATGGTACAGCTTGAGAAGCAGGTGCCCATGTGAAAAGTCAAGGGGACAGCCCAAAAACACACAGTGCAGAGAATCAGGCATAGAACCCACAGACAAACAGCCCTAGGAAAAAAATAAGACTTTGAGTTAGCATTGGGTGAACCAGCCTTTGAGCTAGGAGCAGGAATCTGTGTCCCACTGCTTGATTTATTTTGAGTTCAGTAAAACAGGACTTCTTATATTCTTTGCAAACAAGCAGGAGGTATGAAAAATATCTTACTCCACCACCTTTCCTAACTTCTACTATCTGCAAGAACCCAGTTTTTGGCAAATCTCACTCAGGTCCAGAGAGGTAGCAGTATGTGTAAATGCTTTATAGTTTAAAATGTCATATGTTGATGCCGACAAGTTCAAGACACGAGAAGAGGTTGCTATGGAAACGCATGCTGTATTGCCTGGAACATAAGGCAACATTTTACATTAAAAAAGGAAAAAAAAACTTGGACCAACAGTTGCCAAATTAGGCTTTGGGTGGGGAAAAATTAATTTGTCATTTGTTCTCAGACAGAAATATTTTAATTTAGAAACAATGAAGCTAAATGTGATGAAAGCATTTACATTATATTTTTGATTGTTTCCCTTGCCTCAGAACAAAAAGTAATTTTATATGGAAAGACTTTCTTTTGCAGTCCATATACAGCAAATCCATCTCTATATTACCATGTGCTGGAGTCTCCATCTAATTTTCCTTTTAAAATTAATGAAGTCACTTTAAGGGACGGTCATGTTCTTTGAAGAGTTAATCCTGTAACTCTTCTGTAACCTTACTTATCTGTGTACCCACATTGGCCAACAGAACTAATATAGGAATAAAATTGATCAGAAATGTGCAGAATTGCATCCTTGAACAGTCAAGCGGCTCTTAGTTGCTTTATAAACCCCCTTTTATAACCTGTCACTGTTGCAAGCTGACGCCTGCCCTTCTGGGGTATTGCTGTGCAGCGGCATCCTTCAATGACAATCTCTTCTGCTTCATTCCCCTGCCCTCTCAACAAGCACGAGAACAATTTTAAATCCCCCAAACAACAGTTTCAGTCTGCAGGCTCCATCAAAAGCCTGATTTTAAGACACAATTCCCACACACCCATTTCCTCAAAAGAAAAAAAATTCTTTCCGATTAATCTTTCTCACATAAAACACATAGCCAGAAGAACTTTTTTCTGGAAACGTTCCACCAAGTAACCACTGGATTTGAAAGGGAAGATTTAAAAAAAAGGGGGAGGTGGGGCTCTACTTCAGCCACCTTATTTTTGGAAGCACAGAAGAAAGTTTGAGTTGTTAAGCCTGAGAGTGCTTCCCTCATCCTTTCCTATTTTGAGTATTCTGGGAAATTTCATTTTACTAGGGGCGTTTATTTGTTTTGGATTTTTGGCTATCACAGAAGTGACAAATCTACAAATCTACAATTCAACTTAAATATCTCCAATCTGCAGCTGATGTGACCTTCGTGATTTTTGCAAATAGGAGGCCAAGATATGCTTACAAACACAGAAGATGGCATCATGGTACCATGGTGTCATAATCAACATTTTTTCTTGATAACTTTACTAAAAAACTAAAACAAATTGCAGACAATATTTCTTCATAAATACCTGAGCAGCAAAGGTGGGGAAAAACTCTTTTTTGCTAACGAAGTTTAAGAGAGAAGATGATCAGTAGACACTAGCAAGCCTGAAGACAAACATCTGAAATGGAAACAGCCTTGTGAACTGGCATGAGAGCACTACCCTTCATCATAAATGCATCAGCAGGCAAACAATGCCAGAAAGAAGTTTTTAGAAAATGTCTCATTTAGGGTTGTATTTTCAAAGATGCCTAAGGAGAACTGACATCCAAACGCAGATGGGCACCTAGTCTCCTCAAAACGTCAGCTTACATGGTTACAGTTGCACTCCAACACATCCAACTTGTTTAAACTGTGGGGGTTTTTCCAACCATCCCACTGTCATAAGGAACACCCTGTAGATGCTTTTTGCTGGAGTGCTGACCTCGGTGTCTCAACAGTGCTGTAGGCTACCGAATTCAAGGGCTACTGTTGCCACCCAGGTAAAATGGGTCACAGCAAAAGGAACGAAGAACAGCATTTCTGAGTTTTAAATGCCAGATCATTTTTGCATCCATCCAGTGGTGCATATAAATTCATTTATTACTGTATTTTTAATCTGTCTGTACATAACTGATTCTGTGGCTAGTTCCATAATAGCCTTTTTTAAATTTTTTTTTTTAAATGTAACCCACTTTTTATGTAGACCTTTCAGATGTGTAGTATACGAACTTTTCCCCTTACCTTCTACTTATAGCATCAGTAGCACTGAAAAATTGTTTATCTTTTCTTTGGAATCTAGAAACTCTGTGTTCCTTAAAAACTTTATAAGAATATTCAAGCAAAGTAAGTGTAAATTATTGGCACCTGACTTCAATATTGTTTAAAGCCTATCTTTTTCTTCTGTCACACCTCACTTCCCATTTTTTTCTTGTTATTATCTTCCTTGAATAAATGTGTCTATGGAAACTTGTAAATAGGCAGGACAAATGTAGGGATCTTTATAACTTTAGTTCTCTTAAAAATCCACAGTTGTATCTATTTCAAAAGAACTGAGGCAGAGAATATGGAAAAGCTCATCTGTAAAGATATTGAGACTTTGGCTGCAGTTCACTCAACTTCATAGGGTTCATCACAACAGTATTTGGCTCTTCTCTCTTCTGTTTTCTTCACTGCTAATGGATACTTTACTATTTAATTAGAGCAGCATGATCCAAATCCCATCAAAGTCAATAAAACTCTTTTCATTTATGTTAACGGGCTTTGGACCAACTCCTGAATTAGTACCAGAATCAAATAAAAGACCCTTAGGAAAAGAATAGATACACCCAGCTTACACTTTAAAGTACAATCTTAAAACCCTCGTAAGGTTTTTACTCACTTTAAAGTAAATCTCATTATTGAACATCTCATAAAACCAGCTCGACAGCCCTTTTTTACCAGTCTGATTAAAGTGTCAGAAGGAATCCAAATGCATGCACCGCTTCTCCGTGAAAAACCTTCCCATGATTAGGACAGCAAAAGGTTACATCTTCCCGAAGCTATTCCTGTGGCTCCCACATTGTGCAAGTACGTGAGGGTTCGCCCTGTGGGAAGATAGATTTGGCAATACAACTGTATTTAAAAGGTCCTGCCCCCAGACACCTGTTACTTCTCTGGCACCACCTCAGTTGTGCCAACACAACTTATCTGTTGGGCTGCTCCGAAGAAAACTTCATCAACGTGATTAACCTATTAAGGCTAGTTGGCCAGACAACATCCAAACGTGACCAAGTGGCATTAAAACAGCCCGACTAAAGGAGGCTCTGTTCAGTGGAGCAGTCAGTATTATATGTAACACAGCTGAATGGCCATAATCACTTTAATCAAATTAGCAGGAGAGCGCACCAGCTATTTTTATCATACAGAGAGAGAGGCGGCTTTCTGCTCTTAGACTATACCCTAGTCACTGCAGAAATTAACGAACCACAAAGCAAGCAAAATGATACTATGTAAACAGGGATATTAAACCTTCTCATACTTTTGACCCATTTTGGCAATACCAACCAAGCTGCACAAAGCCACTGCATCATTTCTTACACAACAGCGTGCTTTAATTGACCGGCACATTAAACATCAAAGCTTTTTGCAAAGTTTGACCACAGAAATCACATTCAGAAATCATATCCCACCAGTGCTGACTCATCGGCAGAGCCACAGAATACTTTTTTAAATTCCCAAAAGCCCAAACAAAAGAACCAAACCTGTACTATTGGTTTGGACGGGGGGGGTTTATTTCACACGAGTCCAGACTGGCAGCACAGCAGGCTGGGAGACAACTTTCCTTGAAAACAGCTTTGGCAGAATGTTAATAGAGAAGG
The DNA here is from genome assembly GCA_013389945.1 of Fregata magnificens. Classification (NCBI taxonomy): domain Eukaryota; kingdom Metazoa; phylum Chordata; class Aves; order Suliformes; family Fregatidae; genus Fregata; species Fregata magnificens. Next base: position 205,171 of record WAAD01030622.1, read on the forward strand.
AAGAAAATTGAGGACGAGGATGAGAGGTGCTTCAGTCCCTTCTGGGCTGGAGCTGTGAACCCTTCCCTGTGGAATCAATCACAGCAGCTCTGGAGGGGACTGTCCTGCAGAACACGGGACGTGTTGGTGATGTGCGCACGTGGCTCCAGCTCTCTGCTCCCAACTGCCCAGTGCCTCTGGGCAGCCCTGACTCACCTTATGCCATCACATGTACTGGTTTGTGAGATGCAAAAAGTTCAGTTTGCTTTCAAATGGAGTCAGTATTCCAGCCCTGCCCTGCAGACCAGCAATGAGGATAAATGGGGACACCACTTCTTGCTTCACTCTCCCTTCTGGAGGTACTTGTTAAAGGAGAATATTCACTGAACAAGGATTTTGTTGTGAATAGCCAAGAAATACAGTGTTTTCTGCTCATTCCTGCGGCATGGGCTACTCATAAGCTATTCTCATCACCTCAGCACTCCAGTGCCAGGGCTCAGCATCTTGCCCTGCTGACACTGATCAGATGTCTCTAACTGCTCTCTCCTTTGGCCTTTTTTCTGATCCTTCCCTTCCTCTCCCCCAAATCACACACAGAGACAGTCATCTCGCTGCTCTGAACACTACGTTCCTCCGCAGGAACCACAGTGCATTTTTCTCCAGTGAAGGAAGTATTTCCAGCTCATGAAAAGGAGAGTGGTACTGCACACCAGCCCAGCAGCAGCCTGTGGGGAGGTAGACTTTCAAACAATCTGTGTAGCTTTGGAATTCAAACCCATTAAATGTGGTGGAGCACATTAACCACCTCTTGGCAGCAATTTCAAAGATGGCCATTTGCTCCACATTCCTCGGCAAAGGAGCGATGCTGACAAGGTCCCTGGCCCTGTGAAGGCGAGAAGTGAGAACCTACAGGCTCGACAATCACCTAGAACCAGCTTCAGGGAGGACATCATCACAAGGAGAAAGCTGCCTCCACACAGACTAGAAAACACAAGTATTAGGGCTAATCTAGCCAGTGCACTGTGCTGCCCTCTGGCACTGCCTAGTGCTTTCATGTTTCAAGAAGCACCAAAAATTATAAATAGTATATTGGATTATCTGTGCAGTAGAATAAGTCTATTCCCAGAATCAACTGTATTGTTCTCTGTAGCTGTCCTCTGACACTGTGGCCAAACGCAGTGGATAAAATAGCCCAGGAAGAAAATCTCTTTATTAGGGACTAAGCCAGGTGATATTCAAGCTATAATCAATACCTGAAGGGTTTGGAGCAAAGGTAGCTGCCTGCCCTCTTTTGTCTCTGCTTTGCCCCTACTGCCACCACGTTACAGGGCTGGGAAACACAGACAGGGCGAACTTGCTTGGATGCTAAAGAAGCTTATGGAGACCAGCTACTGAACAGCAACAGGACTCTCTATATCAAACTTCAGGCAATCTGCACTCCTCCTATGGCCAATGCCAGTGGTGATGGATATTTTTCTAATCAGTATGACAGAACACCCCCAGCAATATTCACTAGGGGGTTCACCAAAAGATGAAGTTTAACAGAACTTTGTTCAGTGCTTTTTTAAAAGGCTGGACAAAAGGCTGGCAAGGTAGCACAGAGCCAAATGGGCAGCTTTGTGACAAGATGCTCAATGTGTGTCTCTGTCACTGTGTTCTGCTCCCTCATGACACTGCAGCATCACAGCAAAGCTGTAAGGTCACTTCTAATTAGAAGTAGTCAAAAGTGCAACTCCACTGAAGCATCTCAATGCAATTTCAAAACTTCTCTGGGTTTCCAGCTTGGTAAAATGTTCCAGCACTTTCTAATCCATGTTCAGTTGCTCCCTTTGAGCACTAACAACTCCTCCATAAAGCAGCCTACGAAAGATCAGAACTTCCTCAGAGGAGACAGGGGTCAGTCTATCTTCATCGTTCTTTCAAAGGATACTTTAAAGCATCTCATGATTTGTCACCAATAGCATATAGGTCACTAAGCAGCCTCTATATATGAGGTTCTGCCTGTGACTCTGCCTTTTTTAGTTAAGAACGTGATGTCCTAACAACAAAATAAATTTTAAACTTAAGGATTTAGTAGACTCCTTGCAAATGTCGACATTGTATTAAGTCAAAGCAATGGACTCAGTGGTGCGGAAGAGATATATAGAGGATTAAATTTGACCTGATAGGTCTCTGACATCAGTGAAAAGTGGTCTTAATATAAACAAATATAAAATGAAAAGAGAAAAAGCCAACAGTTTCCCACAATGGGATAGCTAGAACATCCTGTAGGGCTTGCAAGCAGTGATTCAATATTCCAAAATTATATCCTTGGGTTAAAGACTGCATGGAGTTCATTCTGGAAGTGCACTATAAAAACGTTACCTAGGCACCAACATTTCAAAGCAAACACCTCTTTCAATCACCCCAAAGGAACACAAAATTGCCAGAAGCAGCTAAACCTTTCGAAGACCTAAGTATATCCATCATGGATGAATTTCACATTACTAACATCATATTTATTCAATAGTTTTGCCAGTGGTGTCATGATTTCTACAGGCTTGCATGGTAACATGAAAATGTCACAAAAATTACGTCAGAATGGTAATTCAGAGACAGGAAGCCATGAGGCCTTAAGTGAGCCGACACTTTTGCGTGAGAACAAACAGCGCTCACAGCTATGTCTTTAACCCATCTGCCCATTTGTGACGAAGGACTCTGAGAACCTTCAAAGATGTCAGGATCCCTGGTCTCCTCTTCCAAAGCATTTCACTATTTCCAAGTATGTAAACAAATCCTGAATATATTACTTAATAAAATCTCATGTTAATAGTGCATACGCATTCACAGATCTTGTGTGTCCTGCTGCCTCCCAAGAACAAGTGTATCTCTTTGCAAACCATGGTAGCCTGCAATCCAGACTGTTGGAGGAGGGCATGTCACCAGAAGAGTGTGAAAACATCTAATTATGTAAGGCCAGGTCCTCAGCTAATGCAAAGTGACAGAGCTCCCAGAAATCCACGGAGACACGATGATGCAGATTAGCAGAGGTTTGGCTCATTATAATTGAATAGACCCAACTGAATAGACCAGTAGACCTAAATTTTCCCATCTAGTGACAGATTGTTGGAATCCTGACTACCAGAATCTCAGAGGGTTATGGGGAGTTGAAAGGAGATTGCATCAGATAAAGTAAACTCCAGTTTGGCTGAAAGCATATTTGTGATCCAGGAGTTTCAATTAGCTGTTACTGAATTACCATGAAAGTCTGTTCAACAGATGTGCAATTAAAGTTTTTCTCATGTTGCCCTCTCTCATGACGTGGGTTTTTTTGGTTGGGGGGGTGGATTTGGCATTTTTGAGGTTTTTTGCAAGTGATGCTAGTTTTATTGAGGTCAGAGCTAATAATCTCAGATAGGCAGAGAAAGCTCTTCCCACCATCACACCTCCAGCAGCGCAGAAGCAGAGAGGGGTGACTTCAGTAAGCAGGAAAATCTTTCTCCTTTCTGGCCCCGTCTTCATAGGAAGAAAGAGACAGAAAAGCTGTCAGAATGAGCCTGCAAATTCAAGGCAGCTGGAATTGCCTCATCCTCCTGGCATGGACAAGAGGAGGGCTTCTCCTGATCCCTCCCCCTCGCTTAATGCATCACCTCTTCTGTGGTGGGGATGTGGTGTGAGGCAGAAGGGGAAGGAGGTTTAGCAGAGCTATTTCAGTTTTAGAAGCATGCAGTTCTGTCCTGCTCCATCCAGCATACAGGTTATAAACAGCAATGGAAAAGCTGCACTTGAGCCTCTCATACTCACCTCCCTCACCACCACCACCACACCAGGGGACAGAGAACAAGGTGAAAGACAAGGCTATGGTGTGGAATACTCCACGGCCTGCTTTTTGTCCCAAATTCTTTGCTAATCAACCTGCCCATACAAAGCCAAATGAAGCCAGTGAAACTAAACACACTCACTTCAACAGCTTTGGAACAAACCCAAAGATCAGCCACTTGCCGTAGGACCTCCCAGGCCTTTATGCAAAACGATGCTGGACCATGACATAAAAATTGACATAGATCTATTTTTTCTGTGTGATTCTCTGTTTAGATAAATGCGAGATTTTACTATATTTTCATACGTACAGCATTTTTATTCTATTTTCTAGGATGCATATGATTATTGTGGGCCTTTACTTAACTGCAGTGAACTAAAAACTTTATTTTCATAGTAAATTCATTACCCTTTCCTACTGAGGAGTTTATATGAAATCAAAACTTCTTGTAAATTGTCTTGTCTTTCTTTGCTTGTCTATTACTTATTCAAACTGAGCTTCATATTCCTCTTTCAGAGTGGTAAATCATCCTTTGGTTAAGCACATTTTTACACTTACTGCTTATGTCAGTCTTAACATGCCGTAAGTTTGCAAAAAAATGTAATATTGACAGACACGTCTAGCATTTATTTGGGGATTAAATATTTCGGTTTCATGATGAATGGTAGATCTGCCATTTTCACAATGAAACCTAAAACTATTAGGAAACTCTGATATCAAGCTTTGCTATAAATCTGAAATCAATCCAAATTCATCCCTAAAACTTCTTCATCCCTAAGCTCTTTATTGGTATTGAACTGAGGTGGTGTAAAATTTGTGCTTCTGGGTTTTCGGGGTTTTTTGTTCCCAATGGGTAAAAGATTGTGACCTTAGGTAGGTTCACACTGTTCTACAGAGAGGTGTTGTGAAAAGTTTCAAAGCCATATTTTTATCTAGCTATTACTTACTTTGTTTATGAAAATTTTTAGACATTTTCAGCCTTGCAACCTTCAAAGCCTGCCAGCTTCCAATATAACTCCTGTCACGTGAGAGAGTGTTGGCATGTGAAAGACTCTTGGCCCAGCTCAGCTGTCTTCATCATCAGGTAGTGATTATTTCTCAAAGACTGTTTTTTAAATACATTCTGGTTTGCAGAATGCTTTCCAAACATCTCTCACATTCCTTCCACAGCTCCTCTGCTTGGGGAAAGAAACAAGCCTAGCAATTTTAACACTCCAAAGAATCAAGAAGTGTATTCTTCTGCATACGAGTTGGATGAACACGATTGACCCAAAAGCCATGACTTAAAACAAATAAAACCACTATTAAAACAGTAACCACAGCCTGTGCTGCCACCTATCCTTAGTTAATCTCTGCATTTTCTGCAGGCTCTTTTTCCACTTCCAAACTATAGGCTCTGTCCTGCAAACAGGTCTCCCCTTCAACTGATGTAAAGGCCATGAACACTGGCCCTTGTACCAGCCTTGAGAGCCACACACTTGACAATGGGAGAACGTGCAAGACACGTCTGCTTAGAGCAGGTATTGGATGTTAGTTCCGCCTTTTGCATGTGGGGGAAATATCAGCAAAATTAGCACGTCTTTGGAGTAGAATCTGGGCTTTCCCCTCTTCCCTTCTAAATTCTATCATTTTACCGTATTTGTATTAAAATCTAAATGGTTTGTTACTATGTTTAGCCCTTGAAATATTCTTACTCCCAAGAAAATAAGCCTTTTCTTTCCTGGTGGACTTGCCATATTATTCTGACTTTCTCCATCCTACACTGAGTACAATATTCATTATACCATGCCAAAAAGCACATGTTCAGAAGCACAACTTGAAAAGGAAACTCCTCCTACAGGCCAAATTGTGCAAGAGCAGCACTGAATCTGCAGTCTCTGTCCTTCTGGGTGCGTAGTGTGAAGGTGCCTTTGGACGAGTTTGCCTAAGGTGGCTAATACATGCCCATCAGATGTGCTGGAAGCTGCTGCTGCAGCCCAGCAGCCCACAGGGCACAGAGGGAGGAGGCAGGCACGAAACAGGGACCACCCTCCAACAGAGGGAAGCAGGCACAACAGCAGGCTGAGATCTATACTCGGGGCTCCTGTAGAAACATGCTGTATTGGATACAAAACTCAATCATTCCTGCCATTTCATGGACTGCTTCTTGTAAGTACTGCAAGTGATGAGGTAAAAGAAAAGAGGACAGGAAGAGCTGCTGGCCAGCCTGCTAGTCAGCCATGCAGTTTCTTCTCCTCCACACGTCAACTTCATTATTCTTACAGTGGTAGTAAATCAGAAAGCACATTAATAAGGGCTCAAAGACTCAGGGCCTACATCAAGATGTGGCACTGTGCCGTCCTAAAACCTCAGAAAGATATTTTGGTTTTATGTCTTTTAAAGACCAGTTTAAATGTTGACCAGGTACTTCCTTCTAGTTTTCTTGCTTCAGAAGTCTTGTAAAAATAGTTCACCTTCATTAAAGGGCAATAACAGCAGCTACCTACAGTCAATACGCCTAGTGAAGAGAAATACCTTAAATGCATTAAATTAGCTTTATCTAGTTACAGATAGAAGGAGCTCTTCTTATCCACAAAGATACCAATGACGTTCACTGACTCTTTCTCATTACAGGATTAGTAGGTTTCATGCTTAATTTCAGTAGAAAATGGATTGTAATCTCTCCCCTGAGGTCCACTGGGCTAGAGGTTAAAAGCTGGGAAAAAGTGGTCTGACCATGTAATGAAATTCAAACACAGAGGTGGCAACTACAGGAAAAGTTAAAGGGAATGACAGTAGGAAGGAAGCTGAAGTAGCTTTATTTATAGTTCACCACATCAAAAGAAAAATGGCAATATTGTACTTTGCAGGTGTAAGAGTCAGAAAGTACCATGGACCCTCCGCAATTTCAACCTCTGCATTCTCCATGGAGAGATGCACAAGTGAAGAATTAATTGCATTTATTTATTTTGAAGATAAAGGTCATGAGTGCAGCAATAAAGAGGCAAAACATTAGATTTGACATAAACCAATATAAATGGAATAAGAAAGAATATAAACCTGAAGGGAACACTGATAAACTATAACTCACTTAGGATACCAAGACCAAAGAGTAACAGCAAGTTGTACAAATGGGACTTCAATTTCAGCAAGGCAAAGTTTTGGAAAACAAACCCATTTGTAGATACTGTCCTACAAGGGACATGAAGCAAAAAAAAAAAAAGGCAAGCATATAAATCAGTGGTCAGGGCAGGTTCTCCCTGTGGCACCAGAGAGGCTAAAATGATACCAAAGTTACCACATCCAGCAACTGAATCTCCCCCACTTGAGGGGCAGCCAGCCCACATAACACATGCCAGTGGACAAACTCTCTCAGAAGTACACACAAGACAGGAGAGATCCCCATCTCTTGCTTTGTTTTTACCATTCAGCAACTTGCCTTTCCCTTCCAGTTGCTTCTCCCACCCTCCCTTCCGCCATCAGAATGACTCTTCTCCTCCCCACAGCAGCAAACTCCACTCCTTTCTCTGATCCCATAACACTCCCCTCCCATGGCAGTGGAATTTTATTGCAAAGTACAAAAAAAATCAAGCAGAGCTACAAAGTGGAAAGCCATCATCCGCAGAGCAGAACAATTTGTTTGTCCAAAGCTGCAGTTCCAACTTCTGATGCTGAAAGGCACAAGTCAGGCTCCCTTAAATAGACCCATTTCAAAATCATGAGAATAAGGATGTGGTTTTACAATACAGCTTGAGTCTATCTGTTACTGAAGGAGCAATCTCACTTTTCTCCTTGAGCCCAGCTGAGGGCGTTTCCACATCCATCCCTTTGAGATGGACAAACGTCCATCTCACCCCACAGAGAACCAGTTCAAGCAGCTGAACTGGCAGGCAGCAGTTCACTGGTTTGGCCACTCACCCACTGGGTTAACGTATGGTGGAGTAAGACAAGCAGGGTGCCGGAGCAGGGGAGGAATGGGAGCACAGCACGGGGAGCAGCCAGGGGAACAGGATTACCCCTCTCAGTAGCAATGATGTATTAAGAGAGACTCATCGTACTGTAAAATGACACCTTCAAAACAACACACCTGGGATGATTTTCACTGGCCTGGTGATTTTTGAAACGTCAAGAAACACAACTTACATTTCTCCGTCTTTTCCTTGAGGGAAACTCTTACTTAAAAACACTTACTTTAAACAGAAAACAGTTACTTAGAAGAAAACGTTAAAAAATTCATGCTGAGATTCACACTTATGACTCCAGGAACTCCAGATTTGAGGAAAGTACCAGACATTTTGAGACCTGGGAATAACTCAGAGAATCTATAGCAGAGACTGTGATTTAGATATGAGGAAGGAATGTGCTCTTCAGCACTTGAAGAGGACACTCTTCTTTTCAATGTTACAGTTTAATAGAACGGTGCTGAAAATAGCATGTGAAATGTGGGCCTTTCATTTTGCAGACTATTAAAACTGGGAACCCGCTGTGTCAAGACTCTGCAAACAAAGATGAATTTAAAACACACACAGATAAAGAGGCTAAAGAAACCAGATGTGATGTGTTAAAGAACTTACTGAAACTTTGGAAGAAGGAAAGCAATAAAGGGAGAAGGTGATTTGAAAAAGACAGTGTGCACATCAGAGCTATTCACGGGAAGCAAATGCAAGGTTGTGCAACCTGCTACAAGAGACTGAAGACCTGCTCCCTGATTCTCTGTTTTAATCAGACCCAGTATGAGAAATGTCCTAGTGTGCAATTAAGCAATGGCATGACCTGCTTACAAAGCAACAGTCACCATTAATAAAAAGTGCTCAGAAGTAGGTTGAATACTAGTGTGACCTGTGGAGAAAAGGTCCTGCTCCATGCAACAGCTGGAATTCTGGCTGATCCAAAAAAATATTTTCCAACCTTCTGTAGCAAAAGGTAAACATGTAATTAACTCAAAATGTGGGAATGTCTTGCCATTTGCAGCAGTCTGTACTGTTCTCAGAGAATACTGGAACACCTTGCTGCACTATGAGGAAGCACTGAGCTGGTAGCTAAGTAAGCTAATAGCATTTTTCAAGGCACACACCTTTGGAAGCTAAAGAGGGACAGACTTCTCAAAATAGATGTTCTGCTTACCCCAGAAAGTAATTATGACCTTATCAAAATTAGTTACTATATTTGGATGTTTCAAGATGGAAAGTAGAAGGAGCCATTAGGCACACTTTTTGGATGTACATGGTTTAATATTCTGGTTGGAAAATTAGTTCTTGTGTGGTCAAAGAGAATAGTACAGCTGAGATACTACCACAATGAGGACAATGCAACACAAGGTCAAATAGGACATAAGGAAATACCTATCTTTTATCCAAAGGCCTACAACATACCACAAAGATACCGGTTTTGATTGCCTGAGGATAATCTGTCCAGATGGTGTGCACCTGTATGATGTAGGAAATTACTTACTCTGCTCTCAGATAAAATGTAGGTGAGATGATCCACGCACAGAAGATGCAAAGAAAAAAAATAGTACTTACTGATGACAGAGTCTCTTTTAAGGACAGCAAAATGAGGATAATTTACTCCAGTTAGAAGCTGAATCATAGTGTTTACACTCTGCATTTCAGACTATAACATTTAAAAGGGAGAGTCTCTGCAATTTACACACCAGAAGGGGCTGTCCAACTAGGCTAGTGTTGCCCAGGGACGTGAACAGTAGAAAACCAGAGAAGGGTTATGAAGCAAAGTCTCTGTCCTATGAAAATATATGGATATGCTTGAGTGTTAGGCACCAAAATAGTTCCATTGCTTTCTGTCAGGCAATGCAGGTCTTTTAGATCATGTGTGTGGATGTGGATGTGGATGTGCAGTCAGGCTCTTGATTGCGTTAAAATTTACATACATGCTTGGCTTAAACATGTACAGACCCCAGCTGAATTCAAAAGACCATGTGGGTTAATGGAGATCCCACTCCAACCATCTGCAGAGGAACGGCTGCTGTTTTCTTAAAGAGAATGGCTTTTAAATGTTGTTCTATACTGTCACAGGAATTATTTGCATTTCTCCTGCCACGGTATTACAGTTCTACTTGTCCAAAAATAAAAAAGTCCACAGTGGTTTTTGCCATTACACAAAAAACAGATGGCATCTTTGGTTTCATTTTGTTTTAACTTAAAGAGAAAATGCTCCCAAATGAAGAGGTTATATATGCCAAATTTTAATCCACTAAAAATGGATGCAACCCAATCATAATGTAAATGCTAGGAACTTAGAATACAACAAATAATTACTGGAATTATTTGCAGCAGGCATCTGTTTTAACTGTCAGGCACTTGACCTGACCAGACTTTGAAGACAATGTTGTGCTACCTTGAGTTCTGCTTTTTTGCTACATCACAAACCATTGTAATCCAAAAAACAGATAAAACAGAAACTAAACTAAATTGTAAATCCATATGAAAGCAGGAGATGGATGTCTAAAAGGAAAAATAACACAGTTATGTAAGCATCTTTGTCTTCTCTGGGTGTATTCATTGCAAGCAGATCCTTCACTCTCTTATCCAGGTAAATTACATGATCCACCTAAGGTGAGTTAGATTCAACTTCAGCTCTGTGGCCAGTTTCAAGAAAGCATCTCTGTCAGGAAGGTATTTAAGAATATAACCTTAAAACTCACTGACTTCAAAAAGCTCAAACTCATGCTTAAAGTGAAGCAGGATTATACTAAACAAGGATAGATTTCACAAGGTGTTTAAATGTCTTCAGGAATGCAGGCAATGTGGTAGAAGGGAGGGGGGGAATATTCCTCCAGGAAGGAAAAAGGTGGGCATTTCACATGGGTAGCTGGAATTGCTCTCAGGAAACATCATTGACTGAATCTGGAACCTGGACTCCTCCTACATTCACAATTTACCTGATGTGCCTAAAACTAGATTATATGAATACTTACTTCCCTGTAAAATAAAGACTGCAGAAAATAAAAATATTCCAGTATCTGATTTTAAAACAGTGAGGAAAATATTAATAATACAAATAATGTATAACAAAGTCTTGGGACAATTGACAGATATGCACTTACATTAACAGTAGTCAAAGCACCAGTCAATTCCTGAAGATTCATGACTGGCTAGTAAAGTGAATGTATCACCACAAACCCACCCGGGTCAGCCCAGTACTACAGTTACTATTAGTATTGGGCATGAGTCTAAAAAGCATTGCTGGCTTCCCAAGCATTTCTAGAAGAAATAGCATCTGGGCAAGCAGCCAGCCAAAGGGCTTCTCTCAAATGGTTTGCGAGGGTTATTACAGCATAGAGTAAAGACTGAAGTGTTGTAGAGCAAACCCTGCCTATTTCATCACATAAGAAGAAACACTTATGTCCATTATACTAGTAAGGTGACTATGGCTTGGTACTGCAAAACATGTAATGCTTACAGTTCCATAAGAAAACATACAACCATAAATGTCCTGAGTAGCTTACTTTCTCTATGTCCACTTCTAATAACTTCCCATTTTAATGACAATATAACGAAATTTTTGGGCAGCTGATATTTTAACTTTTAAAAAAGGAAGAGGAATATACTAATGAAGCAGAGCTAAGACATCATGTTGTGTTATTGAAACTGATGTTCCTCTATTTGCTTCAGTGGATGCTAGATCATACCGATTATGCAACATGAAACTGTGATTCTCAATCTTTTAGGATCCTGTCAGTAAGTTTGACTCTGCACTGCAGCCTAATTTAATCATGTGCTCATTATCCATACCAGATGTGGTGTTGATATTGTGTTTCTCCTGCTTGTGTTTAAGCATGCATTCTAACGCACACACTAGAAATGTTATGAGGAGACTGAGAGAGAGTTTATGTCTCTGAAGTTCCACAACCAAACATTGCCATCCTGTCAACCTGAAGAAGACATTTTTGGCACATCTGCCTCAAACATTGCAGAAGTATTTATCAAAGTAAGAAATCCACATGCATAAAGAGTTCTTCTACAATGGCAGGTTCATCTGCTGGGGTGAAGATACGGAGTTCCCATAGTTCGGGCAATAATCTGGAAGGACTGCCATAATCCTAACTCTTTTCTGTTTTATGGCATTTTTACAGCCTCCAAGCACCTCTCCTTCACAACTAACCCTTGGAGAGGACAGCCAGCTCCCTCATCCTCCAACTGCATCCACAAGTAAGGATCTGGCCAAGGACCAAGAACGTACTCAAAGTTCAGTATCTTCCACAACTGTCTGCAGGCCGCTGACAGCTGACCATGTTGGTTCTGCCCACTCAGTGGAAAATTAGTTTGAATGCTATCACGCCAACCAAGATGATACCATGTTGTCCGGCGTGTTTATATCCTAAGTGGGAAAGCTTTCACAAAACTTTTTTTTTAATATGGTAAAAATCACATGCATAATTCAGAGAGCTGTTAAAAAAGCTATTGATTAGCTTTAACTTTCCAATTATTTGTAAAGACCCATTTCAGCTCTGAAAACACACCTAGATTGCATACTTCAGAAGTTCTCTTCATCTGTCTCTGATTTGATTTTTAGGTCAATAAAACTAATTTTGCCACTGACTTCTGTTACAGAAAACTGAGAGGACCCAGATTAACTGTGTATCTCCTCAGTCAGGGCAGCAGATAATTCTGTATATGCATTCATGGTACCTTTTCATTTTTTAGAATTATTGCAGATTAAAAACCTTCATCATTTATAGTACAGTTCAAAAATCTGTTTGCAGATCTACTATTTTCATGCAAATGCCTTCCAACAACTTCTCATTTTGGCAATACCAACATCACCAGACAGACTCTTCTCAGACAAGAATTGGAAAATAAGACACAGTTGGCAGGAAAGTGCAAACCAGAGGGGATGTTCAGAGGAAATAACATCAGAAGTTGGCAAGGTGGCAGATGCATTCACTGACTTGAACCAGATTCAGTCAACAAAAGTTTTCAATGTAAAGATCAAACTACGAAACTTCAATTCAAATATTATTTCAGCCCTAATGTCTGGATGCAAAAGCTGGAAGCCCACCAGAAGCACAGACAGATGTCAAACCACTTTCAAAAGCAAGCACTTCAAGAAAATACTAGGAATCAAATTAAGCAAGTCTATAACAAACCACTCTAACACTTGTCAGTTGACAACTCAGTTGTCAGAGAGCTCCACCATCCCTATCTCCAGAGTAACCTAGAAAAGGAGGTGGAAATACTTGGGGTATGCTAGGAACATTGGCCATGGCATGCATATTGTTAGGCAACTGAAAGAAAATCCATGACACTACGGAATTTCTCCACTGAAGTAAACTAGGTGTGAAGAAAAAAATGGACATCGAGAACCAGTTGAGAGTAGCCTTCTCCATGTCATCATTCATAGCTGAAATACCAATAAACCTGAGAATAACATACAGCCCAGTGGTCTCTAAGAATGTCTTACTAGGAATACACTGCTCCAGAGACTCTTCAATACTCCTTGCAGACACAAGAAATAAAAACATAAACCGAGAGACAGTTAAGTGCAGTATTAACTTCAGTGGGTTAGTTGCTTATTATTGCCGCCCATGGACCAGTGGCTTTTGGAGAACCACTACCACCATTTCTTGGAGTTTGTGTAATTCTACTGGTATCTGTTTTAAACTCTCCCCCCACAAGAAAGAAAGAAACTGAGATGGAGGGAATGGGTAGAGGTGGAACATAGTACCCGAGGGACTGGAGTTCAATTTATTGTTCCACAACAGATTTACTGCACAATCTCAGGGAAATCATTACAGCCAGATGCTTACAGGTATTGAGGTAATGCTTCCTGCAGGAAGGCTTCAGTGACTTGGGCAAAACCAAACATGGTTTCTGCCCTGCAACATTTACAATATAGATACGCACTGGAGGAAACAGTAAGCCATTTCCAAATGTATTAGCAGAATCACAGAAGCTGTAGTGCCCTGCAAGAACCGGCGTGACATCCGGATTAGAATATGGCAGCTGTCACGCTAGACCAACTCTCCTGCTTCTTCTAACGAAAACAAGAATGCTGGAAAGAGGCAGGCACACAGGTTGTGGATACAAGATGAAAACTAAAATTCTTTTGGTAGCTGTTTGGATTCTAGCTATTTATGTGTGCCATTGAATTGAGGCCTGGTTTCATTCCTTTGCATTTGAGAAGTTACTTACAAATCCAAAAAAAGCAGCATTTTATAAACATTTTGTCATTTACATGTGCAACACAAGGCCTTGGACCTTTACAGTCTTATCCATACTTTGGCTTTAACCCCTGTTATATTTTATCATAACTCTTCTCCAAATATAAGGAGTCCACACTCTGGCTAACACTGGGAGGAAGAAGGAACAAGCTCCGCCACTGCCCTTGCAGTCAACACCTGTGCTGATGAGAAGAGCCAGCACAGGGCAAGCAGCAGCCGTCAACAGGATCTTCCTCCACCTTTCAGCACAGATGAACAAGGAGGAAGAGCTTTGGCTCCACCCCAGTTCTGCAATGCCCAGAGTAAGTAAATTTTGCCTTACACAAAATGATCTGTGCTCTAGGTATGGGGAGAGCAAAGTACTTCTGCTTCCCCAGCAGAGGCAGGCCTGCAGCCTCATAGTCTGCTTTCTGAAGTGCCCTTCTTGCTCAGTCCTGGTGTTCCTCTTGCCCTCAGACAGCTGCCCACATCAAACAATTGCTACATTAAAACCTGCTTCTCAAAACAGGAACGCACATGGCTAGGAGAAACCACAGGAAAGGAAAGAGTAAGGGGAAAAATATTTGATTCTCTTCCATTCTCACATAGCCAACATACTATCTCCATACATGTTATCTTCTTGGCACAGCAAATGAACAACTTCCTATGATTAGATAAATAGAAATACAACTGACTCACACTGGCTTTTTATGCAGAGAACAGAATGCATTAAAATTAAGTAATCTCAAAATTATGACTTCTAAAGGGTATAGCAAGAAAATATTGGCTGGATAAATGGTTCGTTATCAAAAATATAGCCCTTTTCTCACTAAACAAATTGCTGTGCAGTAATTACTGTTCAAATGATAGTATGTCAGTTTAGGATGTCAGGGACAAACAGTTATAATTTGACTGCTGAAAACGCACGCCAGAACAGAAAGCTGCAGCAAGTTTTAAAACACACAGCCTTGCAAAATGTATCACAGGGAGCTGTTTTGCTTTTAAAGCTCAAACTCTTTTGCCACTTTCCATCAATCACTTGATTAGGCAATGAAACTTATCGAGTAAAAGATCCATGAAAACAGACTCTGAATAAATCAAAATCTTGCAGGGCAAAAACGTATTTTACCTGTCAACTTTGTTTCCAGGGCAGTCCTACCCATTATTCGGGATTAACTCTTCTAAAATTTCCCTTCGCAGACTGGAAAGTGAAAAGCGGAAGAGGATGCCGAGAACATGCCATTTCATCCTCTGTTTCAAAGTGTCAGACACCTCAAGCAACTTTATGACAAACAAACATAAACCCCAGCTTCAGCTGCTCTGTTCCAGAGTAGCTACCACAGAGCATGTGCTCAAACTTCTAGTGCCGCTGTCTGTAAAGAAGTGCCTGGTGCAGCGCAGCTATTCCCACACAAGGGAACATTAGTTAATTTGCATTCACAGTTACCATATGAGGTGTGAGTTTCTGACAGTCCACACATTTTATATTTAAAGACTGTAGGAAATTAATGTAATTATCTTTGATATAATAACAAAAGTAACTTACCAGCCCATCGCAATTGCTGATAGCAACTGAAGCATTTGGCAAATCAGTGATATCCCCAACATAGAGGCAATTCCCATAAAGAGGTTCAATGTGAGTCTCATCAGAGTCCTCCTGCCATTCAACTGTTGCTCCAGGGGCCACAAGCCTGGAGTTTGGCCGCAGCCTAAAGTGAAACTCTCTTCCAAAAACAGTGACATTGTAAAATATTTGCTCATTTGCTGCTTCATGTTGCAAGTCCTCCGCAGCTCTCCTGAAGCGTGCTTTTGGCGGTCCAGACACCAAGTGGGATAGGAACCTGCCCTCTGAATCGGTGCTGGTGGGGATGACAAGGCTGTACTCCTCTATATTCCTCAGAATTGGATCTTTACAGGGAAGAAAGCAAGAGAGGAGAGAGATACTAGAACTAAACATATCCTGATGCTGCGGGATTTTTATTCCATTATTCATTAGCACAGCAGACACTTACATAAGGCAGATGGACACTGCACTCTGTATGGGCACCTCAGTCACCAGCACGAAGTGTGCAGAGTTCATTCAAACTTGCCTTTTGCTCCCCAAAACACCAGACAGCAGCGTGAGCCTCCCCACCCAGCAGGGACCCCGCACTCCTGTCCACGCAGCAGGGTCCCGCCACCCACTGCCCACCCAGCCGGGACCCCGCACCCCTGCCCACCCGGTCAGTGCCCGGGTCGCCTTGGGAACTTTGGGGCTACCCGGGTGGCCAGCGACGATGAGAGGGCGCCGATCCACTTCGGGACGGCTCGGAGGGGCACGGGCAGGGTCTTGGTGTGCAGGTGTCAAGCCTGCAAACGAAAGGCACGTCCCTCAAACTACCCCCGGTGCGGCGGGGATGAGGCGACTGGTGATGGGGACGCCACGGGTAGCGATCGGCAGCCGTGCCAGCGGGAGCCCCGGGAGTTCTGAGCGGCGGCGATGGCCGGGTCAGGAGGAGGAGGAGGCAGACGAGCTGCCATGTGGTTCTTCTCGCACGGGGAACTCCAGGCACCGAGCCCTGCCCGCCGGCCCGCCGGGGCTCGCCCCTCCGTGGGGCAGGCAGCGGGC
>WAAD01030622.1:222405-234171 GCA_013389945.1 Fregata magnificens
CGGCAGCCCCCCCGGGGCGCTGGGGCAGTGCCCGGCTGTCGAGGCCCGCGGGGTGCGCGGTCGCGGCTCCGGTCTGGGAATTCGCCTGGAAACTGGTGGTCAAAGAAAGCCAGAGCCAGGCTAGGCACGCTTAAGGCACCTCGGCATGAGTTTTGTTGGAGTCTTGGGTTCCCGTTGAAAGCGAGGACCCAAATGGAAAACGTGCCACCAACGTAGGCAAACCATGACCAGAGATCTCCATCTGATCGAATAAATTACTCTAAGCAGCCATTTCACGGGAAAAATTGTTTGGACTATTTGCTAATGAGACTGAAATTACTTGCTGCAAAGCCATCGTCTAATAAATATCTGCAAATGGAGAGACAGACCCTGAAAGCATTCAGGAATACTATAAATATGATATAGAAGAAGATTTTTAAAAATAATTAAATAACCAAGAGTGGCCTTTATGGAAAAAAACAAGTTATATTTGTTTCCATATGGCCAGGATAAATGCCATACCGCTTATTCCTTTCAGATAATGTATATATTTACTCAGCTGTTACATTATCGGGATCATTTGCTGTTTTCACCACTTTACTCTTTAACCTTGCAGAATCCAGACAGCCCTTATTGTGCTCTCGCTGCCCTCACCAGTCCACGGCCTGACCTACCGCAGACGGACTCGCATTGTGTCTGCATGTATTATACCCCTCTGGAAATCTGCATGCAATGCCTTCCTGCAGGAAGCTGGTCCTCTGCCAAGGAATTTTCCTGGGTATCCTTAACTATTCTTGCTCCTGTATGACTAAGGGTCCAATTATTACCTTCCACCCCTATATTATGGACACAGGTAAAGGGTACAGCAGAAAAATGACAGCTAGCTAGTACTGCTGAATGCCAGTGACTAGGTTTTACGGACCCCAGGCCTGATCAATTATGGCAGCACGTGATTTTCTGCTTGCTTGGTTTGTTGTTCTGGTTTGATTTTCCCACTTTTTAGTTTAAGGATAAAAAGGGAAAGATTATTCTGAACAATGGAGTAGATCAATTTGTACATTACATTCAAACATCCCTTTACATATCTTTTCAAATGACCTCTGATTGGGATTGCTGTCTGTACCAGGCTTCTCCCAGTTCTTCCTTTTGGTTTGTTTTTCTGTTGGCTCATTTTTTGTTTTGTTTTGTTTGTGAGTCCATATTGAGCAGCTTCTCTTACTTAAAATCTCATATACTTTCATCAGTACACAGCTGGTAAAGTTCCAACTTCATTTTTATTGGACTTGTATTTTAAGCTGATGATGTGGGTTTTTTATGTTCCATCCATCCCATCCTGCTCAAATTGAAATAACTTCTGCTCATAAACTTGAAAGGGAGAAGGGTGGGCCCTATATTTGAAATCAAAGTTCTTATTTGTATATGATGCATCCAGAAAAAAAGAGACAGAGTATATTATAGAAATACAAAACAACCCAGCCAATACTTCTACTAATTAAGATGGATTTTTATCCTTGAAAAAATTGGAGGTTAGAAAATATGCTTTAATATGGATAACGGCTGTACTGCAGAGTAATGATATAAACAAAAAGAATCAGTAACTGCCTTCATGTAGAAGTTTATTTCTATACAGAAACCAAGTTCTATGTGCACATTATTATCTTATCACATGGTGCCAAGACCCAAAAGCTCCATGGGCTCCAGGGGTTGGTGGAGCTGTTTTACAACCTTCTTTAAAATTTTCTCTAAAACAAAACCAAACTGAGAACCAGTGTCAAACAATGGAGCCAGATCTGCAGCTGGTAAAAACTGGGCTTCCACTGAACTCGCTGGAATAAATCCTGATCCCCACTGAAGTCAGTGAGTTTTGCCATTGACTTCACCAGAGCCAAGATTTTCTGCAATAGATTCACGATGACAGTTTAGACCAACTGAGGATGCACCACATGGCGCAGCAATGGGCCCATTATCCTTCCAGAGAAAAAATGGATCCATGCTTGACCCTGAGGAGGTGGTCCAAAGCATGCCAACCACCACAGAGCCTGAATGAGTGAAATGCAAGAAGAGAAGTTCTTACATCCCTGCTCTTATACCACTATAGCAGAGAAATTCAGGGGAATATCCTCCTCAAAACTAGTTCTTCCCCATTTCCTAAACTATTTTCCCAGGATCCTTGACATGGGCAGCCAAGGTCGCTGCCTGGGTTTCCATGGTAGGGCCTTGCCGTGGCTGTCTCCAGCAGGATGCTTCAAATTTTTTTTAGAATGAACTTGAAAAACTCAACGTGAAATGTGTGTACTGCTGCATTACTCATAGTCCACAAACCTCCAAATTAATTGGTGTGAATGAAGTCACATGATGTTTATTTTACTGGAATGAAGAGAGGAGGACTAGATACTGCAACTGTGCTCTGATAGTTTGATCTGAAGGTATGCCTATGCTGCTGCCAAACGTGACTACAATCACAGAGATGTCTGCCTTTGCTGGAGACAGGCATACAGAAAGGAGAAAGTGATGCTCGGTGTCCTGAATGAATACCCAGTCTGAAGGAAAGGTGTTCTAGCAGCTTTTGCTGAAATACCCAAAGTAGCTTTAAACAAGCTAGCTGAGCTACAAACAGCATCGTAACTGAACCAATATGGAGTTCAGCACAGACTGCCTGAGTATTTACTTGGATTTACAGATCTTGTCCGCACCAAGTTTGTGCTCTCAGTTCCTGTGCTAGCTAGGGTACATCTGTATAAACTGCAGTCAAACCTTCCCTGTGGAGATGTTCTCTCAACATTTAATTTTGCTTAGTAAAATGAAAAGATCCTAAGCGTAAATCACCAGCTACTGCTATGAAAGTGTTCAAAACACATATAACTGCACATTGCAATGAGAAACCTTGTATCTGAGATTTCTAAGATCTCTTGCTGTTTTCAAGGGAAAATCAATCTTTTCCCTATGTTAGTTGGGCTGTGAGGGGGGATGCTGGACTGCAACCCTGTGCCTTCTCCAAAGGGCACACCATCACCTGAGCAGGTAACTTACAGTCTGCTTACAGCCCTCATGATCCAAAGTGGTCCAAGCTCTTACACGAGAGGCTCCCCAGAAAGGAGAGTTCTCATTTCTGACCTCCTTATGGGGAATACGATACCTTTCTGCAAAAGGACTGTGCATTGCCTGCTTTATGTTTCTTATGCAGATCATTGTCCTTGCTTTCACCCTTAACTGCTATGCATACTTTGTGGCTATGCAACATTATAAAGCTTAATAAGAAAGAAGAAAAATTAAAATAGCATGCCAGTTCATTTCTTCCACACTTGACATTTCCAAGCTCTGTATTGTTTGAACCCTTTTGCCATTACGTGGCAGTATTACATACTACCTAGAAGAAATGCATGTATTTAATACTGATTCTGAAGCAGTGTATGCTAAAGAGCAGTAGCTAAACTGGAACAGTCCTGCCTTTTCCCCTACTTTACCTAAGCACAGTAGTGAAACAATCCATCACACAAAAAACAGACCAATGTAACAATAAATTACCAAAATATCAAGCTCTTTTTAATAATTTCACTTCCACTCTTTTTTTAAGAAAGAAGGTGCCGAAGAAATATTCTAAGAAAAATAAAGTGACAAGAAACTAAATTAAAGCAGTAATACCCAGGCTAGTCACTTTGATTCCTGGAGTAAGAAATGAGGTAATATTACAAAAAATATGTACATCTTTAATTGGTAACTAATAAAATCCAGCCTAAAACAGGAGAGCTACTGACTGACTGTATAAAAGGGGGGCATCTCCTCTGCCTGCTCATCCTGAGATTTCTGGGAACCCACTCCTCGGCCCTTACCAGACATGCTCAGACTGTCCAGGCAGGCAGGTCCTCAGAAGACTTGGGTGATTCTGCCGAGACAGGAGCAGCACAGGGCATGCCCCAGAACTTCAGGGGCTTAAGGAACTTTATTGACAAAAACTTAAGCAGTTACACAGCAGTTTTGAAGCCTGTCACTGTTGGACTATGGGACTTAACTCTCACTTTAGCTATCTAAGATTCAAGTGTACGGTCTTCCAAGGTGGAATGGAGCAGCAGGCATTCTTCCCAACCTCGCTATATGTGTCACTGCTACCCATGTAGGGTACCTGCAACCTGGGGTAGTAAAACGGTCAGGCTGCCTGCAAATCACACAGGCCAAGACATTCACCTGCCAGATGCTGGCCACATAGGGACCAGCTTTGGACACCTTCTCGGGTCTGTGCTCGTTGATAGCACAGGTTCAAACTCCTTCTGCACATGGCCCAAAGCTCCTACCTGACCACAGGCTTGCAGCTGAACTGTACGCACACACGAGTTTGCACTCAGGAAAGGAAGTAACAGAACCAGGGGGAAGGATCCAAGTTTCCTTCACCTTCTTCTGTATTTGGTTCAGCCACTTTGTCCTGATTTTGTGGCCCACGCTAAATGTTCCATCTAAATTCCCCTTTACATTTTCTCTGTCAGCATAACACATAAAATTTCATTGTTATCACTTCTTTCACTAAACATCTGTATTTAACTGCTAGTGTAATTGTCTTTTGATAAATAGCACAATCCCTCCCCTACGTTTTCACCTTGATTCTTTCTGTGCAGATTTATTGCCTCGCTATTAATATTCCAGCCATGTGATTTATCCCAGCATGTTCCCGGAATACTTGCCTTCCCTATATAAATATTTGAATGATCTTAATTTCAACTAATTAGTACTGGGACATTTGATTTCCCTCTTGAAGAACTCTCATTTGTTACTAACCAGTTCCTTTCCAGTTTATGAGATATCTATTTCAGGGGAGAAAATAGAGTCACGGAACGAACCAAACACTTTTTCAATACTGTTCTACCCTTCTTCATATTGTTCATGGCAGTCTGGTTCCAAAATAACTCTTCTAGGTCTGAAATCTCAGAAACATCAAATGCACAGGCAGTGACAATAAAGAATTCCTATCCTGCCTATTAACACGCTTCAGTCCTTACAGAAAGACAGACCTTATTTAACATCTTATTATGCCACAGGTTTGGGCGAGTCACCAAGTTCAGATTTGTGCAAGATCTGGGAGACAGAACAAAAGTTAGATGCGCCTAAGATCTATCACTCTCTGGGGCATCAGTTTCACTGTCAGCTTTACCTATAAAGGAAGCTAAGGGCAACTAGGCCCCAGTCAAGGGTTTGGGGTTTTTTTCCCCAGTGCAAATCTAGCTATACGTAATTTTCCCTGAAAAACATTCAGCAAGTTTGGCCGAAATATTTTGGCTTTGTGCACCATGATTTTTTAAAAAGAGAAGAATCAACATCTTCCAGAAGAAATATTTCTGAAGGAAAAACATGTTTCTAGTCAACATACTAATTTATTGTTGAGAAACAATTTTGATGGAGCAGTTTCAACCAGCCATACTTACAAATTGTTCTGCTAGAAAGAAATCGTCTCAGAGGCATTTCAGCCATGCAGATTTCTTCACCCTCCAGAAAAACCACACCACTCATTTTTACTGATTCACCCACTGACAACATTAATCGGTTGTTCAGTCTAGGCATTGTTTTAGTGAGTAAAGATACACATAAAGAGTATATGTTAAGAAACAAAGCAAAAGTATTCTTTACAACTACTAGAAAATGCCTCTGAAATATTTATTTATAAATCTAATTGAGTACAGACAAAAAGCAGGATTTCCCCCAAAACAGAAGAATTAAGAAACATGAGAAGTTTTTAAAATTAAGCCTTATCAAGATCTTCAGATTCAATTCTCGCTTCAAATAAAACAAATGCTACTTTCCAGTTGCCTGTTTCACAGCTGCAGCTCTGATAATAGGACATCTTAGTAATTTATATCTTCACTAAAAACAAATACCCATTTAAAATAGACCAGGAGATTTTCCAGCCTCAGAATCATTATTTGTATATTTGTATTGAAGTAATGCCTAGAAGGCCCAGTGGAGACTGAGGTCTATTGAGTTAGTAAGACAGTGAAGAAAGTGACCTGCCTAAGTACAAAGTTCAATGCAGCAGTTCAGTGAAACAAGTAGAAAAATAAGGATTTCCATCCCAAAATCCCGACAGGTGGTATAATCTTTCCAAAAGTCATCCCTGCAATCCTTATCTATTACTTGTAGACACACTTTTCAAATAGTATTTATTCTTTACACTTACAAACAATTTATCTGAATAATTATTTCCTTTAACAACAGAAGTCTCAAGCTATTTCCCTTCTCCCTTCTCACTGCCTACACTACCACCTTGAGAGTTGCATTGGCAACTTAGCCTTTTTTTTTTTTTTCTTCCTTAATCATGCTTTCTGGGAGCCATAAAGCTGAAAGGGAGAAAACCGTAAATAGTTGCATCTTCAGAGAAGAGTTTAAGCTTTAAGCAGTGGCAGAAATACTGAGTTCATATGCTAGCACCACGCTTGATTGGAGAAGTCCTTACAAATTAGGTTAAGGAAAATTTACTACTATCCAGGACCCTATATTTTAAGAGGTTTTTCATCAGCCACAGAAATGATATAATTTCTGTAGGGGTGTCGTTAAAGTATATAAGTAACACAGAAGGAAGAGCACAGCAGATTACTGGGATCCTGTCCAATACGGAATATCTGCAGCCTCAAGTCAAACAAGCTCAGAAGGTTCATGGAATTTGACTCAGTGAGAACTGCCAACGCAGGGGGAAGGTCACAATCACAGTGCCTAAAAGATAAAGGAAAACACTTCTCAGGCAGTCGGGAGATGAAAAACTTTTGGGAATGTGCATTTTCCACCTTACAAAAGGAGATTTTTGTTGAACTTGTGAATTGTGCATTTACTTTAGCTCCAGTCTCCAAACCTGCCAAATTAAGCAACATTGTACATGGAAGCTCTACCCAATCCTTCACTTATTCAGATGAAGGCATGAGCGCAGGGATTCTTTACGAATATTTGAAAGCAAGCCTCTTACACCATTTGTCACTAAGAAAAACTCAAGACAAGGACTAGGACTAGAATAATTCCCATTCACCTTTGCAGCGCAGAAATTGAATCCCGTCCCTGCCTTCTTTTTAACCCCAGAACAGAGCTTACTTGAGTGTGAGCTGGCATTCTTAGAGTGCACTATAAATTGTGTCACACCAGCATCAAAGAAAAATAGCATGGAAAATCTCTAGTAAGCCCAGGGCTATTATTGAAACACATGCAGTAGAACAACTGAATGTTTCTGGCTGTTCTTCAGCTTATTCTTCAAATTACATGTTAGGGTCTAGTCTGTAATACAAATAGCTCTAACTTGGGTAGGAACGCTGTATGTTTGCCTTATAAACTAATAAAACCTGGGTTATACAAAAAATTATTGCAGCTTAAGGGAGTCCAGTTTAGTGGAAATAATAAAGCAAGTTCACAAAAATGGAAATTTAAGGAAACACACTTAGAAAGCATAATAAGAAACAATTTTCACCTGAAAATTCAAAGCTGTAGAAAGCTGGCTTGGTGCAGCAAATGCAAATCATGTGTTAGGCATGTCAGTGCCCCAAGGGAACAAAGGGAAAATCTGGATGTTTCTAATGACCTTCTTCATTTCACAAATGTAATAAAATCACTTTCAAACAGATATCTAATGTTTAGCAAATTTATAGCTGGTTTTTGCTCCACTTTCAACCAATGGCTGACAAGTAGACTGCAGCGCTCAGTCCCATGACCTGAAAGCTTGTTAGCAGCCTTCCTTGTTCTTTGGTTCTTTGTATTGATTTCAGAGTATCACAGGGAGTATCTTATGATTGTTCCTGTCCTTTATAGACTTATAAATCAAGAGTAAATTCACTGAACTCAGAGCTGTGACCCTCATGTGAAATGGATGTTAATACAATCAGAATCACCTACTGGCAACGCGTTTTTGAATTATTTCAGCCTGCTGTGCTTAGAGTGTCCCAGCTTCTAACATGTAGTTTTTGACAATTATTTAAAGTGCATTTCATAGTCAGACAGCAAAGAAACCCTAAACACAGAAGCAGGTGAAAAACATGAAGTATGTGTACTAAATGTGATACCCTACAGTTTATTTCCTCAGCCATTGTGTGGTGATCTGGGGGGTTTGGGGCTGCTTGAGTTTCAAAATAGTTAACCAACTGCACTGCGGTATTTTATCGATCTGTTTTCATGCTCACAGTAATGATGTGATACTACATAAGGGATACTGTATCAATGATCAAAGTGCATATGGTTTGCATTCCCTGACAACCTTTTCCACCCATAACAACTTCTGGGTTCTGTCTTCTTTAGGCAGTGCTATACATGAATTACTGAACTTCAAAAGCGGTCCGTGTATCTTGTCTATGTCAAAGATGAATTCTTTAGAAGCAGGAACAACTCTTTAACTTCTGATCTGTCTGTGTTCATGAGAGCGAGGCCTGTTCATTTCTCCAAAGCACTTCTGAAAACAGCACGGCAGACCTGCAGTACTCCCTGCAGCTTTCTCCAGCTAGAAGGCATGTTTTGGTTGAGTGGACAGAGCCATCACCCACCAGAAATAGCTGCGCCTTTCACTTTGCATATTTGCTTCTAGCATTCCTGTTTACAAATGTTGAAGATTGTTGCATGCAGTTCTGCTAGGGCAGTGCCTGAGTACAAAGATGATCAAACTCTTCCAATGAAACAGTAGGTAAAATGACATCTGCCTCTTAATTACAACTGATGCAATACTTGATAGAACATGTCTACTTAATATTTTATAGTTTAATAAAACTGTGTAAAATATCCATCTTCATTAGATAGCATATTACAAAAGGATTTAAACAGGACTAAATTACAAATAATCTCTCTACACTGAGCTTTGGGCAAGTTCTGTAGAGACTGAGAGCACAACTTCCATTAAATAGACTACAGAATAACACACCTCCTGCCTAAACGTGGTCGGTCTCTCATTGCTGGTCAGACTGAAGACACCAAAATAGGCCTATGCATCACTCAGACTCTATCAGTTCTGTAGACTCCAGGCTTCTGGCCCTCTCTGGAAACATTCCATTCACTACGGAAGAGAATTAAGTTGTTTTTCTTTTTAAATCAAACTTACACAGGCTCGTAATCCATCAGGCAACTTCACAGCATATACACATCTGCATAATCCTCCTGAAGTTGCATAACTCTCCAGCTGTCCTCATAAGAGGGATTTCATTCTGTGCCTGGCAGGTTTTGCAAGAAGAACATGTTCTGTAGAATACGCATGTATTGATGTGTGTGATCCTGGGGAGGATTCTTAAAACTAATCAGCTTTTAATCTCTACCTTCCTTTTGTAAAATCTGCCTTCAGTGCAGTTGCATACACACAAATACAGATGCACAAACTAAGGGAGAGACATCAACTCCTTTGGTTCTAAAAGGGACTCCAGTTAAATATTTTAACAAGAGCCAAATATGGTTCTGAATTGTATCTTCTATTAGAAATACACTTGAAATATTCTATAGAAATGTCATATTTATCATGTCAACTGGCAGTAGTTAAATTAATAATTTAGTATGATGGTAATCATGGGACTTCTCATATACATATAGAGTGTTAAAATGTATGTAGGATCTTTATAGTTTTCAGTATTACAGCCATTTCCTAACAATGGTAAAGCCCAAACTCTAATCTATTTTACGGAAGTTAATCAAAAGCATACACTCTCACAGACCATTCAGACACTACCACTAGTAGCAATTCCTTTCTTAATCCCAGAGCCATACTACAGGTAGTCTCTGAATAGTTTTTTAGATTCCTGACCCACTGTCTTAAGAAGAAATAATTCTGACTGTAAATTATGCTGGTTATGAAATACGTTACATCAGGAGCAAAAGTGGAAATGCAGCTGTAGCACAAACTATACACAAATCTGACTTTGTCCACATAGAAAAAGAATCTCTTCCTAGAGAGTTGCAAATACCATCTCCATGACTCCTTCATCTCTTCTCTCTAAGGTGTTACTCAAACATTATTGGCTACTGGATATGTATGTATCAAAAACATGAGCAATTCTGGTTTTGAGGGACAAGGGAAAAACAGTTGGTTTTGAGTGTATTCAAGAAATCTATAGTATTTCTTCCTCCAGTTGGCACTGTATCATAGCTAGTAGCTGTCGTGTTCCATGGGAGAAGAGAGAAAAGCAAATGCTCCTTATGACCAGACTAAGTAATTCTAAAATACTTAGTTTTCCAAGGTTACTAAGACAAAGAGTTGTTTCATTCTTTTCCAAGTTTGTTTAGAAGTTTCCTATTCCAGTGTTACACCTGTCCTGCTTCCTGGTGGTGTTCCACCTGGCTTCATCCTTTACATGCAATTTTAGCACAGACATTGCTATGATATCATACAAACTTGAAGCTTCTAATGAAATTGATATTCCTCTATTTTTAATTGGACATTGCAGGCAGGAGGGGAAAAGGGAAATAATCTTCAAAACAAAATGCAGATCTGATGGAAACTAAAGGGTGGGCAATATCTGGCAGGTTCTTAAAAATTCTGCCCTCAAACTGAACGGAGGACTGAAGTGCAACCTGAGCTACTGGTGACCAGTGTTATTACATAAACTGATATTCCCATTCCTCTGACCTTTACTAAGGCCTAAACCAAATAGTTCTCAAAGCTCTCTGAGGCCATTAAATAACTAGATTTGAATTTTGCAGTTCATCCTCTTACAACTTTAATATCATTACGACAATATCAGTATAAGAGAGGATTAATGCACAGATTCCCTAAAGAAAATGTGCCAGTGGCAATTGTAGTGAATTAAGAGCCATGATTATAAGTAATTGTTTGAATCACTATAATGCCAAGCAGATTCGGACAAGACCAGATCATATTGTGCTAAATCCTATTAAATACAGTAAATGACTCACTCTTTTGTAAACATCTTACTGTTTACATAGACAAGACATGATAAATGTGGTAAGAAAATCACTGGCAGGAAGTAAGGGTATAACTTGCCTGCATTCATACAGCAGGTCAGCTGAAAAATGAAGAATGGAACCCAAGTCTTAATGGACCATGTCATCATTACCTCAGAACATAATCTAACATAACCATAATGAATCTGTGTTAGACTTGGATAAATATTTGTTCACTGTTAAAAGGTTTGGTAATTTGGTACATCAGAACACTGAAAGAACATGCAACTTATATTAAACATCTGCATTCAATCCTTTCTTAGGTATTACTTCACATTAGATGTTGATCAAACAGTATTTTAAATGATGCAAGAAATGAAAAAGATAAAACGTACCCGTCATATGCTAAATACTTGTACACTGAGAAAAGCAAAAAAGAAATATTGATTCTTGTTTCAAGGTCAACGATGTGCATGTCTTCACTCTAATAGAGCTAATTACGAAAGAAAAGATTTGGTCCCTGCTGTTATAATCATTAAATGCTGCTTAGACAAACTGCCACTTATGTCATAATGAAAAGAAACTATTTTGCTTAGTTTTATATTTAAGTTATCCCAAAATATCCAAATATTACCACTTTATGTACAATGCTCCTGCATGTTACATGATGTTTCTCTTCAAAACAAAAAGGAGTTGCGTTCCATGGACCTGCACGCAGAAACTACAGGATGTCCCATCATGCTAACTTGGCATGGGATTTCAAGGCAAAGATTACCTCCTTCTCAGCACTGAATCCACAGTTTCAGTCTTCTTCCTAGGAACTCTTTTTAGCTGTGCAGTGATTAATATTTTTTCATTCCTGACATGACATTTTAAATTGTTTAAACTGAGGGACCAGAGAGATTGTTATTGTAACCAATCTGCAGATATTGAGACCTCTCACATACACACCGCATG
>WAAD01030622.1:239368-249799 GCA_013389945.1 Fregata magnificens
ACTGAGTACAGACATTCCTTTCACTTTGTGAATTTTAACTTTTATCTGGAGCCTGATGTTCAGTTTTTCCATGACATTTTACACAGAATTAACTATTCTCCTCATGTCTTATTATTTCCCATGGCAGATCCCAGGCTGATTAAATTATAATACTGACAGCTACCTCCAGGGAGCACTGAGTTTCTATACATGTGACTAACTGGGTACTTTATCTAACTGGCTGCAAGCAGCAGCCCACCTGGCAGTGCAGTGATTTTGCTTACCTTTGAGGAAAGTTAGACAGTTTAAAACATGCACATTAGCTCTCTCTGAAGAGAGGTGGCTTTTCAGTGAATTCATGATACTGCCTTGAACAATGTCTCCCCAAAAATTTACATTTGTCCATTTTATTCAGAATATGATTGGGGCAGGAGGGGAGGGGGGCGGTGTCTGTCACTTTTCTTTATTTTACTAATCCAAACAGGAATATGAATTACTGAATCAGTTTTCTAATCAATTGAACTTTCAGCTGCCATTTCTTCCGTAATAAAACCTTAGATTTATAAAAAGCAAGCTTCAGCGTAGGAATTTGCTGTGAGTAATGCCTGTCAGGAGCTTTTTTCGGAACCATGTAATTGTGACGGACAAGCCTGCGCCCTGCCCTTTCTCAGCCCTGCAATAAGCAGTCAGGGCCCCTCCCTTATTCTTTACACTGGCTGCAATTCTGGTCTGAGTAAATTAGTCAAAGATGTTGATGCATTGACAACAATAAGCTTAGACTCAGACTATTAAAGAACTGAGGACTATGTGTAAAATGCCCCCTTTAATGACAAAATAGAGGAAATTATACCATTCCCTTAACAGCAGTCTTCATTCAAAAATAGAGCATTTAAGGAATAGCTAAAAAAAAAAGCTTTAATTGTTCATGTGTTTCTTTTTTCACAGTTTGGGTAACAGCTTTTATAAATAAATTATGTGATGGATCACTTAACTGAATCACCTACCCTAATTAAAGTACAGTACATGGTATGGCATACCTATACATAAAGATGGTGACTAGAGCTCAATTCCTAAAATGATCCATCTGTGATAAATGTATATATTGACATATTAGAATAAATATCTTTGTAGTATCAAAAGGGGTTTCCCTGAGGGTTTCTTCCCATAATTTGTATTCAATAATTTACTATGGTAATTATGTTTAGCTTGAAATGAATTGTTCTCTGATCAGTATTAAGCTAAAAGAACAGTTACTTAATAAACATTGCCCTTCCTTTTAATTGATTTTTAGCCTGACATCACAAAGTGACATTTAAAAAATTCTTTTAGTGCTTAAAACGTATTAATTATTTTCTTTTCTTTTTAAATAGTGAGTGTGACAGGTAAGGCAGCTCCTCCAAAACATGCTGAGTAAAAACCTATTTCACTTTAAGACTTCATCTCTTTTCCTTTCTGCCTCACTCTTCTTTAGAGACCCAGATAACAACTCCCACGTTTCCAATGACTCTTCATTTTAGGCAGCTATCTAACGTTAGGGAACTTCAGTAGTATGGACACCCAATATAGTCAGTGGAGCCTGCAGAGGGCAATTCAGAGCATCCTCACTACTTAACTCTCTTCACAGTATAATTTCCTGATTATATACAGACTCAGAGGTCCTATTGCAGGCAACTGAATTAAATATCTAAATTTGGATGGTATGAGTAGGTTAACCTTAACCTCTTGGTTTTGCCGTATAGGAAGCTGAAGGAGGCATGCATTTTACTGTAGAATTGGGGTCTTCATAAAACCAGAAATGCTCAGCAATCTGCAGCTGAAAAAGTATGGCTTAATTCAGAGGAAATATGATGTTGTTTAAGAGAGTCAGGAGAGCTGATTTAAATTCCTGTTCTGCCTCAGACTTCCCCTGTGACCTCAGGCAAGTCACTCAGGGCAAGATTTTTATGGGCATCTGGACATCTGACTCCAGGGGATTTTAACTAAGTAACTTTGCAAATCTAGCAATTGAGCTCTATTCTTTAATTTTCCATTTGCAAAATGTAGATAATGTTATTTCCTCTCTCACCTTTTACCTACAAAAGCTTTTAGGTGGAATTCTCTGCTAAAAGAATAATGTAAGGCTGAGAGACTACGTGCCGTGGTAAAAAATTCCACTGCTTAAAAATATTCTCTAAAAAGATTATTACTTTCTCTAACCCATTGTTTGTAAGTTCTGGGGACAATTCTTGTGATTCCCTATAGCTGAATAATTGACGTTTTTTCACAAGTATTTGCCATCTCCATCTGAAAAGGACAACAGCCATCACTAAAGCAGTCAGGTAAAACTATATACTCGTTTCAATTCCCAAAATAGAGTGCAAATATTTGCAATTCAAATATCTGCCATTTAAATTTAAAATTTAGTTTCCAAGATCCGCCAGCTAACCTAACTTGAGTGTGAGCCTCACACCAAGATTCTCCCACAGCTAGGGCAACTCCAAGCAATGGTACTGCAGCCTCTCTCCCACTCTCTGACCCCATGTATCCTTTATCTGCCAGCCACATTTGTGTCCAGGGTGACAGGACATGGAAGGGGACACAGAACTGAACCTGGCACTGCAGCTCCTATTGGAACAGCTTCTTCAAACGGTTTTGCTAGATGGCACAGAAAGGTTGTACCGAAGCATTACATCCACTCCCATGTCATGTACAATGACATTTCTGATATACTTCCCTTGACGTGGCGCAAGGCTGCACTGTTTCAGAAACCAAAGCAAAGGAAACTCAGAAGGTTTCCATTAATGCTTGCCTATGCCACTTTGATTCACTTTCTGCAGAAATTTTGCCAATAAAACACAACGCAAGCCAGATTTCCTCTTGCCATACTTTCTAACAAGCAGATGACTTGTGGATATGTCACTCAGCTGGGTTTTCACCTGGAAGAAAGCAGCACACTGCCTACACGGAAGTGACTTGCTACTAGCTTTAATTGGCACATAGTTCTTTTTGCATCATTCTGTGCTCATAGGCATGTCTTGGCTGAATCTGATGGAATATATTTTACATGTATTAGCACTTCCAACATACTGAAAGCTTGCAATACATTTGCTGGGCATCACTCCAAATATATATGACCTCATAAGGTTTCTTGGATTTTGGACACTAACTTGTTTTGCAGTTATTCTTAGTGTATAGAAATGGAAGGTTTGAATAAGAGTACCTACACTAGCTAAGCTATAGTCATATTTGTAATACACCAAGGGGAGCATAGAAACAAGTGCAGCTTGAAAACCAGAATGATTTCAAGTAAATGTATGTAAAATGACATTTTATTCACTAAGTTATTTGTCATCAACCCTTGCACAAGTTAAACAGGCCCCCAGAAATGGTTTCTAATGTATTTTAGCAAGCTACTGCATTATGGTGAGCAGTACCTTGCCCTTTGAATAGTCCTATTGATTTTAGTTCAGAGTAAGGTTGGCAGAATGGGGACTTAGCAACTGCAGATGGACAGCAATTGCTTTCTTAATTTATATTCACTGGGTCATGTTTGACAAGTTTTTTTTTTTAAAGGAGGATCTGTCTCCTCTCAGAGCAAATGTAAATCTCATCAATGCATCTAATCTGGACATCTCTCCTAGTTACTTCCCACTGACTTCTGTTGGAAAATGTTGATCCCACTCAATCAATGGAAAAAGTTCATTGGTTTCCATGAGGTTTGCCCTTATTCTCTGCGTATTATTAACTACTATAGTCATCTTTGGCATATTTCACCATTTCTCTGCCCCAGGCTTCATTAATGAAATGTTTCCTTCTAATAAATTTCTGCAGTATAAAACACAGCATGTTTCCAGGGCACATTTCTTCTTTTCCAAGTCTAGCTTTTTGGCAGCACACTCCTCACTTTCATTTTTGTTTTAATCCCAAATCTATTGCTGCTATGATCCTTGCTTTAATGATTCCCCTATTATATAGTCAATTGTACCTCCAATATTACTTAATACCATATCTAGAAGTATACTCAGCTTTGTCATCTGATGCACATATTAATTTGGGAAGCAATTTTTAATCAGTTTCAGTGTCACATCCTTGATTTCCAATATTAATTATGTAGTTCAATGTATACCTCTTATATACTACTATATTTTACATGTTGGCATAAATACTGTCTCAGATCTTCTGACCATAGCAATGAGCTACAGCAGCCAGCTTACCCCATACTACATCATCATTCTCAGAAGACAAAAACCAACAGCCTACCTCTTTTACAGCACATGAAGGAAGTCATGGTATGTTTAAATTGCTCTAACATACTCCTTCCCATGTGAAGGTTCTCAGCTCTTTTACTGTAATCTCCACCATTGAAAAAGGAACTT
Organism: Fregata magnificens; assembly: GCA_013389945.1. Lineage (NCBI taxonomy): Eukaryota > Metazoa > Chordata > Aves > Suliformes > Fregatidae > Fregata > Fregata magnificens. Next base: position 243,703 of record WAAD01030622.1, read on the forward strand.
TTCATTCACTATTATGTAAGTACTAAAAAAAAAAAAAACAGGAGGAAAGTTTCTGTAACATCCTAGGTCAGTTTGTCCCTTGGAAGATAGTAAAGCTTTTTATCTTTGGAATGGATATCTAAAATTAAAGTTCATCCTTCCTACAGTTCACTGCTGGTTTTATTCCAAATGCAGCAACAAATGTATCGACTGCTAGGTTTAACATACTCCCTGTAGATCCTACATTAGTTGGGGGCATGAGAGGAAAACTCAGCTGGCTCTAACCTAAAAATGTTATTTGCCATTTTATGTTGGGTTCTGCCATTGAGACATATGTATTAAAGGTTTCCCTTGGTGTCCAGCCTGTAGAGAATACAAATCCTACAACCTCATGCAGGGTGTTTTAATCTTTTAGGCAAATTTATCTATTTTTTTCACTCTGGAGGACCTTGATTTAGTCCACAGCAAGATGCCAGCCATCGTATACACATTTATTCTAAGAGAAAATTCTTGTCTTCTTTATCTCCTACTATCTTCTGTTTTAAAATGTTTGCTCCATTAGCACAAACACGATGCACCAACACTATGCCCTCCTCTTGGCACCATAAATAGCTTTCAATACATCTTCTGTCCCTCTTTTTTACCTTTCTGTTATTTTTTATTTATGCACCAGTAGCATCTGCAGACCTCTGTGTGCGATGATCGTCATGACATTTTCTTGACAATCCTCTCAATCCTGAGGTTCTCCATCGCCCAAAAGTTAGTCTTTTTTTTTTTTTTTTTTCAGTTCTGCTGCTGCATCACAGTCCACTACCACTAGAAGGGTACATCTTTACCCAACATAAGCAGACAAAATATAAAATCACTAGTTAGATAGTTCTCTTGCTCTTAGAACACGTTTGTCTTCCCTAATATTCTGGCAATAATACAATATTTTATTTGAAATCTCACTTCGTTGTGCTTTGACCACACTCTAACTTCCCAATGACAGCCAAGCACCTCCTTCCTCAAACAGTCTGTTGATAGACTGCTACAACAGGTACATATTAATGAAAAAACAGGAAAATCTTGTTAAAAATGAAAGGGAACACCATCATTTCCACATGCTGCTTCCACCTGCTGCATTTTACTTCTGCCTCTCACTCTCAGTTTCCCAGCAACAGCATGTTCACTCAATCCCCCAGTCAACAAACAGCACTGAACCCAGCAAAGAATTACATCAGATGCTTCAACCAAAAGTCTAGAAAACAGAAGAGCTATTGAAGTGACAACTGTCACTTTTATAAAATAACAACCCTTTGCATAGGATTGCATGTTATAAAGTTTTGATACCACAATTGACCTCCTGTCCTTTTTCGTGTGTGTGCTAAGCATATTTGACAGAGTTTAATACCATGTAATTATACCAGAGATCAAGTTGATCCATGACTATTTTTACAGAAAGTATCACAGCAGAGATACAGTCACACTCAGGTATAACTGTATTTTTGGCCCTGGACAAAAACTAAATAAATGAGAGAACTTTTAATCACATTTTCAAAGTGTCTCTTAGAATAGATTTTTACTGCCTGATTTTCAAAGCTGCAGTATAACACAGACTAGTTTTATATATTTTATGTTCCATTATATTCCTTTTCAGTTAGGACACCTGGTTGTGCAGACACTTTTCATTGCTTCAGTTCTGGGCAAATCAACATCTATGAAAGCTGGAGAAGTGCTGCAAAATTCTACTTCCATGCTGGCCTCTCCAGCCTTAGCAATGGAAAGCTATATGAATAGAAATAAATTTTCCATAAGAAAATCTAAGAATTTAAATAGTTGGATCAGAACCTATGATCCAGGAGACCTGACCTGAAATGGCCAGTGAAACATTTCAGAAGAACACATAAAAACACTAAATTAGATATGTCAGGAGAAGGGTCTAGCTCCTACAGAAGAAAGATCAGTTTATATGTGTGTTTTAAAGATTGGAGTAGCAGCTTTCAAAGCTACTTGAGGCTTGCAGTCTGACAGCCACCGTAAGAGAGAGCCTTTAGAATTTCGTGCTATTATTCCTGCCTTGGAGCTCAACAATTTCTGTTACAGGTTGCAGCTACCAGAAGGATGACCAGCATTGCAAAACAGTTTTGCTCTGTCAATTGAGCAACCAAAGATTTCCAAGTAGGATGAAACAGCAAGGTTTCATGGAAATTTTACTGGGCTCTGTAGAACATATTTGGAGAACTATTGATTTTGCCAGAGAAATCTACATTTGTAGTCAGCCTTTTAACTTCTCTATGGAATTTGATAGGGATGTAATTCCTCACTAGAATTTATAAGATGTTCAAAAACCTTTACAGAGATTAGCTTTTCACTTAAGGTTGTAAAATGGCTCCATAAAGAAAGAGATGAGATACAGAAAATTTTTCATTTAAGCCAGCTATAATTCAGAGTCTGTATTTCTCTCAGTAGTGTATTTTAAGCAGTATAAACATCCTCCCAAAGGCAGATCTACTTAAGTGTTTTGTGATACCCAGATGAAACAAGTATGTTTTTATAAGGCGAGATCCAAAATTTAATGAAAGTCAACAGAAAGACCCCTATTATTTGCTCGGTTTAGTGAGCAGTGACAGAATTCCTATTGAATTAGTCTTGTCCTCATTTTTTCTTCTCAAAGCCAATCAATTTCTCAGTGAAGTTTCTGGGAATCTTGCTGACCATGGCCAGTGACTTTTACCTCCAGCCTCCAAAGTGACGGGATCAGCAGAAGGACCTTCTTATTTCTGTGGCACATCCTCTTCTACAAGAGGGCATGAATTGCACTGACAAATGTATTGAAAATGTTTCATTTCAGTACATTACTTTTTTTTTTTTTTTAACTAACTTCACAAGGGATAAAAAGGAGAGGTGGGTTCAGATGGAGTCATCTGATTTAATGCTCTCCCCAATGTGTTTTGTGAAGTCCAATCAAAATGAACACTGCTCGCTTGTCCCAACCCTATCTTGGAGAGCAGCTTCGATCCATTTAAAAGAACTGTGTTTTGTCCCATCCCACTGCAATAATCACTATTTTTATTTTAGTTTCTACTCATTTTACTTCAGATTTTAATCCAGTATTAGTGAATCTCAGTCAGGGGGATGTTTTTAGCGAGACTGGCTATTTGACTGCAATCTAAATTAAGAAGTCTCCTTATTATGCCCGTAAAAAGTCTTCAACTTTATTATATTTGTATAGAGCAACTGTGACTTTTATCATCTTATGTAAAACCTTAATCAGGTCTGAGTGTAAAATGAGATCAGACAGAGTTTTACTCTATCCCTTTTTTTTCCTTTTCTTTTTCTGACCAGAGTAGACCTGATAGATACAGAATACTGATTTAGCTGTTACCTTTCTTTTTATTTTATTGAAAGATCTCTGCAGGGATAAACATATCCTTCTGGAGCTTTTTTTTTTTTTAATTAAAAGTGAATAATAAAGAAGAATGATCTGATAATGATATGGACATAAATTCACACTCTTCTGAAATTTATATGAAGTTATATAACAGTGGACTTTTATAAAGTCCCGCATATTCTTCCATCTTTCTACTTTCAGTCTGTATGAATCCTGCATCACTACAGTAATTCCTTTTAACTACTTTTTTTTGCTCTTTCTTTATTCTCTTTAGTATTAGAACCTTTCTTCATTACTGTTGTGAAAATACATATGATAGCAGTAGTTGGAGTGCAAGGAAAGATTACCTCTGTGCTATGCAAACAGAATAAAACCCAGTCTTGCCTCAAAAGGTTTTAGTGTCAAGCGAGGTGTGAACAGAGAAGCAGGTACAAGGTGATAGCATGCAGGCAAATGAACAGCATGAAAAATTAGAGTATATCTGTAAGAAGTATGCTTCTTGTTCTGTTAGGTTTTGTTTCCTTAATAGGGATGTATTACAAATAGCTGGCACAGAGAATTAGGTGATAGTATGAGGTAAAAGTAAAAGAAGGCAAAGAATGAATAGGACAGTCAAAGCTCACCGGCTGGCTCTGGATGCCCAGAAAATACATCAAGGCTGAAAAGAATCTCTGAGAGATTTAAGAGAGATAAGATGGAAGCAGTGATGGTGTGGCTTTGTTTTTTATAGTAGGATTTCCAAAAAAATCATTAGGCATGTGAGAGGATGGTGTATTTTAAAAGAGCATTGCCTACTACATCACATACTCTAACATAGGGAGAAAATCAGACCCTAAGTATTGTCATCTATCTCCTTTCTGCAGACATTCTATTTTAGAACAAAGGATTTAAAGGATTATTCTGGAACAGGGCATTCCCACAGGAAAGCAGAGGCACACTGGCATCATTACAGAGGAATAATAACACCCTGTAAACATAGCCTATGTTTTACCCCACCTTATGTCAAGGCATTCAAAATCTCTGTAGAAACATTCAGGTGCTCAGCAGCCAAGCAATTATACTCTTGATCTCTGCAGTGCCCTGCTCTTTAGGAAGGTCTCTCTGGAAACTCAATGAAAAAAATTATGTTTGTAGCAGGAATCTCTGTCAGCTGACTGTGATTCTCAGACTATGCAAACATGAAACAAACAAGGAAAAGAAAGAAAAGTCAACTGAGAACACAGTATCACAGAATCGTATAGGTTGGAAAAGACCTATAAGATCATCGAGTCCAACCGTAAACCTGACACTGCCAGTTCACCACTAAACCATGTCCCTAAGCATCACATTCAAACACCTTTTAAATACCTCCAGGGATGGTGACTCAACCACTTCCCTGGGCAGCCTGTTTCAATCCCTGACAACCCTTCCAGTGAAGTAATATTTCCTAATATCCAGTCTAAACCTCCCCTGGCACAACTTGAGGCCATTTCTTCTTGTCCTATCACTCATTACTTGGGAGAAGAGACCAACCCCCACCTGGCTACAACCTCTTTTTGGGTAGTTCCAGAGTGATAAGGTCTCTCCTCAGCCTCCTTTTCTCCAGACTAAACAACCCCAGTTCCCTCAGCCACTCCTCGTAAGACTTGTTTTCTAGGCCCTTCACCAGCTTCGTTGCTCTTCTTTGGACACGCTCCAGCAGCTCAATATGTTCCTTGTAGTGAGGTGCCCAAATTTGGACACAATATTCGAGGTGCGGCCTCACCAGGATCGAGTACAGGGGCACAATCACTTCCTTAGTCCTGCTNTTTTTGGGTAGTTCCAGAGTGATAAGGTCTCTCCTCAGCCTCCTTTTCTCCAGACTAAACAACCCCAGTTCCCTCAGCCACTCCTCGTAAGACTTGTTTTCTAGGCCCTTCACCAGCTTCGTTGCTCTTCTTTGGACACGCTCCAGCAGCTCAATATGTTCCTTGTAGTGAGGTGCCCAAATTTGGACACAATATTCGAGGTGCGGCCTCACCAGGATCGAGTACAGGGGCACAATCACTTCCTTAGTCCTGCTGGCCACACTATTTCTGATACAAGCCAGGATGCTATTGGCCTTCTTGGCCACCTGGGCACATTGCTGCCTCATATTCAGCTAGCTATCGACCAACACCCCCAGGTCCTTTTCCATCGGGCAGCTTTCCAGCCATTCGTCCCCAAGCCTGTAGCATTGCATGGGGTTGTTGTGGCCCAAGTGCAGGACCCAGCACTTGGCCTTGTTGAACCCCATACAGTTGGCCTCGGCCCATCGATTCAGCCTGTCCAGATCCCTCTGTAGAGCCTTCCTTCCCTCAAGCAGATCGACACTCCCACACAACTTGGTGTCATTGCAAACTTACTGAGGGTGCACTCAATCCCCTCGTCCAGATCATGGATAAAGACATTAAACAGAACTGGCCACAATGCTGAGCCCTGGGGAACACCACTTGTGACCGGCCGCCTACTAGAGTTCACTCCATTCACCACAACTCTTCGGGCCTGGCCATCCAGCCAGTTTTTTACCCAACGAAGACTACACCTGTCCAAGCCATGAGCAGCCAGTTTCTCCAGGAGAACGCTGTGGGAAATAGTGTCAAAGGCTTTACTAAAGTCTAGGTAGACAACATCCACAGCCTCTCCCTCATCTACTAAGTGGGTCACCTTGTCATAGAAGGAGATCAGGTTAGTTAAGCAGGACCTGCCTTTCATAAACCCATGCTGACTGGGCCTGATCACTTGGTT
>WAAD01030622.1:250050-264317 GCA_013389945.1 Fregata magnificens
CTAATAAAGGCTGGAGATTCTACTTAGCTCTCCTTTTGCTGCTAATGTATTTATAGAAGTATTTTTTATTGTCTTTTACAGCAGTAGCCAGATTTAGCTCTAGCTGGGCTTTGACCCTTCTAATTTTCTCCCTGCATAACCTTGCTACAGCTTTGTAGTACTCCTGACTTGCCTGCCCCTTCTTCCAAAGATCATAAACTCTGCTTTTTTTTCTGAGTTCCAGCCAAAGCGCTTTGTTCAGCCAGGCCTGTCTTCTTCCCCGCCAGCTTGTCTTTCGGCACATGGGGACAGCCTGCTCTTGCGCCTTTAAGACTTCCTCCTTGAAGAATGTCCAGCCTTCCTGGACTCCTTTGCCCTTCAGGGCTGCCTCCCAGGGGACTCTGTCGATCAGTCTCCTAAACAGGCCAAAGTCTGCCCTCCAGAAGTCCAAGGTAGCAGTTCTGCTGACCCCCCTCCTTACTTCTCCAAGAATTGAAAACTCCATCATTTCATGATCGCTATGCCCAAGACGGCCTCCAACCATCACATCACCCACAAGTCCTTCTCTGTTCGCAAACAACAGGTCCAGCGGGGCGCCCTCCCTAGTTGGCTCACTGACCAGCTGTGTCAGGAAGTTATCTTCCACACACTCCAGAAAGCTCCTAGACTGTTTCCTCTCTGCTGTATTGCATTTCCAGCATGCGTCCAGTAGATTGAAGTTCCCCACAAAGACAAGGGCTAGCGATTGTGAGGCTTCTCCCAGCTGCTTATAGAATAATTCATCTGCCTCTTCATCCTGGTTGGGTGGTCTGTAACGGAGTCCCACCATGATATCTGCCTTGTTGGCCTTCCTCCTGATTCTTACCCGTAAACACACAACCCTACCATCACCATCATCAAGCTCTAGACAATCCAAACACTCCCTAACATACGGAGCTACCCCACCGCCTCTCCTGCCTTGCCTATCCCTTCTGAAGAGTTTATAGCCATCCATTGCAGCACTCCAGTTGTGCGAGTCATCCCACCATGTTTCTGTGATGGCAACTATAACATAGTTTTCTTGCTGTACAATGGCTTCCAGTTCCTCCTGTTTATTGCCCATGCTGCATGCATTTGTGTAGAGGCACTTCAGCTGGACTGTTGTCCCTGTCACCTTCTTAGAGGAACACCCCTTAATTCCTTTGAGGTGTTTCACCGGTGTTCCCCTCTTGGCTCTTATTACCTCAGTAGCCCCTAGCTTATCTCTGTACAACTTCAACTGTGCTCCAGTGAACCCAGCAGATCTCAGAGACGCAGGCTGAGTGCCCTCGCTAGCATCCTGTCCCTCTAACCTTGGCGTGTTGTCCCTCAGCTTGTCTCAGGCAAGTCTAGTTTAAAGCTTTGTCAACGAGCCCTGCAAGCTCATGAGCAAAGACCCTCTTCCCCCATTGAGAAAGATGAATCCCTGAACTGCTTCAAATATGCTCAAACTAGGTTCAGCAAAATTGTTACAGTAAACATTTATTTAATACTAACTGGATTTTGCACAGCAAGCTTAAATTCGCTAACGATCCCATCTTTCAAATGAAACAAGGCATTTCTGGGCTGTACTTCTGTTTAAATTCAGATCCTGAGATTACCCACTGTTGTTATATTGAAAGTCTTAAATCTGACATATCACTTACCATGTCCCATCAAACACAGCATCATATTGGAAACAGCGAAAACTTGATGCTGCTACATACTTTTTTTCCAAATCTGAATCACTACAGCTTCACTGGAGTTATTCTGACTGACACCCGTGTGAGAGAAGAATTAGGTGTTTACGCTTGTAGAAACAGATTTCAGTTCATTCATGATCAGTTCTGGTCTTTAAAGTCAAGTTGCCATTTTGCAATTTGCTACTTCTGTTTCACTTTTATCATCTATAATTCTACTAGAGAAAAACACACGCAATGGAGAAAACTATCACAGGCAGGACAACCAGCCAAGTCATAAAACAAGACCTTTTATTCCTCCCTCTGTGCAAAAAGAACACTATGTACAGACTGAGTCCCAAATCATAAAGTCCTAAATTCTATAAATCTTCCCAAATAGAATTAAAAGTGACAAATTTATTATGTAACTCAGATGATATATCTGCCACTGTGGCTAGGGACCAGCCTATTTGAGTTCAAAGCAAAAATAACCACATACCACTCTGAGGAATCGTCAGTGCCCACTTTCCCTTTTAGATTAATCTTCATATAGTATAATTTGCAAAAAAGATCACAGTCAACTAGAGAGCACACGATAAAAGTCTGACTGACCACTTGTAAACTGACAATTCTTCAAAACCATACAGAAACTGAACAATAATGAGGAGTGTTTCTGCGTACTGAAAATGCAGACACCAAAATGAGCTTACCACTGCAAACAAAAATGAAAGAAAATTGTATCCACAGATGGAAAAATTTAGAAGTAATTAGGGATTCTGTGAGGGAACTTACACATATTAATCTAAGTGAGGAGTTGAAAGGAAAGGATTATTTGAGGTTAAAGCTTATTTTTTCCTAATCAGATATTGGGGTCTTTCGGGAAAAAGTTTTATTATACATTCATACTACCCAGGATGTTAGGAATGTTGCTGGAACTGTACTACAGTGAATGGTAGACTGCAGGACATGGAAAGACATGTACTAGGACAGACTGAAATGTGGTATCTTTAGTGAGTAAAATAATTTGCTTATTCATATGACAGTACAATACATCGCTTTCTACATCCCTATTATACTGTCATTGCTGTGTAAGGATGTGGTTTCATAATCAATTTAAGCCAATCTAAAACTGCATTGTCACTGAAAAGGGCTGTCCCACCTTCTGCCTTGGGCTGGCTGAAGAATAAGACAGATCAGTGGCAATTCATCGTAGACCACCTCAATCTGATCATGAAAATGCACCCTGAGTAAAACGTTGGATCCACCAATATCAGTAGTAAACACTAACTTCAGTGGATCCTAGATGACCCTGTTAACTTGTTGTATCGTGATCTGTATTATGTGGTTGGTCATAAAATATGTGTTTGCGTAGATATGCATACAGACAAAGTTTCTGAACCAACTGTGGGCAGATCAGTCACTGTTTATAACATCACCAACTCACTGTTTAACCTGTTTTTCTCTATGAACCAGCAGGCTTGATCTCTGGTGCTATGAATCCGATACTGTCACAGGCAATGCTTAATAACACTGAACTAATTTTAGATTCGTGGGTACAGAGGTGGTTTAGGAAAATGATGCTGCTGTCTCACTTCCAGAAAAAAATACGAACACCATGGATTCACGATAAATATGCACAGACTAGAGAAAGGACATCTTTTCCCAGACTAAGTCTGCCTGACTGTATCCTTGGGATGTTCCCAAGCTGCCACGTACTATTTGAATTTGTCCACGGTGAGTTTTGAACAGTAATTTGCATACAGAAACCAAAAATAGTGGTTTAGGGATACAATACAGCTAATTTCTGTCAAACATGCTGTCCAGGGGTTTAGTTGTAAAATTTTCAGCAGTAGTTGGATATTGTAATACTTCGTTCCCTAGCCTGTATTTATTACAGTAGGAATCAACATATAAAAGGCGTGCTTTTAAAGTATAGCTGTCTACCAGATGCAAGAAAATTAAGACATTTAATTTCCTCTCTCTGCATACCTCCCATTAATGTTAATGGCAGCTAAGTATGAAAGTAGGAAGAGAGCTACTGTAAACAGACGGAATATAATAGCTCGCCCATTTCAAATAAATCTGGTTGTTTCAAGAAGAAAGGCAGAAAAACAGTCACATCACACCGCACCTATCCTTCAGCATGAGACCTACAAATTCATGCTTGATTGACTTCACAGGTGCAGCGGACATTATGTGCTGAACAGTGATAACCCTTAAATATCATCACCATCACCTCCAAATTCAATAAAATTTTAAAGTTAAGGTACATAAAAATGCAATTCTTGACTGTGTGTGTTTTAAACTGCAGTTCCTATGATGGTTTCCTGGAAATGATTTAAAATAAAAAAATCTTTTCCCTGTTTTGTCAATTGCACTTTTTAATTTACTTGGATTACTAGGTGTTCTGTTCCCTTTGTTTTGTCAAGGGGGCTTTCAGGGTGCTAATAGATGGGGCAGATTAGAAGCAGACTAAAGCATTTAAGAGTTTGCTATACACCTATGCTTTTTGCTAAAAGGCGTAATTTGCCAACCATGCGCATAACTCCACCAGTTTAGCCAGCTGAGGAACTGGTAGAAAAACTTTGCCATGCACAGAACGCCATTATATTTGTACTCAGGTTGCAACACTACTCTTCAGATTGCCTTATCTGAACTACACAGCTTGATTGCAGAAATGCACAGAAAGACTCTTTGGGGCATCTTCATCAGCACCTTATTTCAGGCAGAATTGTATTAATACCTCTAGCTTACTATTGTCCTTTGTGGTTTATACTTAGTTCATGCTAGGTGGCATCTAGAAGTCATTAATGAAAAAATGTAAAACTTTGCCTGGCTAGTCTCATTATTCTCTGCACATTTATATCAAACAAACTTTTAAATCATGGAATGGGAACAATGAGAAAGACCCTTCTGAATGTCCTCAATCATCATGGTTTTGGCTGGGATAGAGTTAATTCTCTTCATAGGAGCTAGTATGGGGCTATGTTTTGGCTTTGTGCTGAAAACAGTGTTGATAACGCAGAGATGTTTTAGTTGTTGCTAAGTAGTGCTTACACTAGTCAAGGACTTTTCTAGCCTCTCATGCTCTGCCAGGTGCACAAGAAGCTGGAAGGGGAGGGGACACAGCTAAAATTGTTGATCCAAACTGGCCAAAGGGCTATTCCATACTATATAACGTCATGCTCAGCATATTAATGGTGGGGAGCTGGCCAGGGGGGGACTCACTGCTCGGGGACTGGCTGGGTGTCGGTCGGCGGGTGGTGAGCAGGTGTATTACCTGTTTGGGGTTTTTTTGTGTGTTTTGTTTTGTTTTCTTTCTCTCTCTCTTGTTGTATTCCTTTTCATTACAATATTATTATTATTATCAATACTATTATTATTATTATTTCCATTATTTTACTTTAGTTATTAAACTGTTCTTATCTCAACCCACAAGTTTTCTTGCTTTTGCCCTTCTGATTCTCTCCCCCATCCCACTGGGGGGTTGGGGGGGTGAGTGAGCGGCTGTGTGGTGTTTAGCTGCCTGCCAGGTTAAACCACAACAGTCCTGAATTTCTCTTACTATGAGGAACAAAACAACTATTGGCCCTTTTGTGAATCACTGCTAATTTCCTGAGTAATGACTGAAGTGAGGACAATGCGGCATGTGTAACTATTCCACAATACAGCAAATCAAGTCCCTTCTTTAGTTCCAATTGAAATTCTGAAGCATGTACCAATTAAAAAAAATTAAAATCTGGTTCAGAGTGGTTTTGACAAATTTAACAGTTCTTCCAACCCACCACTGACTCTGTAATAATCAGCTATTATCATACTTCCTTTTTGTTCATACAGTGTTTACAGTTAAGTAAAAAGGGTTTCTAAATAATATATATTTGTCAAACGACATTTCTGTCCATCTTATTTGATATGGGTTTTGAACAGATTAAGAATTTCATGGAGATCATTTACTATGACCTAGGAATTCAAGCTTGTGACACAGAGGAATTACAGGATTAAAATTCCTGTTACAGATACACTAAGAATCCAACTCATTGCTATGTTGAAATCTCCTAGTCTTTTATTCAATGCACTATATTGCTTGTTCATGGTTGATTGAGATATAAGACTGATTAATCTGCAGGTCTACAGAGGCAGCTTTTAAGGTTAATTGCAGAATTTCATTGTATCTAGATTGTGTAAGTCTCCAAGTGGTTAGTGTCCTAAATTTGAACTCCGTTTCCTTTCACATAAAAAGTATATGCTGTCCTCAGAATCTGTGGTTCAAGGTATAAGTCACACAAAAGTTTTATCACAGATTAATTTTCTCTGTCTTTTTAATAGTGCATATCCATGCTTGCAATATAGAAGACTTTCAAATTCAAGAACTTAGAAGCTGAAGTCATGTTGCCTAAATAATCTTTTGTGACTGGTTTGTGTCTTCGGGTGTTCTATAATTCAATGGCTACAAATACACTTTTAAAGTCACAATATTTCTTAGTGATTTTTAAAGCTTTCTTTTAGAAAATACCTTCTGTGAAAATTCAAGTTCCACATTATAAAATCTTTACAGGAGATCACCATCTATGACAAAATCAGGGATATGTGTAGAAGTTCCTCTAGTATTAACAGAACAAATGCAGGAGACTTTGCTTCCTCTGCTAAGTTTCTTCATAGCAAAAATTTTAAAACATCAGATAACACTGTCTGCAACAAATGTTCACCAGGACTTTGATTTTAAAAAAAGACTAAAGAAAAGTTCAATTTGAAGGATTCCTCTGGATGCAGTTGGCCATACCACCCAAAAGCCTATCCAGAAGAAACATGCTTAAGCCTTCTGCCATACAGAGAAGACCTTTCTGAGAAGACTGTAGCCAGGGTTGCAAATTAGCCAACCCTACAAATTCTGTATGAAAATCTTCATATGGCTGATCTTAGGTAACCAAGGGAAGAAGTGAGAGGAGGTGGGCATGCAGCTAGCTCTGAAGGAGACCTGGTACCGTCAGTATTCTCAGCCACCCAACTGCTGGTTTTCTCCCACAGTCAGAGATCAGGGTTACACAGCACAACCTGCATCAGCACAGCTCCACTGCTTGTTCCCGAACACAGCTTCAGTATGGCAGCCACCCATGACCCGCCTTCCCGCTGCACGCACCCCAGGCTCTGAAGAACAGGCCACCCATGAGACACAACAATCATTAATATCGAAGTGACTGCAAAACCAAAACAAGGAAGCAGCTTTCCTGGAGTATGCACACTGCAACAGGCCACATCTTCAAGTGGGGAGAGAAAACTGTGTGTTCATGGTACTACAGAGGACACAGGAGGATATCCTGGGCACAGTGTCCCCATACTGAAGGGCCACCATATGTTCCTGCGGTGCTTTTATTCAGGTGATATTTGGTAGTAAATTCATTGGTGGAAACCTTCCTAGATAGTCCCAACTTTGTGTGCTGTGAGAATAGATGGGACCTGTGAGCAGCTGGAACGTGTGTCCCACTCTTAACGCTGGGGCTGTGCTCCACCATTCTACACAAAGCGTTCCACACCGTGGCACAGGGATGTATTAAACTGGGCCCAGGAGTGCACTGGGGTTTTAGCTAGCCTCCTGGATAGGCCGCTGCAGTTATATAGACTCTGTTTCCACCCCATTGTGATCGGTGGCAGCTCCTGAAAACAGCTTTTGAGAAATGTAGATACCTTCTGAAAATTCATAGCCCTTTAAGGCTCTCATTAATTGCATCTGTTAACTGGGTGGGGTTTTTTGTTTTCCAGGTTCTGAGCTTCCACAGAACAAGGCTTGCAGCACCATATAGACAGGATACAAGCAGCCAACTATTTCCGTACAGCCTTTCAAATATGTACTCATGCATCCGTATCTAGATCTATGATAATGCTTTCCTGTTTACTCTTCCCATTGCCCACTTTTAAGCTGGATCGATACAGTCATACAGGAAATTCTAATTATCCACCACTGTTAGTGTATAATTGCACCTCAAGGCTCAGGTCACTTACAATATTTGTAATATTCTGGTATATTAGTTTTTACAGGCTAATACTTGGCAGTTTCTTATCTTTTCATTCTGCCATCGCTGAACGCACACATCGGTGTCCCCAGAAGTGATTGCCAAGAAGCCCATGGGTACTTTACAAATCCCCAAATCATTATGAAGTTCCAAATATACTACACAGTTATTAGCTTCAGATTGTTCATTGATTGCCATTTCATAGCATAGATGAAATGTGTTATTGTATTATTAGCTGTTTATGGCTTGATAAAACATAATAATTTCTAATTTGCAGAGCTGTGAAAACACAAATCTGGAATATATATTTGTATATGTCACATCTAAAAAACCCTATGAACCAAAACTAGATTTTTTTTAATTAAAGTGAGTATTATTCTCCATATCACTAAGTATCACATAGGATTGTAAAGGCAAGGTATAAATAGTCCATTCCAGCAAGTACTTTTAAAGTCCACCCTGTATTTAGACCAGAAAGCAGGAAATATTAAATATGAACTGACAGAAACAGCACTATAGGAATACAGGTATTACTTTCCAATATTCCTATATTCTATTACAATTTATTTATATCTAATACATACATATACTATATAAAAAGATGGAAACCTGCAGGCAAAAAAGAATAGAAAATTATAAGGAACTGCATTATAACAGCTGAGCAATAGTAAATATTTCTATCTTCTTTTACTGACTGTACAAGAGCACTCAATGTAATTGCTCACATTAAAGTTGAAACTCCACTTAACTGTCTGACAACCTAACCTTTTGCAATTCTTTTTACAGGATTATGAAACAGTAATTGGACTTTTTTTAATATTGGGGAATTGTCACAAAGTATTTGTTAAATTAAGTCTTCCAGTAGTTTTCAGGAAAAAATATATTTGTGAGACTTAATTATTATATCCAATAACTTTAATTCTATCCCAAAATGATCCAGTTAATGTAGATTAGAAAACTCAGAGGTAATCACTCTAGTTTAATATGCTCATACCAAGGACAAGGAAGGCCTATATAGCACTGTTTGTGCTTCCTTAACTTAAATCTCAATTTATAATGTTAGCCTGAAGTGGGATGTAGTCTGATTGCAATTTTGACAAAAAGAAATACTCCAGCTACCAGGAAAGAATAATAAAATACATTTTTCATTATCTCTATCACAGAACTCTGCTCAAACAGTTTAAAAATGTGGTTTTATCCCTCCCTTCTGGTCCAATGTCCAATGCTCAGCACACTTATAATCTATTCTCTGCCACCATACGAATCTTAAAATATTTTACCTTCTGGCTTCACCAAGAAATACCTTTAGGAAGTAATAAACTCTGCTACCTCCTTCTTTGGCTGCTGTTGCTAAGTCAGCTACAGTTCTGCAGAATACATCAGTTTAAAACTGTATAAACTAATTCTTAAACAAACATTGCTTCCAAAAACACCATCTACCATGTATTTATTTGCATATGGTTCATTTCCTTTACCTTTTCCAGTAACATAAGATTTATTTTATTAGCTAATTTGGTTTTATGCTAAGTTCCTATCACAGAAAATTTTCAATAATTTTATTAAACATGCAAAATAACTTAAGATAATTGCTTTCAGATTATTTTTAAATGTAAGAGCTGTTAATCTGAAAGAAAGACTCTAAATACAGGAAGTTTAAATCACCAGCCCTTTGCAGAACATTATGGCACCAGGAAGTTTTACATCTATGAACACCCCGAAGGTGTAATTATTCAAACAAGTATAAAGCCTGTGGCAGTGGAGGCACCATGAAAACATAAGAACACAAAACATAAACAATGAGGAAAACAGAGAGAAAAATCGCATTTAACAGGTCAAACATATAAGAAATTATTTTAGAGTAGCAGTGTCTTTGTATACTTAATCTCAGACGGAAAAGTTCAGGAGAAAAAGGGGTGAGACTCAGAGTGCTTTGAAAGAAATCAAACAACACTAATACAAAATCAACAGTAAGAAGATACTGAAACTCCATGGTCAGGACATTTAGGAGAGGCTGGCTATGCATCCAGACTCCTCCAAACTGGAACAGTTAGACTGCTTGAATATAGAACTTAACCACATTCCAGTCCCATCCTTCAGAATCTCACACCACACTTGTGCATTCCTTTTTAATAAAGCTAAACAGAATAATTCTAATCTGGAACGCCATAGATTATTTCACATAATTTACTCTCTTCTTTTTGGTAGGCTGCCGTCAACCTAGAACACTGTTACTACAGAAAAAAAACCACTACAGAAATTTAGCTATTTTGATGAGGATTCTCCAGTCTACTGATGATCAGTTCCTAATGCGTCTAGGTTCCTTATTTATATTTAAAATATCAGCCTTAAATATTACTGCAGGCATTTTACTTGTTCCCAATGGCTTACCTACGCAGTGACATGCCCAGGAAACAGTCTGTTCTTTGAGATCCATTTTTAAATTAAGCCTCAAATCACAGATTATTTTCATAAGATTTTGACCCAGAATGCTAGAAATCTTCAAGATCAACTATTGCAAAAGAATTTGGGGTAATAAAACCCTTCTGACTTCAGCACAGAATCAATTATTCAGGGACAGATTTGAGACTTTCAGATTGACTTTGAAAATCTCACTGATGAAATCAGAAGGTGTCAACACTGATATTCTTGTCACAACTGCCTTCCTGGTATTAAATAAAAGCAAAACAGATGCTAATACTATGCAGATTCAAAAAAAAAAAAAAAAAAACCAAAACAAAACCAAAACCGAACCCTGAAACACACAAAATTACAGTAGTATTGGAAATAAGTGTGAAAAAGACCCTGAGTTCCCAGGAGCCTTCAAAATCTGCAGCCTATATCTGTTTAATACACCAAGTGGCCAAATAAAATCCCTACCAGCTGTAAGAATAATCAAGATGTGAATTGCAGCAAAAAATAAAAGAAATTCCTGAGAGACAGTGTAAGTTTCACCAAAGAAGCTGAAGAGCAGAGCAGCCCTGTTCAGGGTGTTCTGGGAAATTTCCTGGCCAAACCATTTCCAGTTTCCCACATAGCTAAAAGTGAAAAATTCAAACTCTGTTGCCCAGAAAGCTAAGGATTACATTGGGCAAGTAATGTGCTAGTTTACTTTGATCTGATTCCACCTCAACAAGTGTTTCTCATCTTGACCTGATGATTATACTCCGGAAGTCCAAAACAGACACCACGTTAGTATTGGCACTGCTGAATACTGTCTCCACCAGGTCACAATTGGTGCTGAAAGATCCATATGTAGTACCTCTGTATGTGACCTACCATAACAGCATTATCCCAATTCAAATAGTGATTAATAACTTTGTAATATTATCTAGAGTTATGAAGACTAAAGGGAAATATTATATATAAAGTTCAAAATTGTCACCAAGCTATCATTTCTATACATTAGATTCAGAGTTGAATTTGTGTTAGTAAAGATTTTTGCATAGAGAAGGGTAAAAGTTTTGCCATGTTTAACCAGGAAAAAGAGAAATTATATCAGAGCTCTATTTCCCAACTTGGCTGGCTCTGGCATCAAGCAGATCAATGTCTGTCTCACGTTTCCCAGCTGCACTCTAGACAGTAACCTGCTCCTGTAAAACACTTGCAGTGCCTCTTTAGTAAAGGCAAAACTGGCCCAGGGCTTCTTAGCACAGCAATACAAGCAAGAAATACTGGCAGCTGAAGGGAGAGTGACTGGGTCACACCTTTCCCAGGAAGGGGAAGAAAGGAGGGAAAATGGGCCAGAGATCTGGAAAGGGAGCAAAACTTGGCTGCTTCTGACACTGTTCAAAGCAATGAGGTGATATACCATGGGGTGACAGATTTTTTCAAAGGGGTTTCCTGCACTCACACCTGAAGTGACCGTCTTATTTACACTGGCTTCTCCTTAGGCCACAGAAAGAGCCAGCTTGTCAGTGCTCTGGTGCTGGGTCTGGCCTGGTTTTTGCTGCCCCTGTCTTGCTGCCTTACATGACTATTGCTCTGCCTGTGCCTACTGTGGGCTGTGAAGAAAGGTACAGAAAATGCGGTTTCATTACAATTATAATGAGAAAAGTCTTAGCAATTCATCATGTGAGTTGCTTATTTACCATTAGATGTCACTGTCCTGCTTATGACATAACCATTAGCTACATTTCATTTTAGGAAGATATTGTACACAAATGGGTAGGTATTTTAAAGCCTAATAAACAGTAAGGATACAAGCCATTATTTAAACCAACATTAAAAAAATCTTGTTGATATGTAAGTCCTGTAGAAAATTGCAAAATAATCAAGAAAAATAAAGAGTATCTATTAGAATATGACAATTATCTGTTCTTAAAGGTCCAATAAGGTGTTGAGTAGATGGTCTTACAATTATAACTAAGAAAGCTACTTAGCGGAAGAAAAATTGTCTTTAAAATGCTTCTCTTTTTAACATTGAGTTTTAATTCTTAATTAATTATCAATTCTCTCCAATGAAATAATCTTTTTCCCAACGACTGCATGATCCCATAGCGTGATCCCCCTGAAACAGGAAAGTAGGCTTGCATGAACTGGCTCTTCGAGAACTAAGAGGCAGTAATTAAGAAGGAAATCAGTGAGCTGATGAGCGTTTTGCAGTTTTGAAAGACAGACCTTGCCAGCAAGAGATCTGAATCTGATAGCAATGCCTTAAACGTGTGTAGGGGATATAATGGAAATTAAGATTGTGACTTTAAGTTTTGTGTCCCCATCCAGTAAGAGCCAACGTGAAACTGGAAATGTGAAAGCCAATTTCAAACCAAACAGGAGAGCAATGATTACTGTGTTCAGTCATCTGCACTGAAGACAGAGGGACAAGGATATTTCCCTTCTGGAAAGGCCTCAATATGGAATTTCCTGTAAGTCATTCCTCCTGGGGGAAAGAGTAGAATTTGCTCTGGTTAGGATGATAGCACTGTCGTACGGTGTCCTGTGCCATCCTCTGGCCCCGTCAGTCTCTCTAAAAATTGCTGCTGTTGTGCTCAGTTCCACTGCACCTCACTTCAAAACATATCGATTACTGAGAAATGTTGAATGAACATCCTTTTTCTCCACTTGAGATCAAATGACATAGCACTGCAACAGCAATCTCTGCTTCCTTTTACGTCTGGCCGGTAAAATTGTGTCACCAACCTGCTCCTGTGATGTCACAGAACTAAATCTAAATGATGTTTCTGTGAGATCATAAGAAGCTGGAAACACACCAGAGGGAGACGGTAACTTTCACATCTCTAAATTGACTTCTCTTACGAACAGAGAGCAATCAGATCAAGAAGAACACACAGATGAAGATGTGTGATCACGAACTCTCTCTTTAGTTCTCTCTAATGCCTTGAGAAAAGGATTCTGTAGTTACTGTGGTTTGTATGCAGTATCTCACATGTACAACATGGAGAAAACTCACTATTTGTTAGTATAAAGAACCATCTCATGCTTTATGATCTTTAGATTAAATGCAAAGTTACTGAAAGGAGTTTTCTGAAATTCATTACAGCTACTCTAAAATATTGTCATGGGTTTATAATTGAATGATTACAATTTCTGCCATTTATCTTTAAGTTATGTGGTCCTTACTGAACTTTATTGAAGCATAAATGCACATCATAGAGGTTAAGAGCATGAGAACATGAAGACAGCAAAGATGGCATTCACTTGCTTCTCAGTTTTAATTAGGCCAACTGGGGGTATTTTAGCATAACATATTTTAGCTGTAAAAACCACCACCTTTAGAGATGTACATCACCTGCATTTGCAATATTTTATCATCATGGTCAGAATTGTTTCTCAGCAATGAATACTTCATCACTAGAAAGAAACTCAACAACATTTTTTTAAGCAAAGGTCATGAGCCCTGTGCAGTAAGTCCTTATTACAGGCTGATGATCTTTGTAAAACTGTGGTCACTCTCATTCTAGCAGGGAGTAAAATCTGGAGGAGAAAGAGCCATCTCCTGTGCATGTAACAGCCCTCTCCTCTGTTAATGTTCTGATGCCTCATCACATTCTGTATAATTCACTATCCGAAGTACACTTACATTACATCTGCACAGATGCTGGGCTGGTCATGATAAAGGACATTCATGTTACATAATGACACAACATTTTCCATAACTTTTCAGAAAGTGATGTCAGCTAGTGGTACTTTCCTTGGGAAAAGAGAATCAGGAACTGCCATAATGGTCCTGATTAAGTGTTCTTGGAATATGGAAATGGCAATTCTAGGAAGATTATAAAGTTAACGTTTTCATTAGTCTTCAAGCCCTGCTGCTGAATTCCTCCTCACATACTTATTAAATAACACTTATATTTTATTACAATAAGGAAAATAAAAAAGTGTAACTCCCACTACTTAATCCACTACTCTCCCCCTGTAATGGAGACAGCTTTAAAAGAGGTTGGCAAACTTGCTATAGAACTTACAGAGATACTTTAATCACAGTTACAGACAACAGATTTTTTTCCAGGACATTTTGGGTGGACCTGGGTATTAATCGCATATTTCCATTAAACATCTCTATTTTGAACATCTGTTCAAAAGGCTATCACAAATGAACACTAAGATGATTCTGCAGAGAATTCAAGAAGCTAAAAATAAATATTAC
>WAAD01030628.1:0-26941 GCA_013389945.1 Fregata magnificens
AATGATTCTATGATTCTATGATTCTATGATCTAGTGTTACACAATGCTCTGATGACAGCGTTAGAAAATATCAATAAAGTGAACACTAAGCTGATGAGGAACCGACACGCCATAGTGACAGCCATTATCAAATCAGGCTGGCTTTATTAAGGCTCTGTCAGGCCAGGTGCTGAGCCTGGTACTGTTTGATATCTTCACCGGTGATCTTTAAGCATAAAATCATTGCTAATAAGATATTTGGTAACAGAAAGATAAATAATTGTGCAGACTAGACAGTTATGCAAGACTGAGAGTCTATCTAAATACCCTTTAATATAGTTAGATTCTACGTTATATACTGCTGAACAAGAAATGGAGACCAAATCTTTGCAGAGAGGAGGAATCCAAGCCTGGGATGAGTGACTCAGACTAGGTCCCAGTAAACAAATACCTTACCAGAAATTCCCAGTACAATGTTGTAGAGGAATTGATGGTGAGCAAAACTGAAGTTTGCCACTGAGTATGGGTATTGAAACCACAGTACTGTGTATCATCAGCATTTTCTTTCTCAAGTTTTTTAGAAGGCTTCTGGGAAACTGAAGAAGATGCAAAGAGACACCAAAATATTGGAGGGCCACAGAAAATGCTTTATATTGGGAAACTTAAAGAGATCAGCCTGGTTTAAAGAAAGAAGACAAAGAACTAATTTGCAAGCACGTTAATGGAACAAAATACCCAATCTGAAGGGGCATTTTGTTTTCATGGAGGAAAGCATAACGAGAACCATGGATGGGAGATGAAGCCAAATGAATTCACATTGGAAATAAAGCACAGATCCTTAGCAGTGAGAACAATTAACCACTGGGAAAAAAATTGGAAGGGATGGATTTTCCATAATTTTCTCATAACGTCCCCTGGTCAAGTCTGAATGCCTTTTTGCCAGCTACATTCGAGTAAAAAAACTAGTTGTTGGACTCAGAAGCAATGGGAAGCAATTGAAAAGTTGGAGATACACAGGAGGTGGGGCTCAGCTGGTAGTCCCTTCTGGGCTTAAAAATCCCCTGCACCTATGAACTGCATTGCTAAAAAAAATTGCCTCATGTCCTAACAAGTGTAATAGGTAGAGAAATGTTCTTGGAATGGATAACCGCAAGTTTTGATTGGCCAGTGATACATATCACTTAATGAAAGCTAAAATGAGGTGACAGATACTATCAAAAATATCACTGATAGAAATTGTTCAGATGTTTGTTGCAAGCTTCTGTTGTTATATTTCTTTGTTTGTACATTTGCCGAAGGATTTCTTGGCCTGCAAAGGTGATTATGTGCCTTATTGTACTGATAGGAAGAAAGCACTCTTTTCATGACGATGATGCAGACCATATTGATTGTAGTAGTCAATTTATTAGAGAAGCAAGTTCCAAAATGCATACCATTTAGTTGCTTGGGGATTATAGTCAGTTGCAATTTTTCTGCTAATTTAAGTTACTGTAGAAATAAAAATATTTCCATGTTGATTTTATTTCAAGAGCAATGAGATTGCATGTCTAGTGCACAGCTTTATTTGACAGAGAAACTTGCATCTGTATTATATCACTGACAGCTAGAGCATTTGCCTGCAGAATACTATGGAAAGGTCATGATTACCAAGAGAAACATAAATGTGTATGCACTTACTAGCTTATTTGACTTGGAAGCTTACAGCTAGATATAGCTGAACAGAGTATTGCAATAGGTAGGAATATTTCTCAGAGAGGAGTGTAATCAATTTGCAATTTTTAAAGAAAACCATGAATGTGTAGGCAATCTACTGTTCTTGCCTTCAACTGGCTTGTTGGTCTGTGTTACATTATTTTAAGCAGCGGTTGCCTATTACGAGATTTGTGAAGGTCCTGCTGATTCTGAAAAAGCAGGTTTCACGTGGACAGATTGAATAATAATACTGTGTTCAAGATTTTGCTTCCCACTCTGATCAGTTTAAATTCTCCAGGAAAAAAATGTGTTCTTATTTGTAGGTATCTCACGCATGTCTCTTCCCTCAATGAATAATAACAAATATTTCCCCAAAGCTGGCTTTGTCAGAAAATGTAGCAGCGATTGCACTGAAAGACCCAAGCTCCAGAGAGGGGAAAAGTTCACCTCCCTTGGTAAAGCTCAGCATGCCTCTGAAATCATCCAGGCTCTCAGCTCTAACTGCCTTTCTCTCCCCCACATCACAAAAATAGCCTTTGAGTTCAAAATGATCACATACTCATCTTACATAAAATGCACAGGTTCCCAGAGAAGCTTGTGTCCTATTTGCTGAGGCGTTTACAGAATTATTTCAATGCCTGCACATGATGGAAAAAATTCAGGGCTTGTGCTACTGTTTTAGAACTAATACATGGGCTGGTGATGATGAAAAACGTAATGTTAGAAATAATAATGGGAATAGTACTTCTGCTGATGGACCATCAAAAGTAAGACTGACAAAATGAATCCTTGTTTCAAAAGAAAGCTGGAATTCTAGGTATTATGTCTATATTGCCTGCCAAGTCTGGACCTAATGCTGTGTTTGAGGCCCAAATCAGCTGCCATGTAGGCAGGTTGGACAGATGCCCATTCTCAGGTGTGAGTTTTATGTGATCAATGAAGAGCACTTGGATCTCTTCTGCCTTTGATTGTGTGGACGGTACAGGTACATGAATGCTTGAACCAAGTCCACTACTATACATTTACCCCATCATTCCCTCCAGTGGCATCCCATAGCTGATGTCACGTAGCAAAATGTCTTAACGTCAGGATTTTAGGGTTAGGACAACCTGGTTCAGCTTATCCTACTGGAGAGCTATAGGCAGTGCCTGGCCCTATGTGCCAGGTAGCTCAAAGCTGGCAGCCTCTGACCTGCCTGTGTCTGCCTGCACTGCTGTCCAGGCAGGCACATATGCTTAATGCTCTGCAAAGACACTGCACAACAAGGTTGGGCATCCCCTCTGGTTTTAGGAACCTGATGCTAAGTTCCAGCAGGCGTTTGCCTTTCTTGCACCCTTCCCCAGGGACCTCCGATGTCTCCAGAATTAGATAGTCACTGAGGTGGGGTGTCTGGGAACCACATTTTGTGCTCTGGCTCCTACAGATCCACACAGACAGGACCCGTGTATCCAAGTCCTTTGGAGAATCCAGCCCCAGAACAAAGTCTCCTTGCTGGCTTTTCTGAAGACGAGGTGATTTTCCAGCTCCAACCCAAGCCTAATACCTTTGAGGGGCAGTTGATTAGTCACAGATGGGGACTAAACACAACTCCCATCTGTTGAAAAGATCATCTTTTTTTCTATTTTTCCAAGAGAAGGAAGTTCCCAATAACCTAATAGCCAATGTGATTTGCATTAAATGCCACACATTGAAGTCCCCCTTAATTTAACTATGAGAGGCAGTATCCTGCTGTCAATGCCCTACTGCGGTTCAGGGATTTATCCCAGTAAATCCTAGCAGGGGGCTATTTAATCAGCAGGACCCAAACTCAGAGTTTGCAAACAGACCTTAAAATAAAAAAATGTAGAAGTGGGTTAGACTTAGCAGGCGGCTTGGCATTCCTTAACACAGAGGCAATTTGTTTTCATAACTTCTGTAACTACAGTGTCTCACCCCTCGGCACATAAGCACCAATCAACCTGCAGGGAATCATTAGCTTAAAACAATTACCGGCAGATTTCTTTCAGGTCTCAGGAGTGCTGGGGACTGCAACGCCTGTCATTTGGCATTCACTGCATCCTTAACCTTTCCAAAAGCAGCTAGAGAGAGCAGAAACCAACAGAGAGCCTTTCAAAAATCTTTTAATAGCTGCTCTCTCTGTTTGTGTTTATAGCGACCATAGCTGTTGCAAAAAGCTTTCTAAAGCACTGCAGGCCTCCCTGGAGCAAAGACTGGCTGGTGCTGGGCATTGTAATAGCAGCACATTGTTTCACAGGTGCAAAGTCACTCTAAACCCTTCCCTTTTCCTCTCTCCGGAGACCAGAACTGGCCATAACCTTCCACACCAAGCCATCCAAGTCTGGTGTCATTACTGCAGATGTGGTTTCGGCACAGTGCATGGGGCTGGGAATTGCACTGGCAGCTTACTGATGCTGTGCCTCTGCACTGGGGACCCTCTCATTAGAATCACCGTGTTGGCTGAAGAGTAACATTTTAATGACATTTGCAGATGTCATTCAAACCATGGGTGGCTTTACCCCTTTAAACATAGCGCTTAGGCTACGTGGCTTGGTGCAACTGATGCTTTGTGCCTTTATAAGCATGGTCCTTGAGAACATTTTTCACTTGTGAACAGAAAAGTCCAGATCCTCCATAGCAGCTGAGACTACTTAGTAAAACTGAGGAGCAGGGACAGCAGGGACTAGTTAGCGGCTTCTCATCTTCTGTTGTACTCTGGCTTCAAACTGAGTTGGAGAAGCTTAATACCATTTAATGCTTTTAGCTCCTAAAGGATTCACTGGAAGACGTATGCTTATTCCTGCTACAGACTTAGGTGGAGAATAAAGCTGAAAATCTGCTCCCTAAAAGTAATGGAAATGAGATTTTTCTGCACTGTTATTCCCATGTAATCCAAGAACCAGGATCTCTGTGCAACATCTGTGCTATCTACGGCAAAGAGCAAAAACTCCTGATCTCCTCATTCCTCAGTCAGTGGATCTGCAGCTACAGCTGTCTTGGTTATGTGCTTTTTAAATAAGGCTGACAAAATCACCAGTAACCTTCATTCACAAAAGCAGTATCTTCAGACTGTAGCCCTTATAATTTGAAGCATCCTTACAGAAAGCATGTGGCTCTACAATGACACTTCTGTTAAGGCCAAGAGATCCAGATTTCATTCATAATAATCAGTATCTCCAGCATTACAGTGATACCTGTGAACAAAGCAACGAGAGGTCCATGATCTTTCTGCTCCCTCACTCAAGTGACAAGAACCAACCCACCCATGCATTCAATGGTGCAAGGCAAGGTAAGGAAATGCTCTTTTTATTCATCTCTGTGCATGTGCATTCCGGCAGCTTCCTTGCCAACATTTCCAAAAGTGCTTCACAAGGTGACCAGTCCATTGCCTGTCCTCCTCACATGGCTGCAGAGGAAGAGGCATAAAACCTGATGTACTAGACCTGTTCCACTGCTGACCTGACTGCAATAACAGAGGGTGAGAGTGCCAATGTTTGTCTGCTTCTCTCTGAGCAACTTTTAAAATTATATCCTGGTCCCAACAATCCAGACATATGGAAAAGGTATTGTTGGTTGTGGGTTAAGTGGAACACAGCATGCTGGAGTTTAGACAGGTACTTCTGGTTTCACCCAAAAGCACCCAGTCAGTTGCCGTCTTTGTGGGAATGATGCAGAGCTGACTTCTACATCACAACCTGTCTTCCTGACGTGACTGCCAGACATCAAGCTTTCGGGGAGAGTCCAACAGAAGACCTTTAATATCTTCCTGGAAACCATCCTTCTGTCTTGGTCAGTACAGATCATCAGTAACCAGTTTTTGACTTTTTTGTAAGTTTTTGCATCCATACACTCCTTCACGTTTTCCTGCTATTTTTTCTGTATTTTATTTCTAAAATGTGACCTTTATCAGGGAATTCTG
Organism: Fregata magnificens; assembly: GCA_013389945.1. Classification (NCBI taxonomy): domain Eukaryota; kingdom Metazoa; phylum Chordata; class Aves; order Suliformes; family Fregatidae; genus Fregata; species Fregata magnificens. Next base: position 5,588 of record WAAD01030628.1, read on the forward strand.
ATGCTGGTTTATGCCTGTTAAGATTTGTTATCAGAGAAACAGAGCCCCTCACCCAAACCTTCCGGGGGCTGTCACTGAGGCACAATCAACCCCTTGGGGCAGGGGTGACATCCAGCAAGGTGAGTCAATGGAAAGGCTCTCCAGAGCACCTTCCAGGCTGAGGGGGAGGTATGAGACTTATTATGGGATGATTAGAAGGACCACAGATGGGAAAAGGATGGATCAAGATTGTTTTGGAGGAACAAGCATGAGAAAAGAGAGGGATAAGGAAATAAAAGGGGCTGGTTGCATGTAAACACGTGGCTGGTCAGAATGGTTACTGGGCCATGCCCTGCACCTGACCAGCACGGCCTGTCCTCTCTTCTCATTAACCTCCATCTCTATTTTCCTGGGTGAGGAGACTCTTTTCTGCATGCATGAGTGTGTATGGAAGTCTAAGTTCCAGCAACTGGATTTGGACCACAAGTTATAAGGGCCATGTGCCTGGGGTGCCAGCAACCTGAGTGAGTAAGAGTTCGTACATCAGTGTGTCATTGTTAGCAAATATCAAGCCAGACTAGCCGGTGGGTACAAGTGGCCTGGGAGCTGAGTATCAAAGTAGCCATAAGCCTGGGCTGGGTATGTGCATGTCTGTGAGTGAGACCACTGAAGGAACTGGCTACTGGAGGCACCAGGAGATCCAGACCAACTCCTGGAAAGACCACGGTGTCTCAGGGTCAACTGGGAGACCCGTTCGTGTGTGTGTGCAAGCGCACATGTGTGTGTGCATGTGTCTGTGCATGAGGCAACTGGAGACAAGAGGATGCAAAGGGCTAGTTGCTGGGTAGGCTCGGTGTCTGACCTTACTGGGGATCCACAGTGTGCCATAGGGGACTGTGGGGGCATGTGTGTGTGTCTGTGAATGATGGAGTCTGTAGCAACTGGAGGTTGGCCTTTGCTCCAAATCCTGGCCTACACTTTGTCTTGTCCCTTGCTGTGTATAACGCATCATCTGTGTAAGTAAATTGAAAAGCACTGGAGGCTGTTCCTAGGCACTGAACTCAATCACAGTAACTGTAAGGTTGTAAGAAAAACCCTTGTCGTGCCTTGGGTCTGTGCCAACAAACACTCCTAAACAGTTTGAAGGCATGATTTGAGACGTAGCTCAAGTTAGGGTTTGCGTGCAGTTATCCTTTTTTGGAAGCTAAGCGAACTTAAGGCCCATCCTGTGCCAGTTAGCTTCAGTGCCAGAGGTTCAGCCTGCACACATTTAATTTACTGAGTGAGCTGTAGGCACAGAACCCTTCCTTGGGTCCTGCACTCTCCGCTTGGTCACTGAGCATGGTCGCCCTGCACCAAAAAAATCCGGATATCAGCCTGCCTGGACTATGGTCACTGGCCCTGCTTCCTACCCAGCTCTCTGCTGGATCAAACATTAGGTCTTAACACCCACCCCCATGCTCAGCATTGGCCCATACCTTTGCTCTCATTGCCCTTTCTGAATCCCTCCATTGAGTCCCCTGGTCTAGAAGTTCAAGCTTTTGTCTGTACTACCTATCAGTTTTTCTTACTGAAGATTCATAAACATCCACATACCATGCTCACCTTGAAAGCCCTGTTTGCAAATCCTCTGTCTCAAAGCCTACCCAGCAGCTAGCCCACTAATGGGCTGAGACTACCACTGATCAGGTTGACCGGATTGTTTTATTGTTTCTTTGTGCCGAAAGGCTTGGACTCTGCCCCTAAGATAAGGGGCAAGAAGAGATTGGCAAGACAGTGAGATATATTTCTTGTGGAAAAAAAAGATTTTTTTACTCGCGTTTCTCAGCACTGATGGACTTCAGACAAATGAACAGAAATGCCTAACAGTGGAATGGAAACCCCATGCAGTGTTTCTCTTCATAACCTCATCAGGTCTCAGTGATGCTAATCCCCATGTGCCTGTCTTTTCTGCAAGATCTTAGTGATTCCCCTCGGTGCCTTCTTTGCACCAACCTGTATGGCTGAGCCACGGCAGCAGGGTGTTGTGGAGTGCCAATGATAAGTGATGGGGTACAAGAGCTCCTGTTACTTGATCCTGCCTTCAGAGGGCAGGTTGCTGCAGTCGTATTACAGGCCCTACTGCAATGTGGGAGGGATGTTGGCTCTGCTGGAGATGACATTTTAACCATGTGAATCTCCCTCCTGCCTCCACCCTCCTAGATCAGTCACAATTTGTTTCTCAAAATTTGTCGATGGCAATCTCTTTCCTCTTGTTACAAATTTGAGACCTTCCTAAGCAGATGGATAAAGTATTTGCTGGTAGGAGCCAGCATGGAAGAACAACCAGTTGGCCATCATGACCCATATTTTACATTGTTAAGGGACTGGATTAATAAATACAATGGGATTAATAAATTCAATAAGCAGCGAAGAGCACAGGGAAATTTCATTGCTGTTGCAAAAGGGAGCACATCCCCCATCACCAATGATGGTGTGTTTGCTTAGTGCCAGCATGAAAGTCATCCCAGAGAGTCAATAAGACTAAATGTTGCCAAGCAAACATGATCACTGCTTTCTTATTGATTTACAAAACCAGCAGATGAAGCGAATGAAGAAGCAGCCTACAGCCAGTCCTGAGAAAAGCCTCAGCTACAAAACATGACTTGAAAAATGAATGCAAGTTGGCTGGGAAATGAGCACTGTCACAGAGATTGAACACAGGCTGTGAGTCCATAAACAAAGAGGAACAAAAGATAAACATGAACATAAAGAGCCGATGGGAGAATATTTGGGTGTGGGGAGGGGAGGAAAGGAGGGCTAGAAATCTGCTCTAAGTCTGGTTTTATTTAATGTCTATTAATGATCTGGAAGGAAGCAGTAAACACCACATTCATTCAATTTATATTTGATGTAACGGCTCCTATGAATTAGAGGGGTGTTGTGTAAACCAATGGGGACAGACACAAAACATAAAGAAACCTAAACGGGCTGGAAATAACAAAACAACAGCCAAGTGGATGGGCACAAGGCAACAGTCTGCAGGAGGAAGCTCACCTCAAATGCAGACGTGAAGTGGAGAAATGTGCTTTGAGAAGGGAGACAGAAGGTCCTAATAACGGCAGAGAGCAACAAACTGGCTGTGAGCTTGTGGAGCAGACTCATCCCAAAGGAAGCGAGAGGGTAAGTATCTGGACCTATTGATTTATGAGGAATTAAGTCAATGAGATGAGTTTGGCTGCATGACAGCTGAGCAAAGAGAGCAGAGTGTGCTCAGGCGTTAATGTCGAGACAATCTGCTGGAGGTGAGGAACCACCCTGGGGACCTCTATCTACTTGGACAATGTAAATACCACAAAGGAGGAGGAGGACTGATTTATGGAGTGGGGAGGAACAAGGGTCAGAAACAAGCTAAAAGAAATATAAGCTGGCTCAGTGGCAGGGTGAGCCGTATTGCCCTGTGAAACAGCTACCTGCGGAGGGGTCTGACATTTCTTCTTCTGAATCCCTTAAAACTAGATTGCATAAAAACACATGAGAGAACAGGCTCTAGGAAACAGGTTTTTGTCTCTGAGAGGATGGACAGGGCAATGGCAGCCAGGGTGACTGCAGTCCGGATAAAAGGGTTTGCCTGCTAATACATCTCATCTGTTGTAAAATCCTAAGAAGAGATGAGCCTCTCTCTCCCCTAAACTGCCCTCACAATGCAGTTGGTTGGGAAGGAAAAAAATTCATAAAACCAGGGGACAGCTAATGAAAACACAGAGATTAGAGAGAGGCCAAGGAACTAAAGCAAGCAGGTACCGCCTAGGAAAAAGACGGGTTCAGATCAGGGACACTACACAGCTCAGGTGCTGCAGTATTCACTGGGGACAAAGGGAGACCTGACCTCTCTGCCCCTTTTGCCAGGCTGAATTTGAGCCCACATCTCCCAGCTCCTCAAAGAGTGTCCTAACCACACAGCCTAGCAGAGGGAGCAGTGGTTACCAACCCTCCTGTTCGTGCTTTCACTCCCCTCAAGGGGTTACTGAGTTACAGGATGAGGAATGAAAATGATGTTCTCATCATGAGGGAGGTCACAGGTCTGGCTGAGAGTCCTGAGAGAAAATGCTTCAGCGGTCAGGAGTGACTGCTCTAGCAGCAGAGTTACTGAGCAGGAGGAAGGCATCCACTCAGTCTCTTCTCCGGGAGAAGGGAGGAGACACAGGGAATCTGAGAAACATTCAGCAGAAGAAAAGGGCAGGGTGGCAGAGTGAATTGTGAACTTCAAAGTTGACTGCTCAGCACAATACAGATTCGGATGGCTCTGGAGGCAGGACTAGAAGCTGATGATTAAGAGGAACTTGGCTGACAGATGTGCAGATGGCTCAGAAATTTAGGTAATCTGCAGGTGAAGAGGAAAGGGCAAGGGAATTTTGAGGTCTAGTTTTGGTTATGGGGTAGGTTAATCTAGCACAAATATCTTACAGGATCATTGTTTTAAGGTGTTAAACCTCTTTTGTGCACCATGAGAATGTCCAGAATGTACTGGAAAATTACCCTTCATTTATATAACTCTGTTCCCCAGACAAGCAGCTATAATGCATTATAAAATGACATCTCATGCTCTGGGCTGAAGGGAAGGAGAAAAGAAATTTACTGAAAATCATGTTTTCAAGCATAAGACACTGGGAACTGGCTTCCCAGCTGTATGGAGAAGATAAGGACAAAAGTGAAAGTGAGAAGCATTTTAATATATCGCTGGTGAGGGAAGCATTAAACTTGGCAACAAGCTGTATTTCTTTACTTAGGCAATAGTCAATGTTTTTGAAAAACTACACAAGGGTGGAAATAAATTTAAAAAAAACAATTACACCTTACTGCAGACAGCTGGGAAGGCACCTGAACTCCAGATCCTCATGAGCAAGGGAGAACTCTCACCATACAGAATGATAAAAAGTATTCAAACATTAAGTATTTCTACTTTGATTCCCTTTATTATACAGACAGCCCATGAGTGAAACAGCCATCTCCAATTTTAGTGCGAGGAGTAGTTGCACAATATCTTCAATATGCAGGAGGTAAATGCCAGGCTCACGCTTTCTACATACGGCTCCTGGAGACACCGAATCAAACAATAGCGAGGCTGGCAGGCACCCCTGGAGATAGTCTAGTCAATCTCCTGCCCAAAACAGGGTCACATTGCCCATGATTGTGTCTAGTAGAGTTTTGAATATCTCCAGGGATTAAGACTCCACAACCTCTCTGGGCAACCTGTGCCAGTGTTTGACCACCCTTGCATTGAAGGTTTTTTCTTATGTTTTAGTGGAATTTCCTGTGTTTCAGTTTGTGCCCGTTGCCTCTAGTCCTGTCAGTGGGCACCATGGAAGAGAGTCTGGCCCCATCTTCTTTATACCCCCCTCCCTTAGTTATTTATACACATTGATGAGACTCCTTCTCCAGGTTGAACAGCCCTGGCTCTCACAGCCTGTTCTCGTATGTCAGATGCTAGAGTCCCTTAGACATCTTAATGGCCCTTCACTGAACCGGCTCCATTATATCCATATCTCTCTTGTACTGGGGAGTCCAACACTGGACCCCGCAATCCAGACATGTCTTCCTGGTGCTGAGCAGAGGGGAAGGATCACCTCCCTGAACCTGCTGGCGATGGTCTAGCTAATGCATCCCTGGACGCTGTTGGCCTTCTCTCCTGCAAGGGCACATTGCTGGCTCATGGCCAGCCTACCATCTACCAGGACCACCGGGTCCTCTTCTGCCAAGCTGCTCTCCAGGCAGTCAATCCCCAGCCTGTGCTGTTGCAGATCATTGGTCTGCGGCAACTTTTAAATCTCTTTGGGAATAAAGGGATAATCTCAGTTCTGCATCCTTTACGTGTGCACTATGAGGCAGTCCCACAGAGAAACCTTCCTCCCTCTCCCCTGAGGACTGGGCAAGCAGTGCAGCAAAGTGGAGATTTCAGCTAGCTTCTGGGAAAGACTTTTTTAATGGTAAAGAAAGTAAAGTGACGGAAAGTCATGCAATCATGAAAATTCTGTCACTGGAGCTTAGACAAGTATCTAACAGGAATATATTAGGCCTAGCTGATCCTGCTTTCAGGCAGGGAAGTGGATTAAATGAACTTTCAAAGCCTTTACTATGGTTCTCTGCTAATTCACTACACAAAAATAGCGTCATCAATATTTGAAAAATCTTACCCTGTTATTCTAGGTATGGCACCTATCATCTGACACAGTGCTGAAACACAGCTACTTATTCCCAAAAACAGGCATTTTATGGTCTTCTCCTCTGCAGGATCCTGGTGTTCTGCAATTTATCTTCCTGGGGCTCCTGAATTGTCCTCTGACAATTTATCTTCCCAGGGCTCCTGAAGATGAGAAGAAAGTATTACCTTCTATGTTTACTCATGGTCATTGAGTCAAAATTGCCAAAAGAAACCATAGACTTTGTTTTCTCATTTGAGATGCTTAAGAACAGTTTTTTTCAGCATCTAAAACATGTCTTCAAAGCACGGTTCCTGTAATAGTGAATATTCACCATATCCCATATCAGATTCCAGTTGTCAGGGTTTCCAGAAAATCAGTTACCATCTGTGAAAAGTTTTGAGTGACTAGCCCAGCGTTACATAGGAATGATGTTCAGGAGAATAATAACAAAATCCATAATAGCAACAAAATCCAATACCAGGACAACACTCAGTTTCCCAAACCACAGCACGATCCTTTCCTATCTTGAAATCCTCTGCCATCACCCTCCAAATTCCACAGTTTCTGCAATGAGGTAACCATGATTCATCCCACAGCAGGTCCATCCTCTGCAGTGAAGAAAAAAAAAAGCAAAAAAACCACCAGTCTGTGGTCATGCAATTAGAAATTGGAAGATAATGCACACAACGGACCTGAATTATGGCAACTTTAGTTCTGGCATTCCTTAACCCGGCTTGGCAACTATTATGCTCTTTTCTTATGTATGGGTTTATTTTTTTTACTGTTTCAAGTAATTTCTTAGGTTTTTACAAAAGCGAACTGGAAAGACAAATTCCTCATATGGAACCGGCTGATCCACAGCTGGGTAAACAGCAGAACTGGAACTTCTATATCCTCAGCATGGTTCAGCGGGTGCGTGGAGAGACACTGGCAGAGCTGCTAATACTGATACGCTGTTATCGTCAGATGGTTTTTGCATTTGCATATCTTCAAACATGACTCGTGCATTCCACAGGAAAACAGTGGAACATCTTTTCCTGAAAAAGATACTCTTTGAACAAATTTACATCTCCTTCTGTCACTCCAGCTTCTTTCCCTCAGGTTTGGTTAATTTTATAGGTATACCAGCATGCTGGCTATTCTCCAGATATAAAAAAATAAAGCCTTATTTTAAGTTAAAAGAGGGCCAGTTGGCTACATTTGTCTCCATAGATTTTAGGGACAAATAAACCACTGTGGATCTCTAACTGGATAGGAAAGCTAAGTACCTTCTTCCTGAAACTGTGCGTAGTCACTCTGCTGATTTCTGAATCTAAAATAAGACTGAAAGCATAGATCTCCGTTCTGATCTTCCACAGGTTTTATACACTTCCAATTACACTGACTCCTGTAGAATTATTTTCAGATAAGTAACATCAGCAAGTAACAGTAGTGTTACACAAATACTTTTCATCATTTAAATATGGCTGTTTTCCCATGTTAAAAATTCAAAAACATGATCTAATACATATGTCTATACATAAAGGCCCAATTCATTTCTTCTTCTTGGCAATGTAAATCTCTTACCTCAATCAAAGTCAACATAGAGGCACTAATAAAACAATTAGATCTGAAGTACCTCTGGTTGTTTAATGACTTTAGACCTGTATACGAATGGATCTTGGTCTTCCAGCTCTGAATGTCTAGAATAACTGAAGAAGTCTAATGCATTTCCCTGCAGAAGAAAAGAAGCCAAGGATGGAAGTATTGCACTCGGGATGTAGACGCAAGAATCACAGAATCAATCATCCAAAATAAATGATATTATTATTAACATCACTCAGAAGCTGTGTGAAAGAAGACAAGCTGAAAGGATGTGTTTAAACATGTCAAATGTGTTTCGGATATCTCAGATGCATTTCACTGTCCTCAGATATGAACTGATTGTTTTTCTATTTAGGGCTAGCTAACCTACAAAGCAAGTCAGTACACTGGGAAACCAGAAGAAAGTATCAGAGGAAAAAAAGGACACGTTTTCGCCTGATCATTGCTACTTACAACTCCAGTGACTTCTGGCATGAATCCATGTAACATCAGATTTTTACAATTTCTTTGTTTCTAATGACTAGGCAAAATCTCTAAATGAGATAACTCTTCAGGAAGGCTTTGATCCAAGTTCAGGGCTGATGTAGCCCATGAAACAGCAACAATAAGCAAAGGGACCAAAATCTGATGCCACTGATCAAGCTCAGTGGTATGGCAGGAACACCAGTCCTTGAATGGTAGCAAATAAAGCACATCTAATTGGTATTTGGATCACATCCCTACTTCTTACACCCTCAACTGATATTCATTCTACATACCTGTGCACACATTTACTACCACACATGTTCTAGTACTGTTGCTCCATTAATGGTGCTTGATCTCTAATTTATATCTACTGTTTGGCTGCTCACCAAAAGAACATCGTGCGCCTAGGAGTCAAGAGCGTTAACATCTACTTGATACATGGAAATGCTCTCCTCACCACTATCAATTGTCAGGAAGATCTGCACTAACAAATACTTGAGATTTTTTAATTTAATCTGAACGAATGGCAGAAAGGCTGAGGCTGGCAGGTACCTCTGGGGAGCCTCTAGCCAATCCCCTGCCCAAAGCGGGGTCAGTTACAGGTGGCTGCCTATGATCGTGTCCAGCCAGGTTTTGAATATCTTCAAGGATGGAGACTCCACAACCTCTCTGGGCAGACTGTGCCATTGATCAATCACCCTTGCACTGAAGAAGTTTTTTCTTGTGTTTTAGTGGAATTTCATGTGTTTTGGTTTTGCCCATTGCCTCTAGTCCTGTCACTGGGCACCACGGAGAAGAGTCTGGCTTCATCTTCTTTGCACCCCTTTACCCAGTCAGGTATTTTATACACATTGCCGAGATCCCCTGGAGCCTTCTCTTCTCCAGGCTGAACAGCCACAGCTCTCGCCACCTCTCCTCATATGTCAGATGCTCCAGTCCCTTAAACATCTCAATGGCCCTTCACTGGACTCGCTTTAGTTATGTCCATATCTCTTGTCCTGGGGAGCCCAGACCTAGCAGACTGCACCCCTTTGGAAGAGAGAGGATTCTTATTCTGCACCTGTGTGTACGGAAAACCAGCGCCTTCCATTCTGAGAAACAGTTTGTCTCTTCCATGTGTTTATTTTTTAATACCTTCACGGGTAGAGAGTTGGAAGTCTTTCTGAAAATCACCTGAGGATATATTCCCTTGGAAAAGAGAAGGCCAAAGCAACGTACCTGCATTAAAGGTAGGCATATCAGCCTCTTGTAGCTGTTCTGAAGTTAGCTTTAACAAGTAGCCACAGCAGTGTGGTCATAGTGATATGGATCGCAGTAGAGAACAGCAATTCAAGTACAGTTCTGGGAACGTATATAGGTTGCCAACTTATGCTGAAGTCCAGCCTGGCCTGGCTCATACTATTATTATCCATAAGAGCCAGAGGACAGCTAGTGTGAGAATGCCTCTCTGCACAGTACTTGCATGTTAATTTGGCTATGTAAGCAAACCCCTCGTGTCTTATTTCTTCTTGGGATGACCTATACTCTTGGGCCAGCCTCCAGGAAAGCCCCATGTCCTACACAGAGAAACCTCATCACTGTTGTCCCTCCGTCTTTGCCAAGTTGTGTCTCTGATGCAAGTCTACCCAGGTTAACACAGGAATTTAGTTAGGGGAATTGGATCTGTAGATAAGAAGTTTTCCTGACTTAGTTGTCTGGCTACACTGCAACAAGAATACCTATCTAGAGAGTGTTTCCTGTTACTAAAGGCATCATTGAGGAATGTTTAATTCTTAGCAGAACTGCCGTTCTTGTTCTACACAATCCAGACGATATAAATAAATAAACCATGAAATGTTCAGAGAAGACAAATCACCAGTCCATCAAAATCCCTGATAAATTAGTTCAACAGACTGGACTACAGACATGTTCAATGAATCATCATCACCAAGAGTAAATAAATTCAGATTAAGCAAAACTTGATTGAATCATGCTGAAGTTTGGCACTTAACAAAATAGATCAGTCTGAAGTCTCACATTAGGAACACATAATCTCTTAAGATTTATGAGTGTTTTTGCTCACCACATATGTTTCTAGGTTACTGTTTGCTGTGTTGAGAACTGGATGCTCTGAGTGTACAAAGGTTTGCCTGCTATTACACTATTCTCCTTGCTTCCCACTTTGGGGTACAGAACAAACTTTTACAGTAGCATACTTTCTGATTGCTTCCTCTCCCCCAATAAAATTCCCAATTTCTCCCATGTTGTTTTCCATTCCATCTGATCATCCAACGCTGTTTGCTAAGACATCTGTAGCATACTGTGATATAGCCAAAATGCAAACGGACTGAAAGCTGAACTCAGTCACTTTGGTTCAGCCACTGGAAAGAATCCTCAACTTTTTAAATTCAGTGACACTGTCCTCACACACTGGTCATTGTATTAATCTAGTGGTAGCTGCATATTAGGAACAACACATGTACATGGAAACCTTTTAAACCACAAATCAAGACAAGAAATAACCTTCCCACTTTTTATCAATAATTACATTGTTTAATGTTTACATTATGGCAATATCCAGAGGTCATAATCAGGGTGGACACCCCGATGTGCTGACAGCTATGAAGATGGGAAAGCAAAGTCCTTTACAAAGCAAATTTAAAAATCATAACCACTTAAAAATCTGACGTCAAGTTCTCCTCTGGTGTAATAGCATAAAAACCTCAAATATCTTTGCATTTAAGTATTTCTTTGTGCCATAAATACTGGCTGGGGATAGAGTTGGTATTATTAACCTTCTTATACTAAGAGGTATAACATGCAGTACAAGTTCCAGACTAACACTGGTGGGGACTCTCCTTTCAGCCTTGGATGGCAATCATACTTCACAGAATGCTTAAAACAACAAACCAGGATTTACCAGCCAGCATCGTGGATTGCAGGTTAACATTGTCAAAAGTTGGTATTTATAACCTGAGTGTTATCACGCAGGCAACAAAGCCTCCTGTCTTTATCCAAGCAACTGGGTGTATTTTCATCTGGAAATACTGATCTTCCCCCATGCCCCCATACCATGTTTTACTGAAGGAAGTGATACAATCTTTGGAGGGCCTGTACAGCTATGTCCCAAACAGTTACAATTAGAGTTATGGCTGAATTTTAAGTACGTTCAGTGCAAGTCAAAGTGTGCTAAACATAAATAGCCTCTACAGTTATAGAAACAAACAAAAGAAAAAACTCATAAAAGATTAATTTTGTACCAAAGTCCTGTCCTAAAGGCTAAGAAGTGTTGGTGGTTACCATATAAGCAGTGCCTACACACACATACGTAGATGCACGCACACAAATAATATTTATCATGTTATGACACGGCTCTGAAATAAGCCTGTTCATGGTTTCTTGTGAAATACAAAAGTAATATTCACTGAAGCAAACATGCCCTTGGTGAACCTGATGTTCCAGCCCATCTGTAGGGCAGACGGGACTGCTTTACAAGGCAGCTTCTTCTGCTGGCTGCCGGACACTGTTCAGACATTCTCTGTCTATTGAGACATTGCTCAGTCAGGTGTTCTCTGTCTATTGACATGGTCCCTATGGTGCTAAGTTAACCCTTTAAATTAACCCCAACAGTACTGAGAACGGAGAGCAGAGTTACACTGCTGTTTTACCCACTGCTACACCTGGGAGAAGGCTGGCTGATGTACATCTTAGCACATATTTTCTCCTAGGAACTGCAGAGAAATAATCTGCAAAGCATGCATCTATGTCAAGCTCTCTCTGGAAAGTATGGCACAACGTGGACATCAAAAAGAAAGTGCAGCTAGTGTGTACATTTGGCAACGGGCACTGGGAAACAAGAATGGGAGAACAAGGGGCAGTGGAGGAGATAAGAAGGGAAGAAGGACCCGTGTACCAGTGGCACAAGCACCGCTGCATCTCAAAGAGCTCTTATTTCCGGACGCAGCAGCAATACATCTGCTCTACTTGTGGCAGATTGTGTGAGTCACAAATAAGATTTCACAGCCAGCGGCAAACTTGTGAGCCATAAAACCCACTCCCTTCAATTACAAAGTGATCACCTCACAGGGATGTTGTAAGGCTTGATCAACTGATATTTCTAGAGCACTTTGAGATCCTGAGATTAAAGTCACTATAAAAGGCTACAGATTTTTCATAATGTTCGTAGACCACCTGCTCAGACCAGAAGCATTCACTTTTAACATTGCTTAAGCCAGCTACCAATCTGATATCTCCATGGGAATTTCCTAAAACAGATGTGGCTGTCACATTTAATCTCTCTTTTACTAGGAACTCTGAGAAAAAGGAACTCCTGGAAAAGGGAGTAAAACAAATTGCATTGAAACTGATGGTGAGAAGCAGCCCCGTAATTCTGTTCCCACAGCTCATGGATTCTCCATCTGTACCTTTCAGAAAGCTGCCATAGTGACTAACTCTGCGAGCTTCACAAATTAGACCTGACCTAGATTCAGTGAAGTCTTTGTTCAGCAGCTGGTTAGTGTAATATTCCGACTGCAGCGAAGTTCGGAATTGCTCCACAAAGCAGCAGTTTGAAAAGAAAAATAAATAAAACAGAACTCAGGTTTTCCTGTGCTCACAACATGTTGGCCCTCACTTGACTTTATACCGAATGAATCAGTCAGTGAGCCGAATGGTGAAGTTTAAACTACTGCTGTATTCTCATAATTCCATAGTATACAGTCTTGAAAAAAAATACTTTGTTATTTCCTCTTACTCTTTATTACAGGAATTACAAACTCCAGGAGAGCAAAGAAAAGCATGATTCTGAAAACCAGAGGTGGTTATAATTAAGCGTATCATTAAGTGCTTTGTTGAATTGAGGTTAAAAAATTTGAAGTTTAAAATCATGTTAGCTAAGGATAAAACAGTTCAGAGGCTTTTTTTATAGACTGATCTGAACCATATGAAGCTCTTCAGAGCATGGATCTGGACTGGCATCCCTTCACAATAAGGTTTCCCATGATGTTTTGGACTTTCTCCATTGTGTATAGAAACTGAGCACAGATGTCCCAACATGTTTCAGAAACTTTAAAACCTTTTGTTCCATGATAGCAGTGGGAAAGATTAATTAGAATCTTATTTAGTGATCCTTTTTTTTTTTAATTGGCTTGCTCTTGTTTTAAATATAATCCAAAAATATCAAAGTGAATCAAATCCAAAGGAAATAGTTTCTTGATCCTTCATCCATTAGCAAGAAATCTCTTAACAACCCAAATATAAGGCCTATAAGAATGTGCATAGTCTCGATCAGACCCTCATATAGGCCAGTCTGACCTTTAGGATAAATTAAAACCCAAATTGCCTTAGAGATACATTTCAGGAAAGGTACCACCATTGCAAAGTTACAGTGAATGACTCAGAGATGGACTGTTGCTGCAAACAGTTCTTTAGTATTTTCGAAGGGGTGGGGGATGCTCTGCCATTCAAAAAAATGGGACATAAGCATTATGCAGGCTATGAAAAAGTTTTAAAATTCTTTTTGCTGTGTGGGCAGGTATTAAAGAATAAATGCTTAAGCTGATTGTCTGTTTTCCACCAAGCAGAATTTTTTAAAAAAAAACCTGTAGCAATCACAGTAAGGCTCTGAGTGGCACAAAATCTGTCTCTTTGTCCTTTAGTTTGTTACAAAAAAAAAAGGAGAAATTGCTGGAGGCAATACCATTACAGAAACATATTTTGTTGCTTGCGTGTAATGGTCATGTATCTCCCAGATAGTGCCTTTCCAGGCTGTTTGCTACACACATCTCAAGGAGAGATAGATTTATCTTAAATTCCCAGCTGGCAAACTCTGCACATGGTGATTTACGAGGCAATGGTGAATGGTCCACACGAACTGGGAGAGAGTACTCACAGCACCTGTTTTGGGAAGCTTCAGGAAACTGGCTAGCTGTGATGTGCCTTTCACTCGCTCCCTTTTGGCGATGCTGGTCAGTGAGGATGTACCTGTGCTGCCAGTTTGGGACCATTCCTTTTCAGACCCATGGTGCTACTTCTTTAGTCATCCAGAACCCTTAAGCTTCTTCACATTCAGGCTGACTTCAGAGGCAAACTTTGCTCTTCTCTTGATGGAGCAACTGGTGCAAATAAAGTGGAGACTGAAGAACTGTGAACACTGGAGGCCCCAGTGCAACAGCTAAATCTTTCACAAGCAATATGAAGATCAAACAAAGGATTTGATGTTGGGTGGCTTCATAAAAAACCAGACAATGCTGGTATTTCATATTTAAGAAGTGAGACCTACTTTTAGGAGACAGGAACCAGTAGCTTCTGAATCTGTGCTGAACTGCACAAATATTGGGAGGCAGAAAGGGCTGGAGCCCCTGATGGTCCTCTGTGATCAGAGCTGGGTCTTAATACTTATGTTAGCTCCCCGAAATCTTTCCACTCAAATCTCTACAACCTCAGCCAAAGATCCAGTAGAGCTTTCTCTCAAGCTAGAATATCGCTGCAGTCACCAGATATTGCAGCATCAAGCTGTTTGGGCAGCCAGTGAGGGGTGGCAGTGGCAACTCAGGCATAGAAAGCAGCTAGTGCATCTTCTGCTCTCTCCCTGCAGAAACACCTTTGCGAGGTGCAGGGAACATTGCCAGTATGCCGGCCTTCCCTTTCCTTTGCTTATTTGTTTTATCATCTCATTCATTGATCTAGCTGGGCGTTAAGGTTTTCAGCTGTAAAATAAATACACTTTGACAGATGAAGTGTAACATTCTCTTATGCTCCCCTAATTTTTTTTAAGGTTAAGCAAAGATGTTTAGGATTCCAAGCTCTACATGGCCCACTGCAGACTAACCTCACGCTGTGTGGATGCTGGCCATGAAATGATCAGTCCGTCCTTGCCAATATCTCTAGTGACAAGGCTGGGCAACAAAAGGCAAGGGCAGGCTGCCTGGCTGGACCCTTCTGCAGAGCACTCTCAGGTAGCACCTCAGGTAGCACAGGCCAGGCAGAGCAGAGAATGTGCTGGTGAGGTCTGTCCTAACAGGGAGGGTGTGAAGGGCAGCGGGGCAGGTCTCATGGCAGGGTATATGCTGTATGGTGTGCCTGAATGGATGAGAAGAATTGGACACCCACCAGAAACTCATCCAAAGAGTTGGGAGGGGGAGCCACAGGATTAAGTCATTATGTTTGAAAGCAGAAGCGGTCTCTTCTGGCTGTTACCAGCACAATTTCAATGTTGTTACTGTCTATTTGAAACACAGGATTAGCTAAGGGTCTCCTAATTCCAAACTCCCCCAAAAAAGTCAGGAAGTGCCAAGAAAGAAGGACATAATACTGATCCACATGGTGGGCAACGGTGGCAACACTGGAGCCAGCCCATCATCGCAACACTGAGCAACCCTGACCTGATGCTTACTAACCTGTGTAAAGTACTGCATGGCCCTTTGCCGCTCCAGGAAGTTAGGACATTCTGTGAGCTTGGGTCAACTAGCTCAAGAGATTTCTCCTGCCCTTCTGCATGCTGGTTTCATAATCAAAAACAGTTTCCCTCCCAGACTGAAAGAGATGTAAGTTAAGAGGGGGTTTCTCATATTCATGCTTTCTGAGTAAAATGTTTCCAAGTAGGGACTGCTCTTCCTGCTTGTGTTTGACTTGTTTTCTTTATTTAAGATGGAAATTCCTGTGTCACAGATATATATATCCATGGAAACAAAAAATTTTCTCAATTGTTCTTTTTAGAATAAAGGCCCCAGATTAGCTTTGGGTGAGCTTTTTCTTACTTGCTTAGGGCAAGTAGCATTTTCCCCGTCTTCTTTAAAAGTGCACAGAAGAAAAATGGGAGAGAAAACATGCTGCACCATCTAAGCATGAGCCATGTTCTCAGTGAAAGCAAATCAGCTGAGAATATATCAAATCTGGGGATCTGCCCAGAGGAGCTATGCTGTTGCTGGATTTCCCATGGCTTTGTTTTCTAGACACACAGAAGCTTGAGAAGTGTAAGGGAAGAAACACATGGGTACGTTCCAAATGCAAGAGAAATAGCCTTCAAATGCTGCAAGTCAGCTGACCGATAGCACAAAACTAGGCTTTTTTGTCACAATTTAAAAAGAATAGCTATAACCTGGATCTAAGCAAGATCTTCTTTCTCCCCATCTCCATTCAGGCAAATATCAAAGAGGTCATGCCCACTGCTGACTGCACCAGTGCCACTGGGAAAGCGACAACTGAACTGTATTAGGTCGTCACCTTACATCCAAAACGGCAGTTCTGAAACCCCTTCTTTCCCATTGCTAGTGGCAATGCTTACTCCTGCAGCTCAGCTTTTGGGCTGTTTTCATCCAAAGGGAATATATTTCTCAGACTCAATGTAAACGAAATCAAGGTAGTGGAGCTGATCAAGAGGGTCACTTCAAAAGCACAATCCCAATCGCAAGTAACATGCTTATGTAAACATACTCACTGCAAGCTCCTCTAATATATTGTCAGTGGGGTCTGTAGGTGTGGTTCATTTAACCCATCTCAGACATCAGTTTTCAGTAGGGGACAGAAGGTTGAAATTCTACAATCTATACTAAAAGAAAGTCACAATTATCTAATGATCCTTTTTTGCCTTCCACTCCATGATTCTGGGATATGGTAATTTAATTAAGGAAGACAACGCTCCCCACAGGGCTTGTAAAACCAAATATTATCATGTATCCCTCATAGTCAAGAATCAGGTGGAGCAGACACAAGAGTGACTAAGCAGGTCAACTCACAACAAAAGGCATAATACTGCAGAGTCATCACAGTAAAACTTCATTGCTCATGCAATCAGTCCACCGCAAAAGATCAGTACTTGTCACTCTGTTGAGGCACTGTCAGTCAAAATTAAATGTTCAGTTCATGTTCAGTACATGGTTCAGTTTCTTTAGCTGCCAGATGGCCTTTCTGGGTTCCACTGGAGTTCCACTCCATCATAGTGGAGGCCTGTTTTCAGACATCACTGTCACTGCCTTGTAAACTTCTAGCTAAGAAAGCATTTGACTTGCTTCCCTCCCCAGTTTTACACTGCAAGTGCCACAAAAGCTTGTGCAAAGCCTTTGCCTCCTAAGAAAAGCAGGCATGTCAGTCAGGACACTTGCAGAACGAGCGGATTCATGAACAAATGGCACTTCTTTTCTGCCTCCAGTTATGGGAGGTTGACAACAGCTGAAAGATCACACAATGGGGCTCATCTCAGCTTTCTTTAAACTTCCAGTTAGAAAAAGGTGGTTGTAGACTGCCAGCAACCAAAAGTCATGAGAACGGCCAGCTCACTGACGTGAGGGGGTAAGAACAGAGCATGTTGAGAAGGGTCCCTCCTCTGCAATGCTTTCTGTCAGTCAGGGGTTTTCTCAAATTCAGGCTGTACTCAGATCATTTGGATAAATATCCAGAGAGGCACATAGCCTTTATGAATTTGTTTAATCCATTTTCAACTTATTCATTCTTTTAGACTTGGCAATATTCTGCAACAATCCTTTTCCAGTATTTAAATGAGCATTATGTGCAAAACTATTTTTATTTCTTTGAAACATATTGACCAATTGGCCATAGTCAATAGTTGTGGCAGTAGGAATGCCATCAGGAAAGGATCTCAGCTTCACTCCCACTCGCCTGTGAGGCTTTCCAAAGAAAAACAGATCGTATCTATTGATCTTAAACCAACACATTAAGACTCCAGGATTTTGAATCCATCTGATGTAAAAGGAAATGGTCAACAAGAATGTACATTTGAATCTGGCTCCAGGGCCAAAGGAGGACCTTCCAGTAAGTATTAAGTTCAGACTAAAGTTCCACCTTCAGCCTAATAGATGGCTGTATCCTCAAGTCCAAAGCAAATCTATCTACCACTCAGTGGAAGTGCTGATAACACCACTGACTTAGGTCCCATATCTTCCTTTAGAGCCTATTCAATATTTCATTAACACGGTGGAAGCAGTAGTAGTTGTAGCAGTTTAACTTCTTCCACAGCCAACAGCGTACCGTGCCTGCGGAACAGAGTGCCACATGTCCTCATCAGCATTAATCTCACTGCGGGGTAGTGCCACTGCTGTAGTGGTGGGACAGCCAACAGGGACCAGACAGGAGATGTTGTTCGAGGACACGGCTTCTTAGGCAGCAGCTTCCTACACCCAGTCGGTCACTAGCACAGCAATAATTCCACACTCCATCACAGTTCGGGTCACCACAAGCTCAAAGCAGGGTGTATAGTCAAACACACTGCAGTTAGTATGCCTCCAGACCCAGACCGGCTCTGACGGGCACCTGTCCATATCCCATGTCTTTACAGAGCACTGGCACCTTCTTATGTTCCTTAAATAACATGGTACCACATGTACCAATAAAACAAACCTTGTCTCTCTCACACAGCCTCAGAGTCAACAACTATAACCAGCAGAACCAAAGTTAGTTGAGCTTTTGTAATATTGCCCTAGGGTGATATGAGTCACCCATTTATCTCCCCACTCCAACAGACAATTCTTTCACGCTTCCTTACATTTCCATGCCAGCCCCATCTTGGCACTCCTCTTTCATCCTCCCCAGTCCAAGAAGCATCCACAAGGCAGTGGAGACAAAGTCTTGGTTTATATTTATTTGATTTATTTTAGTGCATCCCAAAATTTGCTCTTATCTGACATATCACAAGCTCATTGTGTGCAAAAATGACATATCTGATTCCTTTTGACATACCAAAGCAGATCTTTTGCCTTGGATTCCACCAGTGATAGTGCGTCCACAGCAATTCATCCTGTACTTACCATTGGAAAAGGCAAAAGCACTAGGTCAGCGGCAGGATCCCTGCTCGCATGTCTGTGGAGCAGAGCGCACACCTTGCAGAAACATTCAGATGAATTTTGCATTACTATCTTGGGTACTGGAAGCATTTTAGCCTTATTAGCAAAATGCTCCAGCTGAGCCAATTAGCCCTAATTACAGGAGCAGGACTAGGGGGAGTTGTATCCTTAAACAGTAATACTACTTTGCTGTTTATCTCCAGTATATCTGCCTAAACCTCACTGTGCCTTTTAATGAGAAAATACAGGTTAGAAAAGTGACTAGTGATTTTTCCAGGGTAACGGTAAGAACAAAGATGGATAAATGCACTTCCCGAAATGAGTGTGAGGTTGCCTATAACCCTTTTTCTTAGCCAAGTGGCTTAGAAGGCAAGAACAATGGGCAGCTTGAAAAGCCTCTAAACATATCACCACTTAGTTTCTTCCAAAGCAGCATTAGGGAAAAAATACCTAATTTAAGAATAAGAAAAGAAAGTAGTGAAAAATAATTTTTTTACAAATTTGCTGAAGATGTTTCAATATGTTCAAAGCCCCCACTAGATACCTAGGATAGTGCAGAGCTGGTGAAAACACAAAGACATCACTTGAATGCACTACCAGCAGCAGCTCACTATTCCTTGCAACATCGCTAAGGAATAAGAGTTATTTTTGTTATCATAATGGTGAGTGGGAAATTGCAGCAGAGAAGTTTTGTGATTTACCCAAGCCCTGGGGAACGTGGGGAGGCATCCAACCGAGAAATCCCAACGCGGTGGTTCCCAGTCCTGTGTCCTGCCACCCCTTGCCCCAGGCATTAAAAGCCAGTATAATTAGAGCTCCCCGGTGAGTGGCTCGCCAGCAAAGCCCTGAGTGGAGGAGGTTGTCACGAACTAACGTAACTGTGCTGCTGCTGGGAAGCAGGAGAGCTGCCTCTCTGGAGGTGAAAAGCTGTTGTTACAGGGATACATGCAGGTCGCCACTGCATTTGCAAAGCCTCCTCCTGCTATGTGCAGTCTCTGTCTCCTGTGTGCCCCTTCCCAGGAGGGGAAGAGCTGAGGGGACTCAACTGAATGGCAGCAGCACTTTTCCTGGCCATGAGGGCAGCCTGGCATGCGTAATTCAGAGTGGATTCACCGTCCTGTGAGATGCCACTGGACATGCACTGAAGCCCGCTGGGACCCAGAGCCCCGGCCCAGGGCATCTGTGGCAAAGGGAGGGACACGCCAGAGGCCCATGGGGGGAAAGGTAGGCAGGAGGCAGCTGTGCACTCACCAGCAGGAGAGCAAAGCAAGAGCAAGCACCAGCCAAGAAACGGCGAGCAGGGGCAGTGCCTGTGAGAACCATCCCTGGGGGGCTGAGGGTGCTATGGGCCCACGCACACTGCCATGGGAGTGTCCCCAGAGGTGACGGGGCTCCAGGCACACACAGTACCAGCATCGGTGGGAGATGGTGGGGTGATCACAACACCGCAGGTAGGCAAGCTGAGCAGGCTCTGGAGACCTGGCCACTGGCATGCACCAGGACTTACTTGCCCCACTCTACAGGGCTTTTGTTTAATACTGCGGGGTCCCTTGTAAATAGGGCTCAGTGCTGCCGGAGTTGGGATGTATAACCTCTCTCCCCCTCCAAGAGTTTGAGGAACAAGACGAGGGCGATGTATAGGGCTGGAGTGCTCAGGGGTCTGCCAGGACTGGGGGAAGCAAGTGAGGAGGCATCGGCCCCCTGCATCCCCTAATCCTGCAAAGTGTTGACAGCAATCCATTTCCAGGAGCCGGACTCCGGATGCGTGGGATCATGAGTGAGAGGTGGTCACAAGGCAGCTGGCGGGAGGCGATCTGGGTTAGCCCAGTACAAAGTACCTGTCTCGGAGCGTCTGTGCTCTGCACAGCTGGCTCACGGTGGGTCAGGTGCGCAGCCGGCTCCTGCACGCAGGGACTGCCACCTCTTCCCATAGCTGCCAGGAGCAGGCTTGTCCCCGGGGAAACTCGGCCTCATGCCGGGCTCAGCAAGAGGAGGGAGATTTCTTCAGAGCCTCCTCCAGCGCGGGCAGAGATGCTGCCATCGGTGACCACGTAATTAGACATTATTGCACATACCGGCACTAAAACTCTGCCCCACCGAGAGCAGCAGTGCAGGGAGGTCAGGCCCCTTGGCTCGAGGCACGATCCTTCAGGATTATTCCCCCCGAAATCGCTGGGCAGGGTTGTGTGGGGAGTTCGGCATCTGAGGGGGCGGCGGGCAGCCTCGACACGGCCCCGCTTTCCTCACACCAGATCGCTCTGACGAGCAATTGCCCCCATCTTCCGTGTTTTCAGTCCCCGCAGGGACACTGCCCGGGCGCCACAGCGCGGGTGCAGCGTGGGGGGCCACGGCAGGACCCGCTTGTGCCG
>WAAD01030628.1:34965-48863 GCA_013389945.1 Fregata magnificens
TGCACCTGGCTTCCCGTTAAGTTACACCAGAAATTAATTTGATGTCCTGTAACTTATTTTCAAGTTGCCCAATATTTAGGCAGGGCTAGAAGAATACTCCCATCCAGTTTCTGAAGCATCTTTTACTGATTCTGCTTTTTTCCTTTAAAAAAAAAAAAAAAAGAAAAAAAGAAAAAAAAAGATGATGCTTCTCACCTGAGAATAATTTACTGGGTTAACAGTGCAACAACAGGCAATACATTATTCAAAGCAACAGTTCTCTGCTTAGTTAATTCAGAGACAGCCGTAATGTCTGTGCCTTCAGAGCAATCATTGAGTTTGTTAAGAAAAATCACCCTCATTAAGGATTGTGGATCTCTTCACCTCTCACTTATAAAATTATGGGTCATCAACTGGAAGAGGCAAGCTCCAAACAGTCTAGAAAGTATTTCCCAAGATAGCGTGACACTGCTGGCAAAGGTCTGGCTCTGGTATTTATTCCTCCTGCTAGTACAGAGGGTGGAGAATCGTCTCACAGGTGTTGAGACTCAAACTGAGCTCCCGCTGGACACTGCAGAAATTTGTTTGCCTGAATCACCTCACCCTTTACACACAACCCTAAATCATATCAATCCTCACTTGGATAAATGCATGCATCTGGCTATAGGAGGCAGTGGCACAAATCCAACACTTCAGCTTCACAGAAGTGTAGAAGAAACATCAGCACCTCCCACTCTTTTTTTTCTTTCAGGGTACCAATGGGGTTTGGCTTCTCACTGATCCCTGTTCAGAAATAAACAGGACTAAGTTTTTCAGGGATTGGACAAAGTCTGCTATAAATCTGCCAATTTCTTCGATATATCTAAAGCATCCTAAGAGAGCTGCCCACTTTCAGATGCACGGTCCAACATCTGCTTGTGGTCACCACAGGCGCAGGCACTCTGCGTGGTGCACAAGTCTGTGTAGTTCTGAGCAGACTATTCCACTGATCACACTGTTGACCTTTAAAGAAAAATTTTGATCACATTTGGAATGGTATTCAAACATCACGGTTTGCTTACCAGCAGCCAATGCTCTGCCCATCTTAAGTCCTGTACCTCTTGCTTCACCCTCTCTACCTGTTTGCCATATCCTGACATGGCTATTCCTGCAGCCCCCATGACACATGATGAACGGGTGATGTGGTAGGGTCATAACATAGCAAAATGAGTGGCTGGAGTTCCTGATTTAGGAATGTCAATCCCACCAAATTTCAGTGGAAATTGTCCTTTTAAATTACTATGCTATTTTTGAAAGTTGTGTTCTGTCCCATTCTAGGAAATGTTCTGAACATCGACACTCTAGCATAGACCCTTTAATGACCAGCCATTTAATTACCAAGTAAATTGTAATGTATTTCTATTGTATCAGTGCCCAGGCACTTCAGATCAAGAGCTAGCACCTCCGTATGTTAGGTTTTCCAAGTATGGCAAAAGATAACACATCAAAAATGTAGTTTACTTTTGGGAAAAATCCATTCACTATGTTGTTCCTTTCTTTCTTTCTTATTTCCATACCAAGGCACAGCTTCCTCCTGTCACTGTTAGTATGATCCTTTTTTAACATTTTGATCCCTACCCTGAAAACCTAAAGGGAGAAGCCCTGGACGTATTTTTCTCTGGTGAAGTGGTTCTCGGTATTCCCTGCAGGAGCACGCTTTAAAGAAGACAGCTGAAACCTGGGAAGAGGCTGGTGCCACATGCAAGCACCTGCAGGAAGAGTGGATCATCCCCAGCCAATTCGCCCCTTATGCATCTCCTCCTCTCTTGCACGGTCAGCGGAGAGGCAAGGCAGGCCCCCACAACAGGAACATCTCGAATGGCCAAAGCCAGGATGCAGCTCCTTCTCTGATCCCTTCATATTCAGCCTGGCAGGTGAGCTATCAGGTTTGACAGCTGGTTTTTGCATGGGACTTCTCAGCTGTGGTACTGGAAAGGCTTTATAAATATAGGACAATTTTGTTTATGCTCTCGGTGGCAAAATTACACCGAGCCTTCCTTATACTCCTGTTAGCGAGGGCAGCCCCACTCCTGGCTCTCATGTTCCCCAAGCACAATAAACTGGAACCATACTGGAGTTCTCACCAGTGCTACCAGGGCAGTGCTGGAGAGCACAAAGGACACCTCTTCATGTGAGTTGTTACACAGCATTGGCCCATCCACCAGCACACAAAAATACAAACCTGCTTCCTGACACTTGGTAGGAGCCTCAAAGCACTGAAACCATTTAACATGCCAGGAGATAGGAGTCATCCTGGGAACAGGAGGTGGCAGGTGTTTCTAGGTGCATTTCTTAAGAATTCCTTTAGATTCAGAGAGAGGTCAGTCTAGACACACCGAGAATATAGAAGAAAAAGCCTACATACTTTGCCAGACAATTAATGTTTCCTGAAACAAGATATCTGGATATCTGACAGTTTTCCTTCCTGAGAAAGCACAATTAAAAAAGCAAAATGCATCTCTCCATCCTGCTAGAGAAGGTGAGAAAAAAGCCATGGTGAATGAAAGATTAGTCTACCTGGATTCTGGGCTTTTTAAATAAAACATTAATCCTATACAGTCCAGAAAACAACTAGAATAAACCTGAATGGAAAGCAAAGCTGCAGCTGGAAGAGTGTTCAGATTCTTTGCTTACAAAGTGCACAGGACAGCCATGTCTTGCATGGTTTCATTTAGAGGTCTGGACCAAACATGCAAGGCCAGCTTCCCGAAGTTTAGATTCTCAAATTTTTAAGCGCAGCCAGGAGTGTTAGGCATACCCTCCCCTCACTCGTGTCAGCAACAGGGAGCTCTAAACATGAAGTTGGCAGCCTTGTGGTATTTTGGGGGGAGGCGAGTAAGTAAATATTAGGAAAGTACGGCCATGCAGCTTCCATCACTTGCTGTGATGAGGGGACACAGCAGCTGTTTGGGTCTGCAGGACAGTGCATGTTCAGCCCTGAGCAGCTTCATTTCCATTGATCAGGACTGAAGCTGGAAGGCAGCTCAGAAACGCAGCAGTAATCTCTTCTTAAATATGACCAAATCGTCGTTCCTCGTTCTTCAGCGAAAAGCTGAACTGAACACTTTAGTTCAGCATCTGTCTACAAAATAAAATATTAGTCAAACACTTTGCCAATAAGACTTCCTCCCACTTCAGCTGCAAGATAGGACCTAACTGTCGTGCTTTTTGTGGAGGCAGTAACTGCAGATAAGTGCTATGAGATGTATAAAAATTGTGTCAGTTGACGGGCTGAATAAATCAATGTTAACCACATTTAATAGGCTTCAAACTTATACCCACTCTTGGAATAAATCTGCATTAATTGTTGGGATGCGGGGCTACTGTATTGCTGGTTCTGTGATCCTAGAAATCCTCAATTCCTTATTTATCCCAATAATTACATATTTGGGGGCTGTTTAAAGATCTGGGTGTCAACGAAAGAATTATAATTACACTAATTAGGAGAAATAGGTTTATCGAATCTAATACAATGCTATTGCCATCAATTTCAGCCACATTACATTGTGGAATATAAACAGCCAAAAAAAATAATGTATTTCTATAAAAGCTGAGCAATCAGTGGTGGATGTGCTTCCTTAGCAGGATAGGTTGCTGAAAAAATACAACAGGTGTATGGTCCATCAACATTTTCTAGCACATACCCATAGTGAGTTACCAAATCACTTTTGGTTGTTTTAGAGTTTCTAGCGGGATGAGAGAGACTCTTGGAATGAGTCAGAGCAATATTTCAGCTGTATTTCTTGAAATACTGAAACAGTACTTACCGCATTAGAGACTTCTGTTCAGTTTTCAGAGGTAAATCGGGTTTGGATTAGCAATTATATGTGTATATAAATTACTGCAGTGTTGAATATTAATACAGTCACCTCATTATTTTCTGGATGGTCTCAAGAGTTTTATTCTATAAAGATCAACTAACAGGAAAAATAAAACAAAACTTTTCCTGGATTTTAGGAGACTCAGAAAAAGTTATTTTATTAATTGTAGTTATAAGTATAAAGTTTGATTTTTCTGCATTTTTAAATACAAAACACTTTGAAAAATTCTAGTCTTCTTCCATAGTTTCAGCAGGGAAAATTGGTAGATGAAAAATAAATATGACTTATCTACAGACTGAAATAAGGCCTGCATTTTAAAAAGAATCTCGTGCTTTTGGATATGGTTGCTAAGAAAAATGGTAACTCTACTTAATCCTTCTTCAAATAATCTCTGACCTCCATAATCTCTGGACTATGACACCTGTTTTCACATGCGATGAGAGATCAAAAGGACACCTCTTGCTGTTAAGCCTGTATACCCCATTGTACTGTAGTAAAAATGAAGTATCAATTGATGCATCACACTAAAGGCTTAGTGTCAGATAAATCAAATCAAAAGCTTTTGGTCTCCCTCTTTGATGTATTGGCTGTGAGTTTTTCCTTAACAGTAACCATGCGGGCTTTGGAAGCCCAGGAGGAGTGCAAAGCAGCAGAAAGATCTGAAGAAGGGAAAAAGTAGTGTTATAAACATCTGAGGGCCACGGCCATCTTCCCATGCATCGGTCCTTTCAGTGATACCAAGGGAATGAAAGGACGAAAAAGAGGTAGAGGGGGTGTGTTTGTGTGTGTGCCTGCGCACACCTGTGTACAGCGAAAGAAAGATTATGCTGGTCAGCTCCAAATACTGTCCCTGAGGGAAGAAACAGGACTAGGAGGGCTACGTTTCTCTCTGGGAGTTGGCTAGGGAGAGATACTGTAATATAAAATATCTGTCCTCAGAAGAAATATCCATAGGGAGAAGAGTCTAGGTCTTCAGTAAAGAACATACGGTTTAATTAATTTGACAGAGAAAAATATATCCAGATACATTAGCATGTGGCTGTGTATATTTATAAATTTGATTTCGGAAGCTGTGACACGTAAAGAAAAAAAA
Source organism: Fregata magnificens (assembly GCA_013389945.1). NCBI lineage: Eukaryota > Metazoa > Chordata > Aves > Suliformes > Fregatidae > Fregata > Fregata magnificens. The sequence goes on from WAAD01030628.1 coordinate 39,898, forward strand.
ATTTGAAGGTCGCTGGGGTTTGCAATGCACAAGTAAATACCATCAACGTTTCCCCCCATTGTGACAGACAGAAAACCAGCATTTGAGTCCAGAATCAGATTAGTTTAATTCCTTCCAATGCTTTCCTGCTGGCTGGCTCCAGGCAGCTCCCTGCTTACTACCCAGTTTATCCCCTCTGAATTTTCTGTGGCCTTTAGAAAGGCCTGTTTGCACTGAACAAGTGCACTAGCACTAGGCGAGAACTCTGGCTGTTTGCCTACAGCACATGAAAACTTCCTGCTCGCACCATTACTTCCATCAAAGCTAAACCCAATGCCTACAGTAAGAGCATCGGAGGCTGAGGGATATGGCCATGCTGCAGCCCTGCCAACAAAGCGAAGGTGGATCAAAAGCCGTTTGCCCCCACGGCCTGGCCTTGTCCCTGAGATAAGGAGCTGGCTCTTGCAAGGCTTCCTAGACCACAGGCATTGGTTTGAGCACAGTGCTACCCTGATGCTTATCAACAGCTTCCAGATCCATGCTAAGTCTCTCGGCGGCAAAGTGGTACCCACTGCTTCATGTTGCTTCCTCACACTTCGCAGGAGCCTCAGCGCCTCCACTGCAGCAGGGGAGGGAGAGGAGGAGGAAGGTAGGAGGGGGACAGTGGTTCCCAGCAGGGCACAACGCTTATGTGACATCCTGAGTAGGTGTACAGCTCATTCAGCCCTCTTGATAAAACCACCTCCATCCATACCTGCCCAGGGTTACAGCATGGAAAGTCTCTCCATGCAGAGACAAACATCCCCTGCAGTCAAACCCCTCCATGACCCCAGAAAGGAGCGCAGGAGGAAAGGAGGAGGAAACACCACCCCTTCAGTGACTTCGGGGGGGGGGGAGGGGATATGTTCCATGTTTATTTACTTGGCACTGTTATGGTATGTTTCCATTTATAAAATTTTTAAAAATTAAAACTGCTGTCTTTAAAAGTGGCAGCTGAATAAAGCACAAACATAAAAGACAATAAACAACAATGGAAGAAAATCAGATGTGAAACAGTGATGTAGAACAGGAACTTACATAGATGACTACCTGATTTGCTTTTGTCAGCCAACACTTTTTTCCCCTCACATCCATAGTGAGCCCCATAAGCGACCTGGGTAGGTGTAAATGCCGTATGCTTTTTCTTTTCTCCCCGAAGAAATATTTTTTTATGATTTCTTTCTTCCTGTTTCTGTGACAAATATAGCTCTTCTCTAACCTAGAAGACTCTCTAAGGCCTAGTGAAACTAAGCATGACTCTATCCTGGAATTTGTGAAGCAAGCCATGGAAAAATGTACCTAGTATGTAGTCTGTCTGGGACTAACAAATATTCTGAAAGAGAAAGATTTGGTTAGAATCTGAACATCCCATATTTTGAAATGAAGGGAAAACAGGACAGCCGAGACTTGACTTTAGTGATCTCTGAATAGGAGAATAAAAGCTGTTGCTGACATTTGCATTTGTGTACAATGTCCCGAGAACACTTGGCTCGGCAGATGCTTTTAAAAATAATGCCCTCATTCATCTTCCTGAGCAGGGGGAAGAGAAGCAGCAAGATATGGGGAATTTTCACATATTCTTTAAAACCCCTAACAAATTAAAACAAAAGGATGAGAGCACACTGTCTAAATGGTAGTCCCTTTCCATAACGAATACACTAAACAGAGAGGAGAAATACATTTTGTGAAAAGGTATTTTAAAACAAACTTAAGAGGGCAAGTCCCCAAGTGCAACTTAATGACTTCACACTGAACCATCAATGTAATTTTGCCTTTCCCCAAAAAGATTAAGCCATTACTTCACCTGGCACAACACAATGGTGAGAAACACCATGCGCTACCCAGGACTTGTCTTCTCCAAGGCTTTCATTGGCAATAGTGGACATAACACTGCTGCACCACAGCCCGGTATAGAAATATCCCAAATCCAATTTCCCAGCCAGCTGTATGTTATAGAACACCCATCATCGCCTTTGGAAGTACAGAAAGAAATGCCACAGTAAGCTGGAGCCCTTAATAGTTATGAATGCAAAGAAATAAAGACTTCCTCATGTCATAAGGTCTTTTTAATTAGTTTTATAACCACGTATACACTTAAAAAGAAAATGTAACCCTGATCATATCACACTGACAAAACAGCGTGCACACAAACTGCTTTACAGGAGTTATACAGTACACATTCTGCTTGGAAGCACCAGTGCCTGAGGCTATCTCATGTACTTGTGCACGGATTCACTCATCATGAGCCATATTTATATTTGAAAGTTCAATGCACTGGACAGAGAAGCAGCCTGAGCCACTGTGCACTCTCACCTGAATATACCTGGGCAAATACAGGCAAGCTATTATTTACTGTAAATAAACAGTAAATAATTATAATATCCAATATAATGTCAGATTAATTCAGTTTAGCAGTAGAATTTTGTCACTTCAAGCATATTGTGCTTCACTAAGGAGTTTTGTTCATGAGTCCCTTTTACTAAAGTGTCTTTGTGGGCAAATTCTTAGAGAATAATTTTTAAAAAACAGAAAAAAATCAGCTATGGAGTCAAATTTGAGACATTAAATGTATTCCGCTTTTCTTTGTCAAGCCTATCCATTACCTATTGTTGTTCTCATTATGCTAGAAAAACCAAAGGAGCACCTCAAGCTGCTAATGTCCACTAGTACCCTCCAAGTAAAGGATGTCTATGAAGACTTCCAACATATTGGGGTGGTGCTCAGCTCTCTCAGGATTAGGCCTTTAGCAACCTTAGATCACAGAGAGAGGGACTTCCACAAAGTATTGAGGATTTCTGTCCTTAGACTGGCCTGATACTCTTCCATTGAGATCCTCTGACTTCTAGAGCTTGCAGCAACGTCTCGATCTGGAAAAATCCTTTCCAGAGCTGACTTTGCGAGATGTGGTTTTCTGCACTCATAGCTGGGCTCACAGTATTATAGAAAGGAAATAAAAGCATGAGAGATGGCTATGGAAGCAAACATTAATGGTTACTATTAACATAATTTAGCTTCAGTTAGAATGAACAACAAGACAACAATTATACATGAAAAATTAGCTTTTATTACAAATGTTTAGTAATAAGTAATGATTTTTCAAAATTTTTTTTACTTACTAAACCTAAACATACAAAGCCAGAAGCAAACAAGAAATTGCTCGGTTAAAATCTTACTGAAGGTTAACTTGTCAGTAGTTCTATCAGATTTCCTGCAAGGCTTGCTTTTAAAATGTCTTATTTATTGTACTACCAGCCTTCTTTTACAGAGATGCTCATCCTCCAGTAGAGATGTGTAGTCATCAACATGGATGATTTGATTCATTTATATAAACAGAAGAAAGAAAAAATAAGTTGTATCCGTCTCTCAGTATAAAACCTATTTCTATATGTTACACTTGCACATAATTTGGAGCCTGATACACTGGCTTCTGAAGCCAAAGAGCTCTTACACTATGCTGGAGCGTGCACCATATCAGAAGGACAACTTTACTAATTTCATATTAATTGCTGAAAGTATTCTTTGGTCACAACCATCCTATATCTACCCAGTTTACCCACTTTAAGTAGCTTGTTTACATTTTCATTTTATTCCATGGCTTTCAGATTTTTCTCCTACATGTATAATCCATACCTGTGTGCATGTGTGTGCACAAAATTTGAGTTGTTTCTATGCAGACAGATCAGGAGTGAAGAAAGGATGTCCTTTATCTTCTGATACCTTTCAGATGTCAGACTGCAACAGCTCTAGTCTAAAAAGGCCTTTTACTGGAGTCCCTCTGGATAGGCAATTCATATTTAGTGTGCTGCATTACTAAAGTTTTCAGAATATACAAATTGTGATCATTTTATTACGTTGTCTATTACACTGTAAAGCCACATTATTCAAAATCAAAATCTTATTTTTGGTGGGAGAAGTTTAAGAGAGTAAGGGAAAAGAAAGCTGCTAATGATGCAAGCAAGAGTGTCTGGACAATGACACTTTGCTTAAAAGGCACACCAAGAAAAGGCAAGCTAGGTTCCTCTCCTGACGGTTTAAATCTGTTTTATATTTTTTCTTATATACATAGCTATGCATATATATGTGTGTATACCTACACAAAACATATGTACGCACACACACCTTTGAGTTTTTGAGAACAGAAAGTTCAAGAATTAGAAATTCATTTTAAATAAATAAGAACCATACTAATGGGGGAGGCTGGTGCTGTTATTTTTTGCTGCATTATGATTGTAATCTAATGACACAGTGATATGATTATACCATTTTTTACTTTACATCATTTCATTGTATAAATGTGAGGCATAAGACTACCAGGTGCATTTATCTTGCCTAAAGTAATTTTAATGGCTCTTCTGTGTTCTTGTTTTTTCATAAGGGATGTTCATTACTTTAAGAAATATGAAGAGAGTTGAGGGTAAGGATGTTCTAACAATCACAATTAAAATTTATTTGACTCAAGGGTTTACATGTTAGAGCGTGGCGTGCACGCAAACACACACAGAATGACAATGACAACAATGGCTGTACACAGCTCAAAACCCAAGTACTGGTCCCAGCATGGCTGTAGTATGCTGATCTTGTAAAAACTTTTCTCTTCCTTTTGCAAAAGCTTTATGATATAATGCACCGTTTCCAAAATCTGCACTGTTCCATCTAAGTGGTCCACATATGATGACGGTAAATGTTAAGAGGTATGAGATGATTACTAACTTCCAGAAAACATTTAACAGAAGATGCCCATACAGTAGTCACCATTAAAAGTTTAACAGCTGAAGGTTGAATGTAAAGATCTTCTCAGCTGTATTGTTTAAAGAAGTATGACTATCACAGTAAAGTTATTTACACAAAAGGCAACAACAGTAAAGATATCAATAGAGAACACAGTAGATTGTTCAGAAAGTGGATCACATTTTCTGCTAAGTCTGAAATATTTCTTGCAATGTTGTAAATTCTACCTACTAGATATCCCACAATATAAACCAGACAGAAGAACTTGTAAAAAGATATTAAGAGCTTGGTCCTGCATTTCTGATTCTCCAAAACCTACCACAGAAGACCACAGGAATTTTGAATGTTTAATGATTGCAGGACAAAACCCTCAGAGGACTGCAAAACGTTGCGTCTTTTCAGTACTTATATGTAATAAGTATTCAATTGATTTTCTTTGGCTTTTAAGTTACTATCCCTTTGTATCTATAATGTGAAACCAAATCAAACCAAACCTAAACCACTAATAACTCCCCTCTCCCCTCAAAACGGTGATAAAAATTAAACGAACCAAAAAACATATCTAGAAAGTGTAGCTGTTACTTCATTATAAAACTACAGTGCAAAATAGAGGTTTATACTGGTCAGAATTGCAATAGCAATTGGAAATTTACACTGAAGGAGTGACTGCAAGTATTGCTTCTCCTGAATAACAGAAAAATCAAAACTGATTAGGCACTTGTTTTCTTGTTTCATTCAGTGTGTGTAAAAATGACAGAAATACTCTCAAAGAATGCTCTGTAGCATAACAACTGTACTTGCTCAACTACAGCCACAGTCCCTGGTTCAGGAGAGCAGAAAAACATGTGCCTATAACTTATTTTATGCTTAAATCCTATTGATATGAATGGGCTGGATACATGTTCAAGTGCTGTCCTGAATTGGGATGCTTGCTGAAATTGGAGTTTTAAAAGATAATACAGCGGTGAGCTTCTTTTCATTATACTACAATACCAATTTTATCTAATCTGGCTCTGCTCTCCACAATATTATCCTAGTACTTCCTAATAAAAAAGAAAACAGGCATAAAATAAATAGGATAACCAAAGATTACGTAATAAATATGCTACTAAGTGGGAGGAAAATATATTGCAACATAAGGCTCTGTAGTGTTGCACAATCAAGAAATCGTTCCAGGTGCTCCAAAACACAACTCCTAGTGTACAACACCAAGTTACCACTATACACCTGAAAAGATTGGGAAGTAACAGATTAAATTCTCTTACATTAAACATTTGAAAATATAAACAAGTGGTAATGTGTTTTGCTGCCTTTGCAGAACAGCATATGTCTGTTCTTTCACTGCTCCAATTGTCATTGTTTGTGAAGGAAATTCAAAAGATTGGGGTTTTGAAAACTCTCATAATCAAATTCCTTCAGACTTACAACGTAACCACTGTCCACACTGACTCATAGTATTATCTCTGAAAGTAAAACAAACTCAGAAATTTTGTTGCCTCCGTTTCTTTGCATCCATTGCATCCAGGATAGGTTGCCTCTTTGCAGTGTACCTCTGACGAAGCTCCTCAATTTCTCGTTCCATCATAGGGTCCAAAGCCTTTAATCGCATCTGTAATTCTTCTAAACTCAGATTCTTTAACTGTAAAACAACCACCAAACAAAAAAAGGAAAACACGAAAGATTAAAAACTATTTACAACAAAAATGAAAACCACCACCTTTCATAATCCTTTAATTTGCAGTTGCAGTGGTGGGGTTGGTTTTTTGGTTGTTTTTTTGGGGGGTGAGGTTTGTTTTGTTTGTGTTTTTTAATTTTAATTTTTTATTACACACTTTGAGTGTATGTATACACATATATAACTGTTTATATAACCAAAAGCCTTAGTATGCTCCACAGTAAATAATTTAACAGCAGATGAAAATACAAACACACACGGTATATTTCATTAAAAAAAAAAAATCACTTTGCAAATGTTGCAAATAGATTGCAAATAAATATAGGGCTGGAGTTTAACTCATTAGGCTGAAAAAAAGCATGCCACAGTATACACAATTATATTCATATATATAAATTCTATTGCTTAATCAAATACTGAAAACCAGACAGCTGCTGCAAGTAATAACCTGACAGATATTTAGAGGTACTTTCTGATAAGAATGACAAGGCACCCATCTTCCTCAACAGATTGCTGCCAGAACTAGTCAAAGCAAATTGCCAACAGAGTGTTTAAATAATAAATGAAATAATTTCCTGAATTCATGGGAGGGAGTTACCTTTGACCAAGCTCTTCTCTTTCTAAAAATATTTTCTCACAAACGTTAAACAGTTCATTACATTGCATTCATTAACAGCAATGGGTCATGTAACAAGTAAATCGCTTCACTGGCTTGCTGGCTGCTGCAAATGTTGTCAGGTACTGGGGCATGTCAGGCACTACTGCCACACCTGCTCTTGCAGGGAAGGATACACATTGGAAATGTGTTTCTTTGGCTAGCCTATGTATTTTTTTTTTTCTCTTGATGAAGTCTAGTGCTTCTCTGCTTTTTCTCTCGTCAGAATTGCCTATGTGCCAATTACTCTTCACCAAGAGTGAAAAATATCAACAAATTTTGAACAGCACAAATAATTTCATCCTAGGAAAGCGATAATCTGTATTTTTTTGCAAATATTCTGACATTGCAAACAAGCACACCACCTAACTCAGGGGAAAAAAAAAGAAAACATTTTCTGAATCATCCTATTAATGAGTCAATACTTCGTTCATTAATCTAGGGCAGTCTTCCATCAACACAATCTGATCTGTTTTTCCTGAGGAATGAAATACTACTTTTGATCTTTATTTTTATCAGCATCCGAGGTATATAAATTAGCAACACATATTGCTACATACAGTCCAAACCCCAGCGTTATGACTTCTACTAACAGACTACATTGTACATAGTAAACAAATAACTTAAAGCATAATAAAGAGGGAGTGCAGATCAGAAATTCATAGAAGACCATAGGGAAAAAGATGCACATTTTCATGCAATGTCATTTTAACAATAAGATTCCTAATGAAGATGAGAATTAAAACCCAGATGTCAAAATATCTTCCAGGACCAAAGATCCTTAGAACTGTATGAATTTCAGAGACCTCAGATGTGCTCAGTAGCTAATCAGTAATGTCTGTCTCTCCCAAGGACAAATGACACCTTTCATTTCTTAGGAGGGAAAGAGTTGCCTCCCAAGGACTAAATATCATCTAGTTTACTGTATTTCTCCCATTCGATATATGCAACAAAGGATGGGGAAAAGGAATCATAATTCCTCAGTCACTAAGACTTTTGCAGAAAAATACCCTTCCCTTTTCAGAGAAAGAAAGGATTTAAAAAAAAAAAAACAACAAAACCCATTCTCTTTCATTTTTAGCCCACTGGTAAACGTAACTGGCACATGACAGACACTTTTCAAGGACGATATTCTTTTAGAAGACTGAAGTGTCAGAGAGATTTGCAGCATAGTGAGAAGAGACAACAGTGCTGATACCCCTGTTTAACTGATCGCAACGCAGCACAGACGAGAGGAGCAATAAAACCACATTTTTTAGCATGTGTGAGAGAAGAAACGTACTTGGGGCTCCATGGACCAGCAAACAGACTAAGGCAGGCACCATGAATAATCTCATGTGTGATGTGTTTTGTGAGAACTGCCACTGATGAAGTCTCCTACCCACTCTGGGCCTGGGTAGCCATTTATTCCCTCTCAATCACCATTGTAGACATCAGGCTTACACTGCATAAAACGGACTCCAACTCATGCAATCACATAATTATTCCACACTGAAAAGCATTTTTTTATAAATTGTCAGAAAAGAATGTGATGGGTGAGTTTTTAGTTAAATTTCAATCAAGAAACAGAGCCAGCAAACAGAATTAAATATTCTTTAAAGATCACAGACAGCTGGGCTGGAAATTAAAATACAAAGAGAATGGAGTTTTAAATCCAGAGAATAAGAATCGTTCAGAATCATCTCAGCTGTGTCACCCAGGGGACCCAGGGAGCCGCAGTACTCATCTGCATGAACGTCTGATGCTTGGGACATTCAAAGGAAGTAAATGACAGAGAACAGGGACATTAAGAAACTGAAAATAGAGTTATGAAGGTCTCATCTATCTGACATCAGATGCTGGATTAGGCAGGAATAGTCAGAGCACTCTACATACTATAGAAAACCACTT
>WAAD01030628.1:48917-61941 GCA_013389945.1 Fregata magnificens
GGGGGGGGGGGGGGGGGGGGGTGTGGGGGTCTGTGTGGGTGTGACCATGGACATATATGTCGCCTTGGTAAATTTCAAAATATTTTTTCTTGACTTCTGTCTGTGCTTATGAAGCCCAAAGCCTGCAAAACCCTAAATGCTGGATGCAACAGCAAATATATGAAATGAATTGCGCAGAAATAATTTAAACAAGATATTTAATTATTCCTATGTAATTTATTCCCCTGTATGACAAATATTTTCATTCAAATTCTTAAAGCGATAGAGCTCAGCACTCTCACTTACTTTCACTTGCAAACAGTTCACAATTTAAACTGCCGTAAATAATTTCCCATGTAGTTTGTTGTTGTAACTACTAGGGCTACCAGCGTTAATGGGAAAAGAGAGGAGAGCATTCAGGTGCAAGCTACAGGAATTCAAAAAGGTTTTAAATTATATTTTGATAGCTTTTTAAAAGCTGTAAACTGTAGCGGTTCAGTAATCAGGATAGTATTTTTCTGACAACAATAGGTAGTTCAATTTCTGCCACTCCAAATAACAGAATCAACCATGTCCTTTCGGAGATCAAACACCCACAATCACCCAACAGACAGCAATTAGTGTCAAGATGGGCCACCTCCAAGACAGAGGTCTTCAGTGACTGGAGTTTCTGGTAATAGGATTTGACTTCACTGGGACCCTTCATATCACCAGCTAATCACGTGGGTTTGGAAAGCAACAGTCCAAACTCCAATTTATAATGCCATGAATCTATCAATTACCTACAATAATATATAATATTCCAGAAAGTGTGTGCATCTGTTTTACACACACATATAGTCTTCTGGAGTGGGTACACATACTCAGTTTTCCAGTAGAAAAATTAGATGTTTACAGGAAAAAAACCCCACTTTTCTCCTGAAAGGTATATTTCTTGACCTAATCACTGAAGAAAGTTACAATGTACAAGGGAAGCAAGGAAAAAAAAACCAAGGCAAAACTATCTCCAGAGCCAGATAACATTGAATAATTTCTTCTACAAGCTCATGGATTCTCAAGACACAGTTGCACCCAAAGAAGCCACACTGAAATTCTCCACCCTGCTTTGCTAGAGCAAAGGAAGTTGACTTTGCCTAGAAAGAGACCAGCTAACAGTCATCCTTGCGAGGCGAGCTCCCCATGGTGTAAGCTGAGTGCCAGCAGCTCTTGCCTCTGCCTTCTCTTCTCCCTGATGTAGGGGAAATCCTGGTGGAAGAAAGGCACCTGTGCAGAAAGGAGCTCAATCAACCCAAGCTTCCAGTGGCAGAAGGTCCTTTCAGCAGCACCACCTTGAGCTGGGACAACCAGCACAGAATCAAAGCAAAACTAACCTTTTAACTGAACTTACTCTGGTCAATACTAGTTTCAGGTTGGTTGCATTTCTTACATGTCTTCGAACAGTGACAGACAAGGAATTCTTTCCTCACATAACTGATGCAGTCATCTCTCAGAACCAAACTTCAGCAAGGGAAGTGCAACAATTTTTACTTTTTTGGTCTTTCAGTCTAACGTCTTGCATCCCAAATGGACCGGCTTCATTTGGATCAGTATTTTCAGCAAACCAAAGAATAATTACTTGCAGTCAATACTACTTCGGCCTGCAGGAGGACCCACACCGTACCTTACATATTTTGTTCACAACCCTGGTCAAATCATACTGATGAAAATTCAGACCAAAATGGGCACTTGGAAAATATACATGCGTCCTGTCTACAGACCTGAGTTCTGTAGCAGTAAGCTCAAAAGGAAGGAGATAAAGTACAACCAAAAATAGACTCTCAGAAGTCATGAAGTCAAAGGGTGCAATGCAAGTCCTGACTACCGGCTTCCACCTGTGTCCAGCACAAGAGTCAGGAAGAAGGACATGCATCTGAGATACTCGGTGCTGCTTGTGGTCCATGGATTTAGGCGAAGGGGTCTGGAAAAGAGTCTGGAACTCATTAGCCGCACTTGGCCAGCACATATCCGTAGCCATCCAAACTTTTCAGGGGGCGAAAGCCAAAGTTTTGGTGGATGTAGCACACTATAATCTTAATCCACCCTTGACAGCTAACAGAGGTAAATAAAAGCTCTAGGCCTGTGATGTTTTCAATATGATAAAATTAGATTTCATTAGTAATTCCATAATGCATGAGTTACCATTGCAAACCTCCAGTCTATCAAACTAAATTATGGAATACTGCCATTAAGCTGGTGCAACGAAAAGAAGTAAATGTATTTTCAGGGTTTAAATTGTAAGAAAATAGATATTCAATCAAAAAATAATCTGTATCAAGTTTGTTGTGTTTACTAGAAAAAAAAAATTCTTCCTAGCAACTGCTTAAATGAATCTTACAGATGCAACATGCCTTATTAGAGGCCTTTGATTAAAAAAATATGGATTGTTAATACTGTATTCTGAGTCATCTATTTTCCCATCTGCTAGTAATTCCTACAGTATGAACTATCAACAGAATGGCTAACAACAATAATTTTCTAAGGCAATTGCAGAAGTGGGTTGCCTATAGCACTTTCTAAGGTTTAACCAGTGCATGCCTTGGATTGTTTTGTGTTGTCAGTGGCCTCAGGTAAGAGAAACTCCTTCTCTCCAGCTGTTCCCTTCCCCCTGCTGAGCAGAGTTTTCTTTTCTCTAACGGAATGAGCTCCACTGATGATTTCAAACTCCTTTTTTACTAACATAAAAAGTTAGACTTGAGTCAGGATCCAAAAGGTATAAAGTGTGCCTTTCTGACCGATTTTTCTGGTCTACAAATTAAAACGCAAAATCCATGAATCTGACTTACGTAGCACTTTCCTTAGGCCTGCATGCAAGGAAATACTCCAACGGTTACTGTCGTCTGTTCAGCTGCTCCCGTGCAGCAACAAGGGGAGAACTGCTGTATGTTCTGTGCTGATAAAGCAAATTGTGCTGGCCTCATATAAGCAGTGTCAGGCGATGAGCTGAGACACCCACTGGCCACATGTCAGAGCTCTGACTTGCTGTCATCCCCACCCCTGCTGTCACTACAGTGGGCAAAACAGTCACAAGAAAACAAACTTGGATGGGGGATTGAGTGAAAGCATTTATTTCAGAATATTTGAAGAGCAAGTCTCCTTGTTGCGAAACACAAAACATGGGGTTATACAAATATAAAAAGGATGTCATTTACTAATATTATTTTTGACAATTTATGAGAGAGAAGGACGAACAACCTAACTTTCAAAAGCCAAAGTTCATCCCACAGGACTGCAGTTATTTTAAACATTTTTGGGGGTAAAATAAGCACATGGCACTGAGAGAAAATGAGACGGACAAGTTCACATAATTTTAAAAAGTCTTTTAGGGACAAAATTGTATATAAATGTCCCATGATTAATTCCTGTTTTCACTAGTAAAAGCCCCTCTGCTTAGGCATTGAAACTGTACCTCATTTTAGTAACACAAAGCTAAATCTCAGTTACTACCATCAACATTTTTCAGCTCTAGAAGGCTTTTTTTAGCTCCATACAAAGTTACATTTCAATAGCAAACCACCAAGGGGGAAAAAAGTTTTCTACAGCATTAGTGCATACTATCATTTGCATACCTTTGTTGAATACTGCCTAAATTACCCTTAAAAATTAGATTCCTAAAATAAGAGGTTTTTTAGGAGGAGGGAGGTGTCTTTTTATTTCCCTTTTAATTTCTGAGCATGAGAAGGCAGCTAGGATCTAAACATTTCTGCAATTAAAAAGGCTAAAAAGTTCAGGAAAACAAAAATCTAGTAGCCAAAAACTTTAATGAGCAATCCTGACTAGAGGAACTGAAATCTAAAGAAAAGCACAGATCATCATGAAACGCATTGTAAAATTAGCAATAATGCTAACTCTTGCCTGTTGCGATTTGACCCAGTTCCTTACAAAACCAGTCAAGTAGTGTGTATTAATGCTTTATCATATCCTAAGCAGTTCAAATATCATTTTCATTGGGTTTACCTACTATAGCAGCTGATATTCATGTAGTTGCGAGGTATATAATTTTCACTAAAATAAATAAAGCAACATAGAAGAATCTGAACACAGGGAAATAAATGGCAAGCAATGTATCTCAAAAACCTGGCAGCTATAGTAAACATCCATTAATAAGCACCTTTGAGATAAAATCTTTAGTATCTGATAGACAATAAGTTAATTTTAAAAGTGTATGGAAGGAAAACCTACCGTTCCCTCTGTCCTATGTCATTTACAGAGACTGTATTGTTACATTACACGCTTACAATTGAGTCTACTGAAGCACAACACTTTAATTTGCTATCACCTTCTCTTTAGAATTGCATCATCAATCACAAACATTTTTAAAAACGACTTTTAGAGTATCACAGGCAAAAATTCACAGTTTGAAATGCCAGAGAAAAAAATCTTGGTGGTTTTTTTTATATACTGTGATTTTCCATACCAGGCATCTCAAGCTTAATGGTACAGTTAGCTGCGAAGAATACTATAAATGTTTACTGGAGCTCCCAACAGAGTAAATAATCTAAAGCTTAGGAAAAACACTCCATCTGGATACTCACCATGCTATTTAAATTTGATTGCAAATATACCCACACAGTGCTGATAGCAAAGCAGCTATCACACCTGATCTAAAAATATACAGGATTTCCCCCCCAGCCCTTTCTGCTTTCGGAGAAAAAAAAAGCACAGGAAGAAAAAACAAACAAACAAAAAACCTGAATACACTTTTTCAAATATTACCAAGCAAAGATATAAAGCTTTAAAATGAAAAGGAATTCTTTAGCTAGAGGTCTTAGCGTACTAAGTAGTATCAAAAAGTCAGCATTTTATCTCTATTATCTGTAGCTCTCCAGGGCAAGCCCTTTTAGTTGTCCTTCATAATGAGCTCAGCTATCAGCAGGTACGTTACAGCACTCTTGAGTTCAGCGTATCACATTTCAGCATACTACAGTTATCATTCAGCTATATAAACCCAAATGCTACCTTCGTATTCAAAAGTTTTCTCAAGTGAAGGCACTGCCTCCTTGACATCTGATTCTTCCATGGGAGGATCATTTTTTAAATGTTCAGAAAATAACAGTATTACATTTTTGTAAAAAACTCTAATAACCTACATGTAAATGCAAGCTCTATTAAGAACTATTTGGGATGAGAGCCATTTTAAAAAATAAAACCATTCAGTTAAGATCCCCAAACATCCTAAAGATAAAGTAAAAAATGAAAGATGTTCCCAGTTTTGCTGAAATATTTTGTAAATGCACATCTATATCGAAAAGTAAAGTTAAAGACATAAGTAACATGAACTAGAAGTCCTGAGGTTAAAAAGAAAAAGAAAGAAATCTACCAATTCATGAAATACACAATATCACTGAAAGCTATTTTTCTTCAATAGTTCCATTTCAGATTATTTTTAAAATAGAAAGAAAAATGGAAACTCATTGAATAATGAGTTATGACACAACAAGATACATGCATGCACAGAGATAATCTTGAAGTTAAAACCAGACCCCAAAAAGCATTTAACCCGAAGAGCAATGGAAGAGCCTAGAAGAATTTTAAACCTTAAACCTCAAGCCTCAAGGTCCTAGCCAGGGACAATACAAGCGAATCTCAGGTTTCTTAGAAGTACAGAATGCTGATACTCAAAACTAAAACAAAAACGAATACAGCAAAACTAAATTTTTCTATCAGGAAAAGTCTGTTGGAAGAGAGACGTACCCCCTAACCCAAAACGCACACTCAAATTTATATCTTACTTGCTGAGCAACCTTGACTCAGTTATATTCTTTACAAGGAAGAAAATTCAGTTCAGTTTAAAACAGCCAATTTAGAAAGGATCTAGGCAAATAACACATCATCTTTAATAAATGGAAAAATGATAGACATACTGTTTGCTGGGTTTTATTTTATTTCATGCAGAAAGCATTCTGGTAGTCATGTATAACAGAGGATGGGTTTCAGCCACTTTTGGTACAAGACGGACAGAAAAAATCCTATAGTCCAGAAACTTAGGGCAATTTACAGGCAACAAATGCCAGGTTTCCTAATCCCTGGGGGAAGGAAGAAAATACAGCAAAGACAGCAAAACTGAGACATCAGTTGAGAGGCCTGCAAAACATCAGTAAGAGCAGAATCTGAATGCAGCAACTGAACAAAGCCAGGGCTATGCAAAGAGATTTAACTGAGCTGTTAGATGCAGTAGGGAGAAGAGATCCCTGCCTCACGAAAGGCACACGGGTTACTGCCTTGAGAGAAGGGATCAGGGGGAGGACGACAGCCAAGCCTACCTGAGCTTAAGCACCAACACGCAGCGTGTGGACGCTGCACAGAGACCTGTAGCAATCTGGGAGGGGAGAAGCAATTCCCTAGCCCGAGGCTGCCGGCATCTTTGCTAGACAGCAGCAAGTTTCATTTTCTGTACAACTTTAAGGATTTAACAGAAGCACTGTTAGCTTTTAAAGAATGAGTCTCAGTCCATAGTTTCTCAAATTTTCTTTATTCCTTCCTCAATCATTTTTTTGGAAATCTTTCCCCCCCACCAGAACTGCTCGACTACCTATTTAGTTTGATGAGGTTCACAGTTTTCCTAAACACTGAAAGAACTCAGCTTGCTAAAAGATTTGGGCTCCCAACAGCAGCGGCATGGCCCGTGGAGCCCCTGGACAACAGAAGGGTAAAGTTCCACTCCTGCACCACATTCAGCAGCTTGCCAGCCACAGGGGCTGGAGATTTCATTTGCTTATGACAGCTCTGATGTTATGAAAACTGATTAAAATTGTTTAGGAAACTTTTTTATTGTGCTCAAGAACTGAGCAGATTTTTTGAAAAATCTCTTTATACCTTAAACAGTAGCTTATTAACTCTTCCTAATGCTGCCTTCTATTGAAGTCTTATCTATAAATCATACCAATAAGACAGATACTGCAGAGTTTCAGCTGGTTCATTAAAGTGAACACACATTTGTGAAACACGCCTTAAACAAACACTATCAAATAACCTTTAATCAACCTGATGAAATCCACTTTACAATGGTCTAAATCTAGTAGACAGCTATTGTCTTGCTTCTAATCCAGACTAAATTAGATCTAAAGTAAGTACACAAATACAGAAATGGATAATCTATCAAATAGCACCACTTAGCTAGCAGCTTTTAAATAATATACAGTATCTTTTTCTTTACAGACATGTACTAGGCTACTCTCACTACAACTAATATACTAAGAAATATCCTGAAAGTAGGAAAATACAGAACAAGATAATCATTGATAATCATTCATGTCAAAACACATTAATTAAGAAGCCCATGTACCAACATACATCTAAAAGCAATACTAAATTAAAAAAAAACAGAACACACTCATCTTAATGAACAAGAAATCCAGGCTATCTCAACACTGAACAGTACACTTAACCATAATCTAATTCTATTCTCTAAATCACAATCCATTCTGTGAAAAGTGTGATGCTCACTCTGTATTAGTTTAGAAACTCCATTTATTCAATGATTCAGTGGCATATTCACTCACTGGGTCAGAACTGCCAAAATCATTTGCCAAAGAAATACTTTATTATCAAATATTTTGTTTATGAGTCAAACATTAATGTGATCAAGCCAAAAATTAGCACAGTCTTTCTTACCTTCACAGTATTATCTCCTAGGAAGGTCTACAGCATTTAATCTATTTGCTTTGTCAGTACAGAACAACACTAGTTTGTTTAATTACGTTTTTCAGATTATAATCTACAGATATAGCTGTGGTTTATTACTCAATGCAAACAGGTACTGTGCAAGCTTTTGTGCCAACACTGTTCACTAATCCCAGTCCCAATTTATAGTTCTCACTATTCCTCTTCTGCATCTCTGGACTAAATTATGTCAATTACATAGCCCACAACTAGGGAACGGTACGAGCTCTGCAAACCCTTATGATGTGACCCAAGTCTCAGTAGAATCTTTCTGGCCTCTCTGCTGGTTTTCCAATTCATCTCGCGTGATTATCTAGGTTTCAATTATGTTTCAGTTTTCTAGACTTAACATCCGTAAAGAAACAGAAAATAATTATAAAATCTTATTCATTGCATAGTATATCAACAATGAAATGCTAGACATACTGCGCTTGGAACATCTGTAATATTCAAGTGTCTGTAACTTCAAATCTAAATCCCTCTCCAGAAAAACACTGTTGGGAATTTAGTCTAAGTTTTAAAATTGATTTAGTATTCATGATTTGGAAACTGAAGTAGAACCAAGGGCCTCATCTATATTATTTCCAACCCTAACTACCAGGGCAGGAAATAATGAGAGCTCCCATCAAGCTCCAACTCATGCCAAACAATCCATCCAGCACATTCCGAGACCATATAGAAAGGATAAGGAAAATGTGAGCCAGACAAATGCATTCCTCAAATACAAGGTGTCAGTACTCAAACAAAATCTGTGCTCAATGCAGTCAACTGCTATATGGCTCACATGCTCATCTTTAAATAAAATTATGTGTTTCACAACTGCACTTTCAGAAATAATTAAAAGCCAAATTTGATTTCAACTTACAGTGCCTTGTAAAAGCAGTTTCGATTGCTTTAACCATCTTCATAGTAGTGCTTTTCCAAAGTAAAGACGAAAATATAAACGTTGAGGTTATTAAATGCTCTTGCAATTTATTTAGAATACATCACTAGGTTTTCTGCTTACAGAACATCTATTCCTCAGTTTGAATGGTACCCTGCATTCAAAGATATAACACTGAAGAGAGATAAAGTACAATTTAATGAGACTGGTCACATTAAGTGTCACTGTTCAGAGTTTATAGGAATAGAGAGGGTGTGAACAACTCCCTCATCACCAACAGACCTGATGCATATGCATGAGCACAAATGCAGGGAAACAGGTTTAGTGTCAAAAAGATTGCATATCTGTCCTGGACTTTCTACATTAAATACAAATTTAGCAACGCACATGGATTACTTCTTGATCCAGTTATTGCACATGTCTGGATGTGGGCATTAGGATTTACTGTTGAAGAAAAACTACTCTCAGAAAGACATATAAATATATAGCATACATTCTTGAATTGATGCTAATGAAATTCACCTTATGTGGCAGAAGGATGCAGGGGAGGAAAAAACCATGAGTATCTTTATAACGTTTACATCCTGTCACAAGCAGAAAACAGCACCATATCAAGTAGTTTAAAACCTGGTATTGACATACAGCAACAAATCCTAAGAACCTCAGAAATGTAATAATTTAAAGACTCCCCAGCACTGGTCTCCTCTCCTCTCCCCCTTCCACCCAAAAGAAAGAGATGTAATTTCATTTGCAACTCAAATGATCTTCTGGGTAGATTCTACCGGTGACAGAGAAGTGGCTTTTGGCTTTAAGCCCCCGTCTTTTGAAAAGCTGTTACGGTTTTGAACACAAACTGCCTTGTTGAGCTACCACACATATTGAGCAGTGGACCAACTAGCCAATTATTTTCTCCCAGAAGAAACAAACTGCCAGCTCAGGTTTGGATGGGGAAAAAAAAAAAATATACCTCTTTTTCTGCTTACTGTCTCTGAGGCTTGCACCGCTGCTGACACAGCTAGAGACCCTGCATTCTTATGGTCTGAAATCAGAGTGTAATCAAAGACTAGATGTCCCAGCATCCTATCATCAGAGAAGTTACACTAATAATTTAAGAATGCTATAGATGTGAAGAAGGCAATGTTTTGTTGGTTTTTTTGACAGCAGTGAAAAGGTAAGGTTTTCATTATGATATTCCTACTTAATCTCACACACACACATATGTGCACACAGCTGAAATTACAAATACTGTGTAAGTTACGAGAATTCACAATGCTGTAAAATCAAACATATTGGAGAAGACAAATAATAATTTATTTTAGCAAATTATTTTGCTACAGTGAATGTCAAATTCACCAAAGGCTCTATTAAAAGGCACAATGAATGCAAGTTAATAACTTCAAAATATTTTAAAATCCCAAATATATGAAGAGGTATTTTAAAGTAGTAACACAACCATGTTGTATACAAAAAAAAAAAAATTACTACCAAACTGTGGACCTGGTCTGTCAGTTAATTTTTTAAAAACAAGTAATTTTGATTGCTTCCATTTTCATTAGTGATTCTGACTTTAAACACTCATTCACAGAGGTATTGGCTTCTTGCAGTCCTCACCCATTTCAGTCTCAAACCACATTTCTCTTTCTTCCATCAGTGTTTTCTCTTGCTTTAAACACAATCTTAGAGAAATACCTCATTCTGTTGTTTCTGACATTAATATCTCCAAACATCTTCCATTCTGTGAGTTTGTACTTATGCCATCTGATGGTCTGTATTGCACAGGGAACTCTAGTAATTATGAACTAAATGCCGACTAACCTGGTTGATGATGATGTTGCTAGAAGGCCAGTCACGTTTACCAGATCCTGGCCATTAGAATAACAATAGCAAAGGAGTAGTTTCAGTAATTTAACAATTTCTCCTACTTCCACAAATGTGTTCAATTTATACTCTCCCAAGTAGCATCACAGTGCATAACACCTTGCCTAGAAGCAGCAACAATGCAAAACTACAAGGTAATTTAACTTAATCATATTAATTTGCTTAACTATGCTGAAAATATTTCACCTCTTGCTCAGCAATTTAATATAATGCAAAATTTTGAAAGCAATATTGCTTGAAAATTGACAAATTTGCTATTTATTGCTGCCATAACAACCACAGAAAATTGTGTAAGAAAATACTGAGCAATAAAGAATGAAACACCATAGAAACAGATAAGAATAGAACAAGTTGTATCAGCACTAGCCTTAAGGAAAATTTTAGGCACAAGCAAGTTCATGGATAGAATTATAAGAAGGTGGAGAAACAGAAAAGGGCAGTTAAGGTGGGAAAAATAAAAAAGGTAGTTATATGGCATACTGCCAATGTTCCCCAACAGAGACTACATGCAGATTAGTTGAAACCTCTAAGAAAACTAAAACACATTAGATAAAATTCAGCAGAGATTATGACAGAAACTTGTTTTTTTTTTTTTTTTAAATCTCTTGCTTATAACAATACTGCTGCAGTGTTGCACAATATAAATAGTTAAAAGCCCTCAAAACCAGAATACAGTAATAGCTAAATTGCTGCCAGTTCTACATGGTTTTCTAAAATTCCCTCCAGCAGAAGGAAGTAACAATTGACTTAAGGAAGTTACGAAGGAATTCAAATGTAGGGATCTATTTTCCTGTAGGTCAACCCACTACTGCACTGTATAATAAATGTAAACATGAAATGATATCATTTCATCTCTGTTCCTCACCTTTCCAACGACCTTTCAGAGAAAACATCCTGGAGCCTGAATTTTGTTTGACATGGAAGTCATACAACCTGGGTAATATGACATTCCTACCTACGAGCAAAACACCTTTAATGCATTTATTTCTCCTGAAATAAAACGTAAATGTTATACAGATATCTCTATATCAAAGCTAGAATCGACACATGGACCAGTCAAAAATCAAAGTTTTGTGTACAGTAGAAGAAAAAAATACATTTACAGCTCTTTGTTTAAAGAATTAACAAAGCCAAAATCAAACCTCTCTCTAGTAAAACTCCTTTTTCAATGTTATCCACTGACTTGTATTGATAGCTTAATCAAGAAAAAAACCACTTTCTTTTCACATCTCTCTTGTTTCAAAGAAGGACAAAAAAGCAGATGGGATTAAAATGGAGCTCAAACCAAAGATGGTAAATTTAGATTTGATTCAGCAGACATATGGAAACCATTATATAAAGAAGGGAATTCTTGCATTAAAAAAAGTTAGTTCCGGTGAGATGCAACTAAACCAAAGACAAGAATCTTAACAGAAAGAACAGTCTTGATTTGTTGCTAATAAAACAGCAGTAGAACTTGGGAGCAGTCTAAAAAAGGACAGAGATTAAGGAAGCAGCTTCATTCTACGCTTAATCTGATCTAATGACAGGAGGTAGCCAAAAGGTTCAGTCCTGCCGTGTGAAACCCTCGGGCTCCTGACCACTTCCTCACATGAGATCTACTAATTCTGCAACTGCAGGGTGAGCTGGGAGAGAGGGGAGGGGAGGACAACAGGGTGTCAGATGTTTTTTNTGAAAGAAAACTATGAGCCAATTTCAATGAACACTTTTGAGCACACCAAATTGACACAGCTAGATCAATACAAGGAGAGCAACAGAAATGAGCAGGTACCCCCTTCTGCCATGCCTCTCTTTTTCCATAACCCCCATTTCCTGAATAAGTCTGGGGTAAGATGCCACTCATCTATCCCTGGTTCCAAGCTACAGGGGCCAAGGTCAACCCACCAGCAGGCCAAAGACAACAGCTGACTATTGACCTCAGACCACAACCCATATCTCAGCATAAGTATTGATCTGGATCCCTCTTCTCAGAGGCCAAATAGTAGCAGTAGTACTAGTAGTATTGAAACTCATAGCAGACGAACTTCATTTGAAACCTCCACCTTTGCTGAATTTGGACAATATGACTCAAAGTTATCAGGACAAACAGCACAATCACATAAGTTTCATTTCCTCAGGAAACAGACCAAAAATAATATACAGCTAGATTGCACAAAAGTCTTCTTTGTATAGGGTATTTAAAAACTGGAAACACCAATACGATTAAACCTTAAAAGAAAACACACAGTAAAACTGAGTATCCTATTTTGGATAAGTATAGGTTGGAGGGGGATCATAAAAATTTATGAAAGATGGCTGTGCTTTTATGACGAAGTCCATAAAATTGATTTTACACACTACAACTACTAAAGAATTAATCATATAAAGTATTTCCCCCAAAGCTCTGGCAACAGGATTAGCAGTTTCCTCAAATTCAGTCTGCAAGCAGAATGGTAAACAAGTAATTTAAATACAACAGTGGGGGATTCTGCAGGGCTGGGAGGCAACCAACACAGAGGCTTTTCTCTTTCTGGTATTCATAGCACTTTAGAATGAATACAGAGACGGTGTATCCTCAGCACATTTTAGGATTCATGTTACATTTGA
>WAAD01030630.1:3251-19456 GCA_013389945.1 Fregata magnificens
TCATTCTACATAGATGCTGTTTGTTATTAGCATCAAGCTCTGGTTTCTCAGTAGTGGAAAGGTAAAGGAAAATTTACCTTGAAATGTGATCCATTTACATATGTTTTGTTTTGTGTAACATTTTGTGTAGCAGAGGAAATTGAAAAAAACCCTCAAAACAACAGCATCTTATTTGGATTCCTAGACTTGGAGAAGATAAATAAAGGAGTTAAGCTGTGTTCTGGTTTGTGTAGGGATTATTTTGTGCAAATCTTACTTCTGTGTGTCTCTTCCCCATAAAATGCATAGGGCTGGGTGTATTAAAATATCCAGAATCCATAGCTAAATCTTTTTAAAAAGAACAGAGTGATCAAATATTTATTTATATTTGTCTTCCCTCTGCCAGTAGTTCCCTTTTCTGCAGTGTATACATTTTATGCATATATATGGAGGTATAACTGGAAACTACCTGGCCTACAGAAATCAAAACAGGTTTCCTATTTTGCTTCAGTGAAGCTCTGAAACCTATTTAATAAATGACAGGAATGAAGCAACTTCTGTCTGTATCTTAGTCGATATTTTGAATATTTAAATAAAACATGGAGTTCTATAAATAACTTAGGACAGGGGGAAGTTGAGTGAAAGTGGCTTTATTTTCTAATAAAAAGGAAAACAAACTTTTTAAAGAACACTTTTTGTCATTTCAGTTTGATTTTATCTCTCTTAATCTTTTAAAACACTTCTGAATCATCAAGTCACTGGGTCGAATAAAAACTTTCCTTTTATACCTTTATTACATTCTAGATCTCTCCAATCTGTGGTATTACTCAGGGGTAAAATCAATATTGCATTGCAGACACAGACGTTCACAACACAAATTTACAGCTTGGCTCATGTAACTTTACTTGCTCAAGATGTGTTCTTCAGCTAATTCGCAGATACTTACATACAATTTTAGTTCAGGTGCTATTTCAGCAGTTGTAGCTGGATAAGGTCTGTTATGACAGAAATAAAATCACAAATGTGAACATATATATCTATACTTTGTGGTATTCTGTTACTGGTATTGAATAACCCAGAGTACAGATTAGTTTTGACCTCCAGTTTTACAGTCTTTGTAAATTTTGATGCTATCCCTTTATTTATTTCTTTGTTTGCTTTCCTCATTTCCCTTCATTATTCTCTTCAAACCTTCCCTTGTATTTCCAGTGCTTCGTCAGTTCCATAGAAGCTTTTCTGAAAGACCAAATAACATGAGAAAAGTAGAAACCTGGCAGCTGTTGAGCTCTAGAAATCTTATTTGCATGAGTTTTATTTCTCAGGGAAATGCAAATTATTGCTCACTGCATAAAATCAGACATAGTGTGGATTTCTTTATATAATGCTCACTGTCACATTGTTTTTCTTCAGATATCTCAGCCTGGTACTCAAAAAATGATATATTAGTTTAAAAGGCATAAGCCTTCTTAAATTAGAACTTTTAAATTTTTTTAAGTTTGCCCTGGACTTCCTAATGTTTCAGGTACAACAAGGCACATCTTCACACATAGAGGGTAGATACTTTGTTTTTTTAAAAGACAGTGAAAGTTCTTGAATAACCACATGCTTCCAGAAGCTGGGGCTTCATAGCCATATTAAATGTAATAAAAATTGGGAAAAGGCATGTTGGTGAACTACCTGCTGTGTCATCACTCTTTAGATAAGTCCAATGTGGCGCTACAGCAAGTTATGGTAAGGAAAGCTTTTGGGGCAAGAAACTGAAAGGCAGCAACTCTGAGAAGCATTCAAAGGTCATAAAGGACAAACAGCTTGGTGTGAGCTCCTGTTGTGAAGCTGTGGCAAAAAGGGGTAATGGAAAATCCTTGTGCATATAAACACAGGAATAGTGAACAGGAATAGCAAGGATGAATAATTGTATTCTTTATACAGTATTAGTGAAATGGACACTGGATTTTTCTGTATAATTCTGTTGTCCACTTTAAAAAAAAAGGCAAATGGGAGAAAGTACAGAAAAGAGCCACAAAAATGATTGAAGGACTGGAAAGGCTTATAATGAGAGATGAAAGAACACCATCTGTTTGGTTTATCAAAAAGAAGATTGGGAGGTGACTTGATTACTGTGTGTGCATACCTCCAAGGGAAGAAAATACTGGGAACTAAAGGACTGTTTCAGAAGAAAAAAACATATCAAGGACCAATGTCTGTGAACTGAAACCACAAAAGCGCAAATTAGAATAATGCATACATTTATAAATAGGAGTTTGATTAACCACAGGAACAAAATACTGAGGGAAGCAGTGGTTTCTTCCTCTTTTGATGTCTTCAGATCAAGGCTGTATGCCTTTATAGAAGATACGCTTTAGGCAAACAGAAGTTACTGAGCTCAGCGCAGGAGTAACTGACTGAAGTTTAATGAACTGTGATGTACAGGTTACATCTATGATCCAATGCTCCTTTCTGACCTTTAAAGTCTACAAGCTATGACTCAATGAAAGCCATAAGCCTCATGATCTGTGGAGGCTTTGGAGAATTTCAGCTTTAACTTACAAAGTCTTTAAGCTGCCTTTTTACTTGCATGACCAGCACTGAAAATGTAAAGCAATATGTACTGATCCCTTGCTATGAAAGAAGCCAACAGCTGGACTCTCTTTCTGAGGGTAGCTGGGGTGGGGAAAAAGAATAATCTCTCTCACATACATATTAAAGGTAGGGTATGCCTCAGCAAATCACCTCACACGAGTCTTTAGGCCAACTTTGCATTGGTTGTAACAACATGAATCCATTATATTCAACTGGGATGGGTTAGCAGAAAAAGAAAAAAAAAGAGAAAAAAAAGAGAATAATTTGGTATCTTTTCCAAATGATGTGTACTGGCTGTGCTCAGATCTCAGATGACTTCACTGGCCCTTCACGCCTTTCCAAATATTGTTTAATGTATTTCTCATCTGCAGCATTTTAGTGTGTTCTGGCTTAGTTTTGCACCTCTGAAGCCTTATACCTCAGTTTTGCACTCCCTATACCACCTGTATTTGTTGCGTTGGCTGATATTAAGATTCCTGGGCCTCTATCCTAACATATGCAACACTTAACTAACAGAACTGTGGGAACTGTTTCATGGTGTAGTGCTGAGAAATGGATTTCTTAGGATGTAGAGAAGTGGTTTTGATGCATGCTGTCTTTCCTTGAGCACTTACAGCTGTGAAAGCTTTTATTTTCTGTTTCTTCAAATAGTGGAACTAACAAACTGGGTCCACTGAATGAGATTCTTCTGCTGGGGCAGAAGGTAGTCATCCAGCAGGGTGGTTGGGCTCCAAAATGTGGGTACGATGAGGTAACGGTAGTTTCTGAATCTTGGAAGACTGCAAGGTTATGTTTATGACTGACTGTAGAGACTCAGTGCATGCTGCATATCTCCCCTGCTTAGTGCAGGACACCTAGTAAGTTCTGGTGCAATGCAAAATTCTGCCTAGCCAACAATAGCTCCAGAACTTCATAGAGGCATGTGAGAAGTTTGCCCCTTTCCTCACCTCACATATAGCATAAAACTAAATGTCTGTCAGGCTAGTAAGTCTAAGCTGCTACAGCTCAGCAGTAAAGCATTTTGATACTAGCATGGTGGGGGGTACAATGTTGGCAAATGTTTGTGAAGCGACTGTTACAAGTGCCTTCTCCAGAGGTGATAAGCATTTTGAATGTGTCTGAAATAGTGGCTGGCTTTCAGGGACTGAATGTTGAGGATTGCACCAGGATTTTTGACCACACCCAGCTCCCCCTAGCATGCTCTTTAGGGGAAACAGCATACTGGCATGAGCTGAGATGCATACACTACAAGAAGTCAGGTCCTTAAGCCCTCAAATGATGTTGCTGTCAAAAGCGTGTCTGTACCAACGATTTTTGCAGAAAGTTTTAACAGTTAGCAGCATAGAGTGGTAGGCTTATAGCAGGATAGTAACACTTACTAAAGCATTTGGAGGTTTTGGGAAATGCTGTACCTCCTGAACCATATCTATAAGAATAAAGAAGGAAATTTTTGTAAGAAATATCAGGGTAGTGCAAGCTGGGTATGACTAGTCAGTCCATCTGTCATTGCAGCTGAATACAAGCAAGCAAGCAAATGAAATAAGAAATATTTGCAATGCAGGTTGACTGAGACAAGCAATTAAGCAATGCCAAAA
The DNA here is from genome assembly GCA_013389945.1 of Fregata magnificens. Lineage (NCBI taxonomy): Eukaryota > Metazoa > Chordata > Aves > Suliformes > Fregatidae > Fregata > Fregata magnificens. The sequence goes on from WAAD01030630.1 coordinate 7,406, forward strand.
GGGATTCAGCATTGTGTGCTGTTCTTCCACATGTGTATTTGGAGTCAGACATTGTGTGTCTTTTATTGGTTTCATATGCTTTTCTGATATTTTAATGCTTTAAAACATCTATAGCTTCCCAACTTTTGCTGCCTTGCACACCAAGGCATGGTGTACTAAAAGCAGTTCATTAACATTCCCCAGAGCAGACAAAAGGAAAGAGGAATACTGTAGTTATTGTAGACATTCCAGTTGTCTGCTAACAACTGGATAATTCTTATATGATTAGTTATAAGCCTAATGTAAGTTACACAAGGAATGTGGAATACATTGTGTCAGGCTTTCTCCACTCTGTTTGATGCTTTAAGGGCACCGTTTCAGCCAGCTGAGAAGTAAATGCCAGCACATACTTTTCCTCTCAAGGAAGAACATCTTCCCTACATACATTTTGTTCGGTACTAAAAGAAGGGAATAGAAAACTGTACCTCTGGAAAGATCTTTAAAACTAAGTTTTAAAGAAATTTTTCTAATAGTACATATGCAAAAGACAAATGTTGATAGGAATTTTTGTTTTACTTAGTTTAAAAATATTTTGTAGGAGAGCTGTTATTGAAAGATAATGGTTTAACATGATGATCCCATTAGCACTGTTTGTCAGTGTTATTTTAAACTTCAGAAACCTAGAAAATATTATTATTTTGGATGTACAAAATTGGAAAAGAGGGCAGACTGCTGGCACCCCCATTAAAAAATCTTTTTTCATAAAATACCAATTTCATATTGGTAAAATATACCAAAGAGAGTAGTAGAGTGTCTCAGACTGCAAAAGCTATTCTTTTCCTTTCTGCCTAGTGCCTTGTTGGTTTCTTCTCTAAGAAATGTTTGGAAGCATCACTTAGAGCAGCAAAGGAAAATTTGGGCAAATGCCAGCAAACAGCCACTCATTTGCTAAAAAGAAGATGAGTATTCTCAAATACTTAAGCCTGTAACCTGCATGTGTTTATATGATGCTGCAGTGTAATAGGGAGAAGGGAAAGTATGTCTAACTGTTTCGTTTCTCTCGCTTGGAATCAGTTTTGGCCACACCTACCAAGGAAGGACAGGAAAATGTTGTTTTCATACATCCCTTTGCATGCAGTATTTCACCTTGTAGAATAGTTTTAGTCACAACCTCACTTTTGCACTGTTCTTTCTGGCATAGTGGCAATAAAGATGGTCAGCATGCACCAGGCTTACAGGTCTGACTCCTCACTTTCCACTAAATCATCTGCAGGCCTGCTTCTGAACAGGGTCCAGGCCTGCTTTCCTGTCATGAGGGAAGTCCATCAAGGGCATTTGCAAGCCCCTTCTCACGCTGGCCCTGTCAGTCAATCCTGGATTCCCAGCTTCAAGGACTACCTTAAAACTGTGTGTGCTATTATGCAAGCATCTCTTTTGTATGCACCCTACAGTGCTTTTACCTCTTTTTTGTTCTAGAAGTTGGTGCCACCCTCATTCAGAATTAAGGGATAGAAGTTGTGGCATGCTCTCTCCTGTGTCTCACAAAAGCTATAGCCCTGTTATGCTCACAAAGGACTAGCCAAGATACTCGCATGCTCTTTTAGTCAGCAATGTGCTGTGTGGGACCCAGATGCTTTGCAGATTACACAAGAATAAGAGTAGAACATGTGCGACTTTACAGTATAGAGGAGGTAAGATGAAAATAACCAACTGAAAGGGCAAAAATATGCAGAGTGTTTGGGGGATGGGCAGTAAAGTGTTATCCAGACATGAACTTGTGGTATCTGTGTTTCCACCCTGTAAAACTGTCCAGCAGGGACATGGAGTGCAGCTTACCACACATCCGTGCCTTGTCTCCAGAGGAATGCACTAGCTTGAGGCAGGCACATCTCTCTGCACAAGTTGGACGGAGGGAAGGTAGAAGCAGGTGACCGCGTGCACAGTGCTTTGGTCTAAATGTGCCCTTTGAGAATAGTTTTAATCTCCTACACTATAGCTGAAATTTGACATTGCACCCAAGCTGCCATGTAGAGTGAACACGAATCATTAGCTGTGTCAAGAGCTCCCAATTTTAATGCTGCTTCATATCTTTCGTAGTGACAGACGAGACATACATTCTTGAAACAGCACATGGTGCAGCAGTGTGCAGTTTGCATGCTGATGTATATTAATTTACAAAGTGGTTCTGCAACAGAACAATGACATATTTTTCTAATGTCAAAACCTGGGAGCTTTGGGAAAGAGATATAAAATAGTAGCTTTTACCTTAGAGAAAAGGCATGAGAGGTGAAGCTGTGGAAAAAACTATGATGATCTTTTTTCTCAGTCCACTGTGCAAGCAGCATGCAAACCACAGAATTTTGTGACTGTTTTCTTTCAAAAGAGATGAAAGGTTGAGTGGAAAGCAAAGATGGATTTCATAGTTGCACCCCCAGGGATGGACAATTCTGGCTTCCATAAAGCTAACCATAATTTCACAGAAATGCTTGGAGAACCCTGTTTGGCAGTCATGTGCAATATGAGTGAACAAATGCACAAATTCTTTATCCAAAATAGCAAGACTAATTTTCTTTACCATGATATTTATTCTGTTTATGAGAGTAAGAGAATACAAATCTGTAAAATATAAACAGGCTATTTTATCCTTCACTAGTGCTTGCAGTCAAACTGTATTGCATGATATACTAAGCTAAGACAAGAAAAGGAATTATCAGAGAAGGCATACTTTGTAGAAATGATGTTCAGTGCTGTGAGAAAGAAATACATCTTCTGTATGTCCATAGGCAGCAATGTTTTTCTATGTTCTCATTCACAGGTTGCTGTGTTTCAACTCTGTGAGGATGTTAACATACGGATAAGTTTGGGCTGGGGTTTGAAGGAAGACATTTACTCTCTGCCTCACTTATAGCTGTTACTGAATCTACTCAACTACATTGTAGCAGTGCTTCAGGGAGGGACCCTCTGTAAGATGACCAGGCAATATAGTAATAGTAATATATTAGTAGAATAGAAAAACTTCCTGAATCTGATAAGGGAAACATGGAGTTTGGCTAAAAAATAAACAGTAATGCATTTGAAATGGACCTCTTGGACATGGATATGGACTCTGACTTGCAGTGCCTCCTCCTATAAAAGTAATTATAAATGATACCTCAATTTTATTAAAATATCTGCTAGTAGACATATTGAAAAAGTCAGGATCTCAGTAACCTCAGTTACACCCTTCCAAAGAAGAGCAGCAGAAAAGATAGAGAAATCTGCTCAAAGTATATATTAATGTTGATCAAAATTAGTATTTACTTGCATCAGTTTTCATTTCCAACTATTACCAGTCACCCAGTTGGGGAAAAATGGAAAATTGGAATTCCAAGATAAAAACTGAGAGTCTCACAGGTCATTCTTAAAAAGATTTCAATAACAGTTTGTGGAGCAGTAGGGAGAGGACAATCACTTTCAAATGTTAAACATTGATGCAGGGCAAACAAAACCACAAATTTGCTATTGTAAGTAAATCCAAGTTAAAACAAATATTGGAAATGGCTGGAATAGAAAAATAGACCTGCGATCATGTTCCACATAACTGGATAAAGAAAAGCACTGTGCCAAAAATAGGAGGGTAAACGTTTAGAAAGAACTCTAAAGCTCTGCTTTTCATCTCTAATTCCTGTAGTAGATAAACACAGTGTCAATAAGTTCTGGGAAATGTTAAAAGCTGTACTAAGATGGTTGGTCTGCTTTTCAGGAAGCTATCATCAGAGCCTTTCAAGATCCTTAGCAATTCAGAAGTGGGGGTGGAGGTTTCTCTTTAGCTATAGCAGCTATTGAGACATTTTCTTGCCTCATCTTCTGAAAAAAGCTTGAACAGAAGAATATACAAACTTTGAAAATTATTCAACTCACTTATGAAAAAGACAATCAATTTCCCAATTATTTTAAAATTGTTTGGGAGAGGGAAACAAGTCACATTCAGGTAAAGAGGGAAAATGGATGCTGATATGGAAAGTAAAGGGGAAGATGGGAAAAGCAGACCCATGCTGCAATAGTTACATCCATAAAGTAAAACTGTGTTAAAACCTTTCATAACAATACACAGCTGTTTGTCAGAATTGTAGATGGCTATGGCAAATGCTAGAGAAGGTGCAATTAAACAGATAGATTTCATTGTATGTGGTGGACTTGCTGGAATAGTAGGTATTTGAAAGAAATGGTGCTGAGTAAGAGATACAACAACAGTGAAATTTGGCATGAGTTGCAGCAAAATTTGCCATCTCCATGTGGTGACCGCTCACTTTTTTGAAACCTCAAGTGTCTGGGAGAGGAGTGGCTGAGAGCAACCATGCAGAAAGGGATCTGGGGGTGCTGGCTGATGCTAAACTGAGTATGGCCCTGGCAGCCAAGAGGGCAAACCACATCCTGGGGTGCATCTAACACAGTATAACCAGTCAGTCAAAAGAGGTGATTATCCCACTGCATTTAGCATTGATGCAGCCTAACCTTGAGTACTGCGTGCAGTTCTGGGCCCCACAATTTACGAAGGATGTGAAGGTCCTTGAATGCCTCTAGAGGAGGGCAACAAAGCTGGCGAAAGGGCTGCAAGGCATGTCCTGTGAGGACTGGCTAAGGAATCCGGGTTTGTCTAGTTTGGACAAAAGGAGGCTGAGGGGCAATTTCATTGCTCTCTACAGCTTTCTGAGGAGGGGAAGTGGAGAGGGAGGTGCTGATCTCTTCTCCCTGGTATCTAGTGACAGGACGAATGGGAATGGTTCAAAGCTGCATCAGGGGAGGTTCAGACTTGACATTAGGAAGCATTTCTTTACTGAGAGGGTGATCAAACACTGGAACAGGCTTCCTAGAGAGGTGGTCGATGCCCCAAGCCTGTCAGTGTTTAAGAGGCATTTGGACAATGCCCTTAATAACATGCTTTAATTTTTGACCAGCCCTGAAGTGGTCAGGGAGTTGGACTAGCTGATCATTGTAGGTCCCTTCCAACTGAAGTAGTCTGTTCTGTTCTGTTCTATTCTATTCTATTCTATTCTATTCTATTCAGCTTGTCAGTTTTCCAGTTTCTCAGCTTGCTTCTGGAAGCCGTAGTCAATGGGGCAATATAATATATAATCACAGAATCACAGAATGGTTGGGGTTGGAAGGGACCTCTGAAGGTCATCTTGTCCAACCCCTCTGCTTGAGCAGGTTCACCTAGAGCAGGGTGCACAGGACTGCATCCAGGCGGGTTTTGAATATTTCCAGAGAAGGAGATTCCACAACCTCTCTGGGCAGCCTGTTCCAATGCTCTGTCACCCTCACAGTGAAGAAGATTTTTTCTCATGTTCAGGTGGAACTTCCTGTGTTCTAATTTGTGCCCATTGCCCCTTGTCCTGTCATTGGGCACCACTGAGAAGAGTCTGGCCCCATCCTCTTGACACCCACCCTTCAGATATTTGTAAGCAGTAACAAGGTCCCCCCTCAGTCTTTTCTTCTCTAGGCTGAACAGACCCAGGTCTCTCAGCCTCCTGCAGTGACAAATGCAAATTTGTCTCAAATATGAGATTGTTTTACTCCGATCTAAAATATCCCCCACACCACACTGTGTGAAGATACAGTTGTTTCAGTTCCAGGTGTTGTGAAGGTGCAGTTGGAAAGTACATTTTACCATGGGAGACATTGCTATGCTTAATGAGTCTCCTTTGTTTCTTGCAGCTCTAAAAATACTGTTTTGTAAATACATCAAGTTACACCCGTACAAACACACACAGAGTACATACATGGAGTTTACAGTGCTGTAATAGTGTTCTTTTAATCCTTATCACTAATAATAATATGCAGTACATCCTCATGCAGAGAAATGGTGTTTCTTTTGTTAGAGATGAAAACATCTTCACATTGGATCCAGTTTTATTTCTTATTCTCCCTTTTCATAAAAGAAAAAAAACCCAAGCCAAAACCAAAGCTGAGCAATATGTAGTTATCAATATCCATAGGGTTTGAATGGATTACTTTTTCTTCTGTGATACATATGGAAGACAGAAAACAACAAAGATTGTTATTAATAGGGTTTTTTTTGTGTTAACTCAGCTGAAACATCTCCGTAAGACTTTCTGGTCTACTCAGTAGCATTTTGTTTGTCACCCTTCATTAGCCGATGTCTGCAACTTGTCTTTTCTCTATAACAAACAGACATAGTTTATACATAGACTTTTAACATTTTCTTAACACTTAAAGGAAAGGTGTTAACATCACTTACAGTGATGCATTTATATAGTTAACATTTCAGAATAACTAAATACAGTGGTTAAGCTTCAGTTATTAGATGGTATGAATATTCTCTAATAATTAAGAAGGCTATTTTCCTTTAGTGTTGCTTACATTCCGGTTGAGTCATAACATTTTACTATTAATTATTTTCTCTCTTAAGCTTCACATATATATGCTTAACCCACAGTTCTCTCAAGCTTTAACTGCTTAAGAACTGGTAACACTTGATTTGTTTCTTCTCTGTTTCAAACCTCTTTTACCTTCTTGATAGCCTAAGATTCTTTCTGCTATTTATATGTGCTGTGCTTACATGTTTGCTTGAAAGAACACTAGTGATATCAATAATTAGACTACTAGGTCTAGATGCTTTATGTTGTTATATTTTTGCAGTTTTTCATAACTTAATTCTGATTGATAAAGTTATTTAACTCTTAAGAATAATTGGTTACATTCACCTTTTTCTTAAGCCTGGAGTGCTTGTTTTACATTTACTCTTTTCCTGTCTTCCCTAATTTAAGACTTTTCCTACATCCCTGGACATCTCCAGCCATTCTGCTTTTACAGCAGGTGCTGGCTATTTATGCTATAGGCTTTTTTCCTGCTTTAAAACTGAGCTTTCATGCCTACTATCTCCTCACAATTTTGTGATTAACCTCTGCAGCAGGACAGCATGCATTAGTAATCACTCTTCTCTCAGCTCATCTGATTTTTCCTATTTGAATATTCAGTGTCTCCCTCTTTGCTGGCTAAACCTTTAAGTACCTCATTTTCTTCCTGCATTCTCTTCATCAGAGCAGACCATCTTAATTGCATCAGGTACAGCCTGGATGTGATATTTTAAGTTTTGCATTATATTGATGTATGTGTTAGCATCCAGCAGGATACCAGGGCTCTTTATTTCCCAGCCAGCTTTACAATTACAAATTTACTTTAGTTCTTTTTTGCTTTGTTACCCCCTTCTGCTACTTTCAAGGGTATTGGGGAGTCACACTGGCAAAGGTATCAGTTAATATGAATACTAATTCACACTGTTCACAGTCTTGCACATCTAGATTCTTTATGTGAGGGTTTTGGTCTTAGTGCTCCTTTATATTTTGCAGTCTCTTGGTCAGATCTGGAGATGGCTTTATTCCCAGTAGGCACACAAACACACATATGGACACAGAGCCCACCAATGACAGGTTAACACGGACAGCAGAGCAGTGCTTTTACAGGCACCACATACAAACTAATAGCACTCACATAAGCATGAACAATGTGAATGGCCTGGTCCTGCTTTTCCTTGCCAGTGAGTCAGTCACAAAGCTTGCTAGTAGATTTTATACTCACACACACACACACTCACAAGTATCTCTCTCTGGTGGCTTCTGTAATCTTCAGCTCCAATCCTGCAAACAAGATGCCAGATGCTATGTAGCACCTGCACGTTATTCACTGGGCACCTTGACACAACCATTAACCTTAACCAGTCATGTAACAATCCCAGCTGGCTGGTTAAAAGTGCTGTGGGACTCTGCATCCACCTGTGCTATGGGATACACTGCATTACTAAACAACTGCGTTAACAGTTGTTGCGGCCCCAGACTGTCCAGGAATGGTCAAGCTCTCCTTTTCTCCTTTAGACACATTCTGCTTTCTCCCCCCAAAAATGGCAACTCTCACAGTGTCACTGGGCTCCCACACAAACACAATCAATCACTCTTAATACACATAGGAGGAGGAACGCTTATCATCATATATAGACTACTTTGGCCTCTTCAGGTAAAAAGGCAGTATGTCACTCAGGGTCCAGATTCTGTTTGGCCACGTGGGCCATCTCTCCTTTTGCTTACTTAAGGCATCTTAATATCAGCTAGCTCAAGCATCAAAAATGGAAGCTCCCAGATGAGTCCCCAGTTACCTCACAGGTAACTCTTCCCTCTTTAGATTGTAGGCATGAGAAGTAACTGATTTAAGGGACTAGTGTTTGTTAGTTCAGCAACACACTACTAAAAAACCTAATAACTCAATGACCAATAATTAATAAACACATTATTATTAAATTACAGTTATATACTTTTGCACTTGATTACACAAAACGACAAAGCTACTGATTATTACTCTTCAGTCTCACAAATCACATGCAGCTACTACTGAATTACAATTCTATCACCCTTCCCTTCCCATACCACTTAGTGCTAGGGTGCAACTCTATCCCTCTTTACTCAGTCCTCCTACACCACACAGCATCCTTGCCCTTGAATTGTTTTAATCACCCTCCTGATTTCCTAGAGACCCTGTAGCTAGTTACAAGGACTGGTGTTCCAGGGGGACCTCTTGCTTACCATCTACCATCATGAAATCAGGGAGACAAGACCTCTTCTTAAATAATGAAATAATAACCAATTTTAAATAATAAAGGAAAAATTACAGTCTGGGTACTACTCTAGTTTTATAGACACCTAAAGACCACACTGTACCTATTCATAGGTACAGTGATTCATATCATAACATATTCCTGGTGGAATAATGAAGTTAGAGCTGAGTGTTTCTGTAGCAGAGCACTAGTCTGCAGTAACATTTAAAAATGAAGGAAGCAGCAAGTAGAAGGCTAATGAATAAGGTGCCTGGAAGGAGCTTGTTACTGAAGAGACTCTTTTAGGTCTTGTGGCAGGACATTCGAGAAGTTTAAGGCTTTGCTTCCAATTCCACTAATCATCTCTTTTTGTAGAAAAATGTAAGTCATTAAAATTGCTAGCAACTCAGTCCATGTCCGCAGATGGTCTTTGTACCCTCATTACTGTGCGTTAATTATTTTTCTCCCTTGGCATCCTTGAAGGGAGAAAGTTACTTTTATTTTGTGTGCATGGGACAGCAGCAGAAAGAGAGCAAGCACTAGTGTTAGGTCACACAGAAAATCTGTATTGAAGCCATGAATTGCATTGATGTTCCCAACTCCCAGATCCCTTCTTTACTCATGAGATCATGCTTCAGCAGTAGTAATCTGTACTGTATGGCTTCCTCCCTCCAAATTGTATACATTTGTATTTAAAACTCTATAGTAGGTGTGCCAGTTCATTTAAGTGCCTGTTTTTCCTCATATGGATCTAATTTGCATTAGGAAGATAATTGGAAAATTCAAATACTCAGGAAGGCTGATAATAGTTGAGAGGTACTACATACTGCATTTCTTTCCCCTCCTTGCTAAATCCTTTTTCTGTGGTTCTATCTTCAGATCTTTAAACTCAGAACCTAATGTAGAGAGTTTATTGGTTTCCAGGTAGTGGTCTGAGGCTCAAACCACTGCAGGTGTGTGTCTAAGAGGTGTTAATTGGGTGATGGATGCACAAAAATTGGGAACACAACTCAACAGTTAAATTAAAGGAAGACTCCAACTAAATACAGTGGACTTTGGATCAAACCCTGTGGGGAGTTAGGAGATAATATGTATTGCAACAAACCTGAAAATCCCTCTGCTTTCCTGATTTTCCTATTCGCAGACATACCAAATGAGTTTTCTTTTCCTAATATAGTTGTGTTCTGCCAAACTGCAACTTTCAGTAAAAAAAGTCAGAACTATTAATGATGTCTGAACTGTTATTGAGAATAATTAATCTTAAAGAGAATAGTAACTTAATCTTAGCAGAAAATATGTGTGTACCTGAGCAATATTTAACTTTAAAACATTTCTGGAGGTTTTCCATGAGACATTTGTTTAAAAAACATCTACAAAGATGGTTTTGGAAGTCAGCAAAACAGGTAATAATATTGCATATGGAGGCCAGAAGTTCACCAGTCTGGGCATGATTAGCTACGTACACTCAAATTATTACAAAACCAATGAATTTTCTTGTTTCCCATTCTGCTATTATTTTGGAGAGTACCTTCATTTGCCTACACTCCAAAGGAGGTGTTTCCTTCCCTTTACCAATATGGGCTGGTACCTAGCTGCTCAAAAACAAGGTGATTGCCTTGTGAAGGATGGCAAAAACAGAAATTTTGAGACCTGGTCATGCTGACTTGCCCAACTTTCACAGGGAATCCTAACATGAAGATGAAATAAATCCTGAGGGCAGAGATTGAGTGGGAAAGTAGAATGGCTGACTTCTATTGCTGCCTGAGGCTGAGACATACACACGTCTGTTAAATCATGAAAGGCAATGTTATGGACAGTTTTGAAATCTTCAGTAATAAATAAGCAGTGTGGTTTATGCTTTCAGAATATGAAATTGAGAGATCATTTTTCCTGAGAATGAAGTGTGTCCTAGCCAAGAGGAATGCAGGATTGACATGCAGTGGCTACAAGGTAATGTATATAAGCTTCCCCCCCACCGCCCCCCAGGTATTCAACAGGTGACCAGTTAATTTACTTAGGTTTTTTAATGTATGTGTATCTGAAAGCAAAGCCTGTGATGGAAAGAATCAGAACAGATGCAAAAAATGCCACTGCTGATTGCAGATTCCCTTAGTAATGCAAGTCTAGACTCTCTCACAGTAAGTTGGAGTTTGCTTTGTGGCACATTCCCACATCCTGATCCCTGATCTTCCAGATTGGGGAATTGGCTGGAGTACAGCCACGGACGTGCAAGGAGAGCACACAGCTAGGTCTTATTCCCCTATGGAACCGGAGGCAGGAACCCAGACACTTGGAAGTCTTCCCACATTCCTCTGCCTTGGTGTTACCGTGCTCCGGCTGAGCAGCCACCCAGTTGCACAAGTCACCTCATTGGCCTGACCAGAATTACCTCAACATTAATGAGACCATAATGTTACCCTAAACAATCATTACTATGAACTCAGGTTTGAACTGTACTAAACCACCAAGTCTGTTTATAAATCTTATAACTTGTATTAATTTTCTATTTATTACATGAAATCAGAAGCCACAGCAAATGCTGAGATTCTGTAGTAACACCTGCCATTCAGGTAGTTCTTATTTTCAGCTTTACAGTTGCCTTTGCTGCTCTTTGAGCTACACAGTATAATTCTATCACTTAAGCATCAGGAGAGAAGGGTACTTCACGTGCAGTCTGGTGAGGATTCATTTTGTTTGAGTCGTTCAAAAACAAGAAGAAAAGCATGCAAGAGCAACAGAGCTCTTTTAAGAAATGTGTTCAAGGTCCAGACATATATCTGTATTTTACACTGCTATCTACATGGTTAGACTAATAATTCTTCATTACATGGACCCCTGTTTGCTCAGCTGCTTCCCAGCAAAAATGATTCTGTCCCAAAGCTGAATCTGAAATCAGGTAAAAGAGTAGAGCTTGTTAGTGGTGGTATCTCTGTATGGGTTTTTTTTCCCCCATTTATGACTGCTAATCAGAGGGATCACCTTCTTTCTTCTTTTGCTCACTATTAAAAGTTTACACAGTGAAACATTTAAGGATATATTAATCTAGAGAGATGTTGGCCTAAATTTATTCTCTTTGACTGTACTTAGGGTCAGGACTTAATAATTTTGAAAATATCACCTGATTAGCTGAAGCACAGGAAAAACTCATGAATCAAATAGTATGGGAATTAGTAGGATCTGCTGAGAGACCTTAAATAATTTTTGCTTGCTACTGTGCTTTTGCTAAACGTACTAACCACTTGGTGATTGGAGAGGAGGAAGGAAGGTTGTACAGGAGGAGCCTATTTATAGGTGACTGTTTAGTAGGTTGTTCAGGAGTATTAAATACAGTGGAAATTAATTCCTTTCCATTGAACACAGTTAGAAGCCAAACAAATGCAGAAATTAAGCTGAAGGATGTGTAGTATGCCTGCTGTTTGGACTAGAAAATTGGCAGGAGCACAAATGATTTCAAAACACAAGCACTACATTAAATAACTCTTATG